>VZRV01003104.1:830144-988275 GCA_013398115.1 Falcunculus frontatus | reverse complement strand
AAAAAAAAAAGGAAAGCCAAAAGGAAATGCAAGGCAGCATCAAAATGTACTACTTCACTATGTATGGTGTTACTGAAAACTTGTATTGTTGAAGTGTCTTAATATGTCAAGTATGGTTAATGTCGCTAAAGGACAACAAAGTTCTTCAATGGTTTTATTGTTGTGGGATTTTTTCCTTGTTGGTTTGTTCTTTATTATTAACAAGAGCAGGTAGGTATGAAACGAGCCATGCTGCAAGGCAATGCATTATTATTTGCTCCATTAGGATGTATTTCCTTCTGTGAGCTCCAAAAGAAGGTGGACTGTAAAAACAAGATACAAATAAGAGATGCTAACACCTTTAATTTTGGATTATATATCCTTTGGGAATACTGTATAGGAAATATTTGTGTATGTGTGAAGAGTGAAGCCTTCCTGGTTCTAAACAGTCTATTTAGTCTTTAAACCCTTAATCATTTCTGCAAATTGTAAGGTGCATCTAACACCCCTTAAAAGTATTCTCTGCCTTGGATCTGATATCCTCAACAACAGAGCCTCACAAATTCCCTGACCAACTCAATGGCATCTTATGCTAAACAGAGAGACAAACTCACCACATGGTTGAGTCTCCATTTCCTCAACGATATTTATCCTATTTTTATTTAAAAAGAAACTTGAAGATAGATCTTTACTAACTAATCTTTTAGGGTTTGTTAGGGTTTTTTTCATATTTTGTTGTGAGAAGGATGGAACAAACTAACAAGTTTTCTTCAGATTCTTTAGTGCTCTTTTCATCACTTGCTTAATTTGTTCAACTTGGATTTACATAAAGGATAACTAGGTCCTTTTCCTCAAGGGAGGAAAGGAAAACCTATAGGCATATATTCTATAAGTAATATGCATTTTCCAATTACAGTTTAATTTATTATTGTACAAGTCATTAAAAATAGTCATTCTACTGAACACACTTCAAAAAACTGAACAGAGAAACTTCTGCTGAATATCTTTATTAACAGTATCAAAATCAAACAAATTAATGAAAATATTCCAGCCTTTAAAAACAAATATTTAATAGTCTGATGGGGGCTTTTTAAAGTTTTCTTAAAAATAAGTCACCTAGATGTTTAGTCTAGAAAACATTGCAGCAATATTTTAATGTGTTGACATTTATAATTACATATGCAGTTCTGGATACTCTCGTGAAATACTGAATACCATTTAATAAGTGAGAAGTTATAAAATGTTAACAAGACACCTATAGAGAAATGCTATACATATAAACCAGTCATGTTCTGAATTAAGAAATAAGGACAAAAAAGAGAACGATTAACTTTTTAGTTTCAGGGTATTTTTCTTTCAGTAAATTTTCCATCACTTTTCTGGTTTTAGTATGATCAGTGTATATTTGTACCTGGGTTTTGAAATTCCCTGCTTTGATTCATCTAAAAAAGTTATATGAATGCTGTGTTTGATGTCAGAAAGTATTTTGGAAAATAGCTTTTAATTTTCTTCAATGCAGAATTGATGAAGTAAGGAAACATTAAGAACAGAGCTTACAATACCTTTACTTTGCTCAGGCAGTCTCTCAACTGGTCTTCATTCCCTTGTTCTAGGGGAATACGAATAACGCTCTCTGCTTCCTCTAACCATAAAATCAACTTGTTCAAATCCTCTTGAAATTCTGATAAAATATTCTTTTCTTCCTCTATCCTGTAATAAAAATGTTAAATTAATATTTCTATAAATTTATTTTTATATTGAAGTGCTTATCCATACTGAAGGATGAGGGATAACTAATTCTTAGAATTTATACTAATTATTTTTATAAGTGGGCCACAGATTTCTTCATATCAAAATTATCAAACAATAACACCCTTTTAACGTGGCATTAAATGTATTTTAAAAGAAAAGCTCAAGGCATAATTTACACCACCACTAAACTCAGCTTCCAAGTTACATATGGCAGGTAGCAGACAAGCACACCAGAAATAAAGCAGTTAATTATTCAGACTAGAATTCTGTTTGAACTAACAGCAGGGAAACTCAGTGTCGACAACTAAGAATTCTAGCATCAGGTGGTACCAAACGGAACCTCTAAAAAGTGACACAGACTCATTTGGACATATTAAGCAAAAAGGATATTTCAGGAACTGTGCCACATAGTTTGTGTTAAGATTCACAAAAGGCAGATAAGGTTTGCAGTCGATAAGAAGAAATAAGTTGGAATTCATAACACCTAACTTCAGATGTCTACTGTCCATTTGTCTCAATCTACAACTCATCTGCTAATTTTCACTATGACTAAATAAATATACTGAGTTGTGACCTTTTGTGCAAAAGCTTCTGAAGTTATCAAGAGATGCCGGCAAAAAATTTCAAGAGCAGCAGGGAAGAGCATTGGAAGAATGCGAACCCTTGGTATTAACATTTTGAGTGGGCCCTTCTAAAGGAGAAAAATTATGTTTTGTATAAAATACTTGTAATCTATCCCCCAAACTTATTCACACACTGAGTATTACCTGTACGGAAAGATGAAAGATTAAATACTTATCAAAATTAAACAATAAAAAGCAGATCCTGCAAGATGGGATGTTTTTATCATGCCAATTTCCTTCCATACACAACTGGCTCATGTAGTATCGGGACATTCACACTCACACAAAGGCCTGAAGCTATTAATCTCTTCTGATGGGACATAACTGGCCCAACTACACTGGTATGACAGGCAGCTGTCCTGTCTTAGAAGGTGTCATAAATCATCAAAAATATCCAAAGTGCCCTCAGACTCATTTCTGGAGCCTTCCACCAGAAGACTGTGCATGATCCATAGTGTTGCAGCAGAGAGTATTTAACTGCCTCCTCCCCCGGGGAGGCACCTGAGCATTCCCACATGAACCTGAACATATATTAGCCCATTGAACTTCATAATGTGCAGGATCCATCCCTCACCCCCGATGGATCAAGACTGAGACCATCACTTTGACCAACGGATATCGAAATCGGAGCAATCAAGTCTTGTCGCCTGATCCACTGATGGGCACTTCTTTCTTTCCTCTCCACCATCTACTCTAATCCTTTCTTTTTCTTTCTTTTCCTTATGCATTTTCTTAAGTGATATCTCAATACTTTTATATTGTTTCATTTCTATAGATAATAACCAAAATGGTTACAAACCTCCTTCCCACTGCCATCAAACTGCCATGTTCTAAAATAAACCCGCCATATACACACAGAAAACTGGTTATTCAGTGTCTTTTCACTCTAATCTGCCCCAAGGTATCAATTAGTAACAAGAACCTCAGTTAAACCACCCTCAGGAGCGGGATGTAAAAATATCCAACCTAAACGTCCCTTGGCCCAACTTGTTGTCATTCTCTGTTGTCCTATCTTTTGTTTCTGGGGGAAAAGGGACCAACCCTCACCTCACTACAACCTTCTTTCAGGGAGTTGTAGAGAGTAATAAGATCTCCCCTCAGCCTCCTTTACCAAAGAGAAAGTGTATTTTCGACACATAAAAGTCAATATTCATAACTACACTAAGAGCACGAAAATGCTGGTTTTAATTTATATATGAACTGAAATTTTTGGCAAATTTGTGCTACTCTGAACAGGATCTCAATACAGCTCTAGATCAAGTTCCTGTTTTAGACCTAAAATGGTTTCTAAATCTGAAGATTTTTTTGTTGTTGTTGTTAAAACAGTATATCTTAATATTTACCAGACATATGACCCCAAAACTGTTTGGTTTGGGTTTTTTTTAAGTTCAGATACAAGTTGCTCTGCAGTATTTGCCTATAGATTAAACAAATATAAGCCACTGGTGCCAAATTATTCTTTAGAGGAAAAAAGTAAGAGATTATATTTACTGTGAAAACAATAAAATCCTCCTAAAATTATTTACACTTATATATAAAATATGGGTACACCCATATATACACACACATACACATTTATACAAACAAATACATGAAAAAATGAACACCATAAATAGCAAAGGAATTAACAGTCCTACTTTCTTGGTTTTGTCTTAGTTTATCTGATGAAATCCTGCATGACTGTTTCCAGGAACTGCCATTTGCGCAGGATTTCTGGAAATGTGACCACTATCAACAAAAAAGTTCTGGTGCTCCCAGATATAGGAATATTTCTTGTACTAATATATCTATTTATTACAACTCTGAATCTCTTATGGAGTACTGTTATGCAGACAGAAATTCTGGACCTTCCTGATACACACAGGTTTACCCATTTTGGTTGTACAGGTCATGCAAAAAAGAACCAGCTTTACAAAATCACTTTTTTTCACTGAGAAGTGTTCATGATCATGACTTGAGAGGTCATATTCTCTTCTCAAGCCAAAATAGGTCATCTAAAACCAGCTAATCAAAACATCTATTTCTGTGAAAATGAGGCAGATGCTAATCTATGCTGAGATCCATTGCACTGCAACTATAAAAATGAAGAAAAGCTAACTTCCTGTAATCCTGAAAGCAGAAGCACAACTTCAAATCTTTCTGAGGCAGTATCCCTCCATACTCCAGCTGTGGAAATCTGGGACTCAGTCATCCAGTGTTACACCATAAACCATGTAATAAAACCTCTGTCCCTCAACCTGACCAGATACCCCAGAACCCAAGGTCTCAGCAGCATCTTCCATTTTTCTGGCTTCCACTCACGTCTACTCATTTTTCAAGTGCACAGCTCAGTGTAGGCATTATGTGATGGTACCCTGAGGATAAACCTGAGAAAGATCCAAGTTTAAATACGTTAATTCTGGCATAGAGAAGGCATAGCATTCAACTCAATACACCCGAGAGCAAAATTATTGAGCTGCATAGTATTTTGAATGAGAAATCAAAAAGATTTCTCATCTCCTAGAAGAGCTAGCAATTGGCAAGATTCCTTTTTCATCTTAAGTACGCTGTCAGTTTTATCACCCTTATGAATTGGGCTGCAACTCTTAAAACATTAAAAGTTTTCCTAGTCGTGAAGGAAAGATTTTTTTACTTTGATGACTAATTTAAATGCTGATCAGTAGGATAGGGATGTTTTTAACCTAAGACTTTCCAGGAATTCTTTCAGAGACATTTTATACATATACATACAAATATATATGTGTATATATATAAATACACATATATACATAGTATATATGTGTGTGTGTGTGTGCACACAGAAGGGTTTCAGAGAGAAAAAAAGTATTCCATGGACCTACTTCTTTATTCTAATCAGGAACAACATGCAGTAAAGGAATTAAAAGGTGTGTGGCAATTAACAGGACATGCAGGTGCACTCTAAAATTTACTTTACCATCTCTTCTTGACCTCCTAGAACATTCCTTCTATTATAAATAACACCCTGCAAGACAAGTGTCATATTATGCAAGACACTAAAACAAAGTGTTCTGTGTTAGCTGAACCGGTTAATCGAATTAAAACTTTTAACCCAATGACTGATTACACCTTTTGAACAAACTGATTTCTATCACCATAATTACCTTTGGAACAACAGATGCATGTAATTTCTAGGTGTTTAAATTCATGGTGGCAATGAAAAATTAATAGTTGTTATTTAGGGAGTATGGGCTTTCAAATCCAAGCGTAAACAAGCTGGAGTAAGGAAAATGAGCCACCAGTTGACTCAGACATGGAGAGAGCAAGAGAAAGCAGTTGGGAGCACAACCTGCTAGAGGAGCAGGTGACTGAGGAATAGGATATAATTCCAGCAGCTGGCCCTATGGAGCCAAGCAAATTCAACTCCAGCACAGGTGTTCATGCTGTTATATGCTACTGCCTTATCCTTATAGACCAACCTAAGTTCCCCAAAAAAACTTTCAAGCTCCTTCTCTGTTGGCAAAAGTTTTATTCCATTAACCCTAAAATATAACCCATTTTGATTGAGGGAAAACTCTCAAGCTATAGCAGCCAAGCACAGAATTTCATACGTAACTTTTCGTCTTCTATACAACTGCTATGCTTAGGCACACTACTTAGTATTTTGCATAGTAAATCACAGCATATCTCTGTTTGTATTTCTAAATTCATACGGTCCTTTGGTCAACTATTCTGAATGCACATCTTTTTACAGGAATCTTATATACATTATACTTTCAGAAGCAAATGTATCAATATTTAGTTTTTAATACTAAGGAGTAAATGAAATATTTTTCCTAATTACATTTTGTATATATGATAATTGATAGATAAGGGATTAGTTTTCCTACCATTTCCTACCAACAAATTCTTATGGTAGTCCACAAAAGACCCTGGAAAGATTTTCATTTTTTTTTTCAAACGATCATTAATCCTTAGTTATATTTGTTAACGATTACATAAACAGTCACGGCCTGTATCAGTAAGCTTGTATTTTCATGTGCAGTGTCGACAAACCGTGTGAAATGTGTATTGCAGCTCAAGTATTTTCTCTATAGTCAACAATGTGATAGCAATAACATAGCAACCCGTAAATAGTTAGTGAAACACATCAGACGTTTAAGAGTTTGTAACTGCGCACGAGTGATGTTGAGTTTATTTGGGAGGTGTCAACTATAGAAATAAAATATACAATCATAGGGGTAGGACACATATGCACTTGTGACTCATATTCCCATCTGTAAGTCCAATAATATTTTGGTGCCTTTTCACTTTTTAACATTCAGCTGTTGATTCTGTATTTATTGTATTTCTTAGACTAGGAATTAATGTATTTTGTAGCTGCTACTGAGAATATAAGAGGCCACCAAAATGGTAACAAAAATTTAGAGAAAATATTTACCAAAAAAAAATTTTCATTCTTTCTCTAAACAATGGGAAAATATGCTTCATTAGGGTAAGGAACTTTAAATAAGTCAAATTAAAATTGCACATAAACTTTAGAAAAGGGATTTAGATGTAAATACTAAACAGTAAGAAATTTAGCTAAACTGCTTGTAAACACAATACAAATTTATGCCAGTTATTCTTTTCTAGTGATTCATTATAAGAAATCTGAACGGTCAAAAAAAGAAAATTCAGAAAAATTCAATATGTAGCTAATTATGTGAAGTAAAGAAAAAATATATTTATTGACATAACTGTTATAAAATCTCTTCATCCTAAACTAGTTTTTAAATTGCAATATGAAGCTAATCACAGCCTTCAACATACTGAGTGTTCAAGTGAAGGAAAATAATCACTTGCAGCTAGCGGGTTATGGAAGAAAAAGAATACCTTACTAAATATATTGTATAAAAAATATTTAAAAGTATATTTACTTTATAACAATTAATTTTTATTTAGAATAGAAAACTTGCATTTTTGTATTCAGAAAAGTACTTGGAAGTATTCTGGTAAACAGCCTTTGTTCTGTCATTCTTTCCAAATTACTTCAAATCCGCTTGGGTAGAGATCTGAACAGGCAGTCTGCAGGTTCAAACTCATTAAAAGTGTAAATGTATTTGCAGCTAAAATAATGAAAAATTCTCCTCCATTCAACTGAACCCAATTTTAACAAATGTCAGATCGTGATGAATAAAAAGTCCCAAACTGATTACTTCTGAAACATTGAAGGAATCTATTTCCTGGGCATCTGTTTTCAAAAATCACACAAGAAATATTTTTAGCAAAGGTGAAAAATAAAAAGACCAACCAGCACTAAAATTACAAGTCTGTCGAGAGTCTCATTTATGAGTTGTCCCCTTATGAAGCTCCTATGTGCGATGTTGCTTCTCCTCCCATGTATCTTCCCTTGGCTATCCCTGCCTGGCCCATCGGTTCCTGAAAGAGCAGCACCAAGCTGCAGCCGCAGCCCTGGTGCTTGCTGCACACAGTGGCCCTAATAGCAAGCCACCACATCCCTAAATCCTCCAAAACTCAGATGTCCCAGAGGCATGTCTCAGAGCAGACACAGCATGGTATGGCCTGATGCGTCTCAGGGGATGAAAAGGCAGAGTGAACTTCTGTTGGTGCAGTTTAGAAGATTCAGTATTCAAAATGATTGCTGGAGTATGAAGAGGGAGAAGCAGACACTTTGTATTTCCCCTCTTTTGTCTGGGCTTAGTAGCATCTATTCAAAGCGCCTTTGTGACTTCCTGTGGTCTCCAAAGTCTCCCTTTCAGAGTAACACTGTACTGGAGTACAAACTCCAACTTTTCCAAAACACGTCTTCTGTAGCAAAACGTTAACAAAAACTCAATTAAATTCCCAATTTGCTAACTAGCAGTGTATCAGACTTTCAATCAAGTCCCACTTTATTCAACTGCCTGGTCTATTTCAAAGTTTTCAGTATGATAAAATGACTAGATGTGCTAAAATTACATTCTCATCTAATTCTTAGCTGGATGGATTAGACTGCAAGATACAGAAACTTTAAACACTGAATTCAAACTTGTACAGCTTTGAAACTCTTAGATAAAGGCAAGTGGGAGATAACATCCTACACAAACATAACTCAAGCATAACCTCTTGATCTTCAGTACCAAAGAAAGGAGATTCAAAGTCAATTTTAAGTCTGCGCTTTGCTTGGGATCAGCATTTGACCTTTTAAAACTGAAAACCAGCTCCTTTTTACTGAAGAGCAGTACAAGTTCCTCAAATTGTTTTGAGATTTAGTTTGTTTTCTTGTCTATTTTTAATTAAGTTGACCTTTTGCGGTCCAAATAATTCTTATTCATTAAAACTGCCAGTCTGTCACCGAGATTAATATTAGCATCTAGTGAACCTATGATCTGTTTCAGTTATTTATAGAAAATCATGGTTTTGATCTGGTTTACAGTTCTTATTATTCAGGTAGTTTAATATTTATTCTAAATTATTTATGAAAACGGGATTAACATGGTGAAAATATTCGAATTATATCCTGTTTAAATCTTCCTTTTCAAGTCAACTAACCATGGGGTTCATGGTGGTTACAGGAAATATTTCGAATTTGCAGAGTCTTTATCAATGCAGTGATAGTATTATGTTTTCCTACAAATAAATAATAGACCATTTAACTGTGCAACCTCAGGAAAACTGACAAAGCAATTTTGTAGAATTTCTCCTTCCCTCCCCAAAATATAATCAGCGCACCAGAACATGAAAAATGCCCTAGTGTTTCAGAAAAGCCCAACAGAGAGCCACCAGCATTGGTAACAGGAGTTAGTGATTAAGTGGAACACAAAAGACCAGCCATTTACTTTACTCCATTCACCTTATACTCTCCCAGGATCCACAGTCATTAAGTTAAGAACTCTATAGAGCTGAGTCATGATATCTTCCTCCATAACCTTCTGTGGCCAGCACATCTCAGACATTCAGAAGCCATAATGTAAATCTTAAATCCAGTTTACCATCTCTTACATTTCCAGCAAGTAATCTTTACTTCTAGTACTGAGGAATTAGGTCAATAACATTTTATTCCGCATTTAGTTTATCCATCAGTTCAACTTTGTAAACCTAAGACATATCCCTCCTGAGATTTCTCTCCAGATTGAAGATCGCCACCTTCTTAATCTCTCCTCGCAGCGCAGCCACTCCAAACCTTGGCTCATTTTATCTGCCTCCCTCCATGAATACTTTCTGTGTACCCTTTATATCCTTTGACACTCACAGAGATCTGCACACAGTAACCAACATGAGTACGCCACAATGTTTGATATTAGCAAAACAGCATTTTTTTTTTTTTGTTTGTAATACCCTTACTGATGCAGCCTAAAATGTTACGGCTCTTTTTTTTTTTTGCTGCCACTCCATCTTGTGCCAGCAAACACTGTCAGCAACAAGGTCAGGATCACTTTCTGGAGCTGTAACAAGCTCAGCATCATTTAAGTATGGGATAGTCTGTCTGAAATATTCCTTGCCTCACATTTGTCTCTGATGAAGATCATCTGCCACTTGTTGCCCATCTGCTCAGTTTTGAAGTTCCCACTATCAACTCAGCCTTTGACTACCTGAGGCATAATGTCATCAGCATTCTTGGAAATGTCACCATACACCTCCTGTCTCCACCTAAATTCTCACATTCATGCACCTTCTAAAAATATCTGTATTGCTTTCTGTTATTCCTGTAATTGTTCCCCTCCTCAGATGTTCCCCCTCAGCCCTTACCGATCTTTGAATTCAGCTTGAAAAATATGTTTAGAATGGACTGTCAGTGCCCCACATAAAATTTCAATGCCTCATATAAAACTGTGCAGGATTATCCAAGTCAATTTCTTTCATCTGGGTAAGCAAATAGCAAAAACAGAGCTTACAGTATATAAATTTTCCTTGCTAAATAATGCTTAGCAACATTACACTTGAATCTGAAATCACTAACAGATTTCATTTCTGGAATCCATTCAATTGCTAATTTCTTGCCACTTCATCTTGAGATTTGCTGAGCAAAAAAAATTAATAGGAAACAAATTTCAGTTGATCACTACTCCTCTGAGCTACTGAGAATCAACTTTAAAGCAGAGCATAATGTATTGACTACAAAGAATAAAACTTGAAGCCTGTTAAAAGTTTAGAGTCAGTTTTCTTTTCTGATTTGCAGAAGGTTCGAAATGTTAATATCTATTTTATTTTTCTTTGAAATTATTGTGTGAAAATGCATTATACCCAGTCTGCTTTCCCTTCAGCATCACCTTCTTCCAATATGGTTTTAAAATGTGCTTCCACTTTCTCATTCTCAAAATCGACTTTAAAAAAATCTTAGAATCCCCTACATAATAATAAAATTATTTTAACTACGAAAATTTAATTTTTAGGAAACATAGAAAAATATAAAAGGATTGTTAAAACTTCTGTGAGCCATAATATAAGCATTCTGACTTTGCAGATTCCTTTTTTTTTTTTAAATAGTCTATTAAAGCTATTCTGAAAAAGAAAACTCAAAATATGTCAATTGACCCATATTTATTGTAATTTATATTCTACTGAGATACTTAAATAAATTTGACATAGTACCAACACATGCATTAGGCAATGCCATGACTATATTAGCTCTTCTGGAGTGCAAGTAGAGCCACTTCCTTCAAATTTTGTTTGCCTCATGCTTTGATCTTAAGGATAAATTAAAGCATTTTCGACGACATGGGTTTCAAGTCGTAAAAAGAGAGAACCTGACTGTACCCAAAACCAAATTAGGACAAATAATGAAAAACTTATAGATGTCAAAGCATAGGATTTATGCAAATCCCATGACACCATGGCTATATAAAGATTGTGCAGCCGATAAGCCTATGGTCTTTTCATGCCCAGGGTCATCAATAATTGAGACCTACTCAGAACACACCACTTTTTCATGTCAGCTAGGTTTCTTTCCTTTGAAAATCCACTCTAGAAGAGTAAAAAGATGAAGAAAACAAAACAAAACAAAACACTGCATGTGTGGTGGCAGAAGCTAGGGTAGAATGTGTTTCTAAGATGTGGGAGCAAAAAGCACTCCCTGGCTCTGACACAGCCAAGAAGACTGGGTGGTGAATAGAAGTATCCTGATGCACATAAGTCTCACTAAAGTACACCAGGAACATTTATATCAGTTTAACACAACACTATCTGTATTCCTCCTGGTGCAATGCGTTTATTTATGCAAAGTTCACTAACTGAGGTCTCTGCAATCATTTTCCTCAAAATTACACAATCTGTCGTTCCAGAGGAAAACAAACCAATCGGTCAACATACCAAACAGACCAACAGAAGTAATGCATGTGCAAGTGTTTATTTAAGAACCTTCATCTAGGGAACATAACTGGATTATTCCCACTTAACAAATCCTAGGCTTCCTTAAAATGTAGGATGTGCCAAGAAACTCCATGTAATATTACTAACACTGCATTGAGCCAAAAGAGCATTCAGTTAGACATTTCTACTGATAAATGAAGGGATGAACAACAACAACCTTAACCAGAACAGGAACATATTTCATGTTCTCAGGCAAAGCTCAACCACCAATCTCTTTCTCCTGTGTTGCTGAAGCAGATTACAGGGCTGCTAAAATGATGTGTTATTGTTTCGTAAGTGTTAGCACTTACATAACAAGTTAACGCTTGGAAACACAGATGGGTTTCCAATGTACAAAATAACAGCTTTTAATGTGACAAATAAAGGCCAAGGACTCCTTTGTGTAACAAGTAACAGTACCATCAATACCTGGAAATACAGCAGAAAGAATTATTTAAAGCATTCCTGAAGCTTCTGACAGCTGTAGATTACTTGTTGCATCTCGTTCTTTTAACATAGAATGACTTAGGTTGGAAAAGACCTTTGGGATCATTGAGTCCAACCATTAACCCAACACACCCATCACTAAACCATTTCCCTAAATGACACATCTATATATCTTTTAAATACCACTGGGAAACATTATAGCACCTTCCAGTACCTAAAGGTGAAGGCTGGAAAGGGACTTTCCCCAAGGGCATGTAGTGATAGGACATGGGGGAATTACCTTAAGATAAAAGACAGTTTAGACTAGATATTAAAAAGAAATTATTTGCTTCTGAATTGTGAGGCACTGAAACAGGTTGTCCAGAGAGATTGTGGAGTTCACATCCCTGGAAGTGTTCAAATCCAGGCTGGATGGAACTCTGAGAACCCTGATCCAGTAAAAGGTTCACTGTCTATGGCAAGGGGGTTGGAGCTTGATGAATTTTAAAATTCCTTCCAACCTTAACCATTTTATGATTCCATGGTGACTCAGCCACTTTCCTGGGCAGCCTGTTCCAATGACTGACAACATGTTCCAAGTGAAACTTTAATCATGATTAGAGTCAGTAATAACCTTTCAGGACACTCCCTTATGACCCTAGCAAACATTTTCACAGCTTTTTTGCACCCATGTCTCTGAACAGAAAATGGTATGTAATATATCAGAAGTAAAAAAAACTTGCTGCATACTGCCAGTTCTTCTAGGACATCTCTAGCACTCATTAATGTACCTCTATAAGAAATTTTCTGGGGTTTAAAAAAACATGCATGAAGAAAGCTCTAGTTGTATTTTCTACTATATTTTAAAGCAAAAAGGCATATCCAGTTAGGCCTAGCACCTAGGTTAAGAACATATTCTTTAATAAAACCTAGTTTAACAGCAGTGTATTTTTTTTTTACATTGGAAATCCTCTCTTTAAAGGTATAAAACCATTTTTTGTATTATCTCTAAGTCAAACACTCTAGCTTTCTGTGACTGCATGAGAAGAACAAATTGATCTAAAAGTGATCATGAATGACACTAAATTGATAAGTCTACTCTTTTTATCCAGCCTATGAAATGTAGACATTAATGGCATTAATTTTGATAGATTAACTAGATTAGGATTACCTGTATAAATCAACTAAGGTATTATTAGTACTACAGAGATATGCTTTAATGACATACAATCAAACAGAAGGATTATAAACCAATAGTAATTTCTGTAAATGAACTGTTCTACTTTAAAATCAAGAAATTATGTATGCTTGTTTGGTTTTTTTAAACATTAAGACTTAAAATAAAAAAATATGGAGTATGGAAGGGAGTGGTGGTCACTGACAGGAGTAGGTACAAAAGAATTAAACAAATTATAGCATATGAACGTGTTATAGGATGTAAAATTTAATTACTGATAATTCTTTATATATTTGAGAACTCTAGAAGTTGAGAATTCCTTTGAAAGTTCAAGCCAGAATCAAATCTAAAATAACAAAAAACAATTTCACAATATTTTTACCCCCTTTTAACCTACCTCTTTTTTTTCTCTACCAACTGTCTGCAGATCTCCTTCCACCGGGTATTCAAACTTTCCAGTTGTTCCCTCAGCACCTTGGCATCTGCTGTTGATGACTGCTCAATAATCTCTTCACCAGTTGCATTCAATGTTTTGACAACAGTTTGCTGCTGCCCAATGCCATCCTGAAGCTCCTGCAAAACACCCAACACATTCACATCTTCATAAGGAAGTTAAGCATGAAAAAAATGCTTCATCACATACTGGCCAGATGGAAAGAGGTGAAAGTTTTTGCTCTTCTTTGAATTCCAAATGAAAAATCCAAAGATGAGTAGATATAGAGACATCTCATCATTTTTCAAAAAGGACCTTTCAGTACATCTCTGCAGCCTTTTATCCCCTCCTGTACTGCCATTTACTAGAGATCATTACAGGAATATTCTGCACATCAATTAATAAGTAAAACTTATGAACAAATGTACTTCTACACACCCAAAGGTATATTTCACATCTATTTAATAGCCTACAAAGCATTGGAAGATTAAAACTCCACAATGTGTGAAGTTCTTATTAGCTATCAACTCAAATAAGCAATGTCAGAAAGCAGAGACTGAAAGAGTTCTGATTTCATTAAGGAACACATTTTTCTCCAACTGTGAGAAGCCTAATAACCCATTCCCTAGTGTATTTTGGTTTGGTTTGGTTTGTTTGTTTGTTTGTTTTGGGCTTGTTTTTGGTTTTGCTTTGGGTTTTTTTTGGAAGGGGGGTTGGTTTTGTTGTTGCTCTTTGTTAGGTTTGGTTTGGTTCTTTTTTTTTTTTTTTAACATGACTGGGGGGAACTACACTCCTAAGAAAAAGTATTGCAATGTTTCTACTTACACACAGAATTAAAAACTGCCAAAAGATAACCAATATAAATCATCCTCAAGTTTTACTAAATGCATTGGGATACATTTTTCTACATCTTTTATGATAAAAGAAAATAATTTTTACTGCATCTTTTATGATTAAAAAAATAAAAATTCTGCACTATTCCTGTAGCTACCTTACTTCATATTTAAAAACAACACGATTCTGAATCTGTAGCTTAGATTTTAACAATGTATGCCTGTTGAAGCAAGTTCATATTTATAAATAATCAGTATTTTCACATTTTTATTCATCAGTAGATCATGAGTATTTTTCCCTTGAATTCCTCAGAATGTACAAGCAGAAAAGTGTAAAATCATTTTCAACAGTTTACTGCTAAAGTAAGCAGGAACTGAAATAACATCAACAATCTACACTGTGATATTCTTACTTATGACAGATTTTCACAATCTCAGGAAGTGTGTCTGAATCCTTTCTGCATACAAGGGCTTTCCAGTAAAATGCTGAATCTACTTTTTTTGGAGGAAATCAAATACTTTAGTATATCATACTCTGGAACAAAATTATATGTTTGCTTTTTCTTCCTAAATGCATACTATAAACTGCAGAGCAAGTCAGTAAACCTGCATATTAACATTAAATAAAATTTGTCCATGAAACAGTTAAAATTGGCAGGATACAACTTTCCAGGAAGGTAAAAGATGAACATAACTACTCCTCATGCTTTTTTAAATATATACCTTTGGTCACGAGGTTATGATTGAAGATCACAAACCAAACCTCTCTGGTAGTTTACTTGTTCTAACATGATCAAAACTCAGTTGCCACTTACTAATTCATTAAACTGCACAGAGTCAGTTGAATGCCCTGTCTCAGCTTTTGCACAAATTTTACAGGGACAGCTTGAACACCAACACCAGCAGAGCCTGGGGCACAGGGGTCAATGTCAGCAGGTTGCTGTGGTATTTACCCACAGTCCTGGACAGGAGCCATAGCTGAAACAGAGGTTTGCACTGTTGAGATTTGGCTTATTCTCACGACACTTTTGATTGGTTTTCTTACAGTTTCCTTTAGGTTGTTACAGCACATACACACACACACACACACACACGCATCCCCCACCCACAAATCCTTTCTTAGATTCCTCTCAGTAAAAACTGAGTTCTGCTGATGTGTTGGGGTTTTTTACCAAAGTATTTTCAAGTCCCATGGTTTCAGAATAAGAAGTAGCTGTGATGAGCATAACGTGGCAGTAATCTGCATCCCGTTTTATTATGTTTTGATAGGATGAGAAACTTTTTTCTGCAGGATCCTTGCAAGTTATGTGACAGTCCAGTCACGTCGCCTCAAGCACCCTGCTGCCCCACAGTGTCCCAGCATACTTTGCTTTGCTGGTGGAACGCGTAAGGTTTTTAAGATACCTTTGTAGCAGAAACTGCAAGATTTTCTAAGACCCAGAAAAGATACAAAAAAAGCCTCTTACTTTGATGTATTAGATTTTTTTTCTTTCTATGACACATATTAATACAAAAACATCTTCTGTAGCTTTTGATTGTTATTTTCAGGTACATGATTTCACTATTAGGAATAAATAGAAGCAATGGCTGGGTCTTTTGTCTGAATGCAAATATTGTCTACTGTCACAAGTCTGAATTGGTCTTTCCACTACATACTTCTCTTTTGGTAATGACCATTTTAAAATGAGTACCCAGCTTTTGCACATATTCACTGTATTTCACATTGATTTTAGCACTAGAGCCTTTGCAGTAGGGAGCATTACAAGGGTAAGTCAGAACAATGTATAGTTTGAGAAAAAATATATTAGAATAAGTGGCTTAATTCCAGCAAGGCACTTGAGACCATTGTGCTAATGCATGCACCTGTGTGAAGTTAAGATCCATAGCACTTACTGAAAAAGAACTCAGAACAAAGCTTCTACTTAGATGCAGAAGCCCACTCATTTGGAAAAGGAGATCAAGGCAAGGAGAACAAAGAAGGAAAATTCTAGTTCTAAAACTCTGAAGTTTTTAGAAGCAAAATTTGTAGAAAATCCTTGTTATCTATGCATCCGCTTTTCTAAATGACAGAAACAACAACTAGTCAATATCGTACTACAAAGTGAAATGCTAAGTAAAAGCCCATTTAAATACTTTGAGCCTTTTTCCTGTGCTCAGAGCATCTTAAATTAAGTTTTCTCCCTTGCTCACCATACACAAACACAAAACAGCAACTAGTATGTGATTTCCACACTTACTTCAGTTGACACAAAGTTAAACAAGGGAATTTTCTCATTTATTCTCTGACCTATTATGTAATAGGCCTTACTTACAAAGTTGAAAAGAAAATAGCTGGCTCAGTGGCTGGGATGGTCTTGGAACTTGAGATCCCAAATGCTGGAATGGGAACCTTGCACAGGATGCGTAGGAAGCAGAAGTGTGAACTTCCACCAGAACATGAGAGAAGCTTTCTGGCCATCTGCATTTCAGATCGCCATAAAGAACTCAATCTGAGATGCTTTTTTTTCCAAGTACTCTATGAATTTGACACTTTTCACATGATTAAACAGAAACACATGTGCTGATGAAGTTTGCCCGGATTCCACAGCCCATGGAAAAGATTTTTGTTGGTAATGGGTACTGCACAAAGCACAGCCTCCCATAAAGACATTTAGATTTTTAAAGAAGCATTTTTGTATGAAGAGAACAAAAGTTTTTTAACTGTTTTTCTCAAAGCCACATTTTCCAGGGCAATTAACCACAAAGATGCTTTTCACAACTTATATGAGTATCTAAAATTTGCCAGCAGCTATAGTTTCCTACTAACATCCCCTTCCACCCTTGCCACACACCTGCACGAGGGCAAAGTGCTGGGAGCCTGCACAACCTAGCTTCCCATGGCCTTATGGTTTATGGTTCTCCAGAAGGAATACTGATTGTGAATGTTTCAGGCACCTTCACTTGCACTTTCAGTTCTTCATACAGAAATGACAAAGCAAAAGGGCACATTGCCCTTTGGATTCCCAGCTTACTCAGAAGGCCATTGGAGATACTTGCAATTATACAGTTTCTAATCACTTTATGAATGGAGTGAGGGAACAAATTTAAGTAAAAATTATATTTTTATGTAATATTAAGAATAAAAAGACTCAGAGAAGACCTCACCATATAGATATAAGAAAGAATCTTTTCACAATGAGCGTTGTAGAATACTTGAACAGGTTTTCCAGAGAGGTGATAGACGTCCCATCTCTAGAAATATTCAAGGTCAGGCTGGACAGGGCTCTGAGCAACCTGCTCTAGTGGAAGCTGTCCCTGCTCATTGAAGGGCTATTGGACTAGATAACGCTTAAAGGTCCCTTCCAACCCAAATTGTTCTATATTCATACACCTAGAGCTAATCACAATTCTGAGTAAGACACTTTCATGCATTATTTGTTTTAAATGTGTTGCATTTTAAGCTACTGAGAGAAGCAGAAGATATTAGAAATACCCATCACTTTTTTTTGTGATTCCCAAGTATAAGCAGGAAATGGCCAACCATTAAGTTTAGGTTTAAGTAATCTCCCAGACAGATTGCAGAAACATTATATTAAATAATTGCATAATATATATATTATATAATATATATATTCAATATATTGCATATATTGAATAATTGCAGAAATGTTATATTAAAGGACCTCTACCTCTCTTACAGAGGGTTTTACCCTTTGATAATGATTTCGACTCATTTAGGATAATAACATATAACTGCCAAAACATTCATACGATGCATCTTTCATTAAATTACTTTCTTTGTATTTTCCAAGATTTAAATAAAATGAAAAATTATACACACTCTTTCAGAAAACTTCCAAGTGGAACAGAAAAAAAAAAAAAGAAATATGGGATAAGCACAGGGGAAACTATTCACCAGAGTCAGAAGGGCTGTCTCTGCAGTAGCAGAGGACTTCCCACAATCAGCTTGAAAACTCTGGCCTAGTTCACTACTGGTATTAATTTCAGTTCTCATTTGTACTTTCTAGAAGCAACTTCTTAATGACAACACAAGAGCTGCTGCTTTATGATATATTTTGAATCAAACATGAGAAAAAAAGGAAATTAAGAAAAAAAAGGAAAAAGTGGAAAGATAAATTCTCAAAGGACTTGACATTTCCAGCATTACTTCTGACCTCCCCATTTGTATCTCCAAACACTCACGAGTTTCTGCATCAATATTAGCATATCTATGACTTGTACAGCTGTTCTTAAGATAATTGTTAAACAAATTGCAACTGCTTGTGGCTAAGCAGATAAAGTTGTTAGTAACACCATTATCCTTTCGAAAATACTTTCCAACTATATTGTATGCTGCTTTCCTAAGAAAATTAGAGGTCTGAAGGACCCTAAATCTACAGGCATTCTTAGTATCACCTTGGCAAGAGCTTTCAGTTTATACCCTAAATACAAGGTAGGGTATAAACTCTCCAAAAAGGAGAGAGAACAAGAATATAATGAATCATGGAACGGGTTGGACTGGAAGTGACCTTAAAGACCAACTAGTTCCAAGCCCTTGCCATGGGTAGCAACACCCTGCCCTAGACCAGGTTGCTCAAAGCCCCATCCAACCTGGCCTTGAAAACTTCCAGGGATGGGGCAGCCAAAGCTTCTCTGGGCAACCTGTTTCAGTGTCTCACCCTACTCACAGTATAGAATTTCTTTCTAATATCCAGTCTCAACCTACGTTCAGTTTGAAGCCATTCCCCCTTGTCCTGTCACTACACGCTGTTGTAAAAAATCCCTCTCCAGGTCTCTTGTAAATTCCCTTCAGGTACTGAAAGGCCACAATAAGGTCACTCCAGAGCCTTCTCTTCTCCAGTCTGAACAATCCCAATTCCCTCAGCCTTTCTGAGGGAATACCTAACAGTAAAATACATCTGTCTTCCCTCTCATGTTTTTCTAATTTCCTTCCCATGCTGCTTTTCCTTTTATTATTTTCATTTGAATTTTTCAAGGATTCTATTATGTGTTGTCATTTTATTTCTTGCTCTACTTTTTCCTTTTTAACCCTCTCCTTATCAGTCCTGTGGCTTGCCTTCCCCTAATTAGAACCAACGACTAACTAAAAAATGCTATACAGGGGATCTTAGAGCTAGTTTTATTCACAAGCTTGCTGCAAATCACTGCAAAGAGAAGTATTTTGTGTTTTGGGAGTTGCCATCCTTATGCTTTTGGACTTCTACCCATTTAAGCTTGCTTCCAAGAGTGGTTGTTAAACCACTCTTTTTCTTTTAATATTCTTTCCACAATACATTTATTTTTAAGAAATGCATCATTCAAGGAGCCAAACGAAACTTTCTCCTGGATATGGAAAACCAGTGTATGCTTTGAAGTCAGGTTGTTAACAGGACCCACAATGAAGCTCAGGTTAATGACATCTAAGAGTTATACTGCACAAATTTCTACACAACTGTGCACAAGGACTTTAGAGACACTTTCATGTATCAAAGTCCAGTACAGAAAAGTTTTGGATACCTAAAGATGCCTTTACTTCATGTGGGCCATGCTGATGCTTTGTGAATCATCTTGTAACACATGCATTTCAAAAGCAGCAACGTATCCCTGTTGGTTCAGAGTATTTTACCTAAATAATAAAATGAATGTGAACAATACGTTCACCAAAATGGTTTCTTACTGATATTTGATTCTTTTTTTAAAGCTCTGACTGTGCCTTCTTTTTGTTTTAGACTGCTGCCAGTAACCTTAACTTGCCAAGAACAAACAAAACTGAGAAAACCCCCATATTTTTATGGGGGCTTATGTCCTGTAACAAACAGTTTTATCTACTGCATAAACAATATGTTAATATAAAAGGTTATGGAGTTTTAGGTTTTTAGGACTTTTTAACTGAAACATCAGTAGATTTTTGGTATTTTTTAATGGACGCTTGTTAACTGTTCAAGATTTATATTGTGATAGTAATCCTACGCATATAATTAACCAATCATCACCAATATTATGAAGAGTTAATTACAGTTTATGTTGTTTTTCCCCAAGAAACCAAGATTAAACTTTTTGTAGACAAAGAGAAGTAACTTGTACAATTTATTAAGGAATTCACCAAGCAATTTCAAATACATTACATCATCACATTTCTAATTGCCACCTTTTATCCTGATGCCTTTCACAATGCTCATGACAACTGACTAAGCAATATGAAAAAAAGATAAATTCTTTGTTCAGATAGATTCCTAATATAAATTAAAACAGAAAAAAAAAAAGAGTGGATGAGGATTTTAAGTAAATCTTCTGAAGTTTGATTTCTTTTCCCTTATTATGTAAGTTAAAGATTCATCAGAAGCCTTACCCACTTACCTAAGAGGGTAACCGGATGGCACAATTTTGCTTTATTTATTATTTCTCAGTTAACTTGACCATATATCACACAACTCTTTCTGCAACCTCATTTCCACTTGTCATTGAGAGAAATAGCATTTTACTGATAAACTTAATCAGAAACTATTCTATGAGAAATCTTGGGAATACTTTCCTCTTTTCATTGTGGTAGACAAATGTACTTAACAATAATTTACTGTTATGGAAAAGCCCTACAGCAACATGAAGAAACACCACAAATGAGCTAATTTCTGTCAGAAAAAATCATGGTCACAAAATGATTTAAGAGAAAAATAATGTATTGTCTTTCCTTCATTCAGTGTAAGGTACAGATCCAAAAAGCACATAAAGGTACTATGCACCACTTTAAGAAAACTGTAGTCCTAAATTCAATATTAATGTTTTAATCTTCAGTCATTTAGATAAATCTCTCTTCTGCCTTAAATCACATAAAACCATAAGGTTGACATAAGAGTGTCTACTCAGATGAAACAATATAAATCAGAGAACTGTGAAAACATCTGGTGGAAAACTATCCCCAAAACAATTTGCTAGCATTTGGTTACCAGAATGAATTTACCCATTAAGAGTATGTACCTCTGTTCAAGATTCTATTAGAAATAAGGAAGAAATTAATTTTCTAGGCAGTTAAACCCCAGTGATTTAATTTGGAGACACATTACTGACACTTTGTTAGGATTAAAACAATCAACAAAGAGTATAGGTTGTTTCCTAACTGTTTTGTGACAAACAGCTATGAAATCTTTGTTGCTTGGTGTGCATTATGTTGGTTATTGTGCTATTGTTATCATGAATTATGGAAGTTCAGGACAGCTGATGGAGATGGAAGAGGTGAAAAAACAATGAAAAAAGTCAATGTTTGCTAAGGACAATAATTTAAAGCAAACTGTTTTCTTCTTAGCATAAATTATAGGAATTATAATGGCTTGAATATTACTATCAACTCTGTTCAAGATCAGCATTTGAAAGAGGTGACAGTAGGCTCTGGACAGATTCTCCCTATAAAGCAGACCTGGGTTCATGTTGTCAGTATTATTGATTTTGTGCATCAGCTGTACATGAGAAACCAAAGGAACATTGCTGCAGACCTGTTTTCTGAATAAATAATAAATACTGTAAAATAAAAAGGAGAGTTCATTCTCACATCGAATAAAATTATAAATAGAATTATTTGTGGCTTAAGCCACAGTTTATAGAAAAAGCTTATAAAGAATATAAACATTTTGCTTGATTTGGTATGCAAACTGCTTGGTTGGAGAACATTAGGAAAGTACTATTCCAGCCTGCTGTCTGTATTACTTTTTTTTTATATATATTTTGGTGCTGTTTAGTTAGGCAGACATGAGGGTTAGTGTTTCCCCAGATGCATTTTTTATTACCCGTGACTGATACTATAGACAAAGAAAGTTGGGTACAATGCTGCTCCACAATTGTATATTTTAACAAAATAAATGGAGATATACAACTTCTTATACTCTGCTAAAAGCTTCCAAATCAGCAAGAGTTTCAGATTTAATTGAAAGCTTTAACCTCATCCAGACTTTATCCCTTGACTGTGCCTCTTGTCTCTAGAAAGTGAAAAATTCGTTCTTTAGAAGACAAGTCATAAAAGTGGCAATTGCATTATTTTACCTATACAAAATTTTCAGTCTATGCTTCTGTCCTTTAAAAAGCAATAGTCTAATATATTTTAATGGCTTAGTAACTTCACACCTCAGGTTGATACAGCAATTCCAGATTCTTGCCATTGCTACCTGTGCTGCTATCAAATATAATTCCAAATGCATCTCCAGTTCATCTCCAAGATGGACCTGCCTCTGGCCAAGGCTGAGCCATCAGTGGGAGAACCTCTGGGATAACACGGTCAATAAGGGGAATAAAATCCTGTGTAATCGAAGTGAGAGAGAGGAGTGAGAATATGTGAGAGCAACAGCATGGAGACAGCAAGGTCAGTGGAGAAGGAGGGGCAGCAGATGCTCCAGGTGCTGGGGCTGAGATCCCCCTGCAGCCCGTGGTGCAGACCATGGTGAGGCAGCTGTGCCCCTGCAGCCCACACAGGATCCCACTCCAGAGCAGGGGGATGCCCAAAAAATGCTGTGGCCTGGTGGGAAGTCTGTGCTGGAGCAGGCTCCTGGCAGGACCAGTGGCCCCATGGAGAGAGGAGCTCATGCTGGAGCAGGCTGTCAGGCAGCACCTGTGTTTCCATGCTGGAGCAGCCTGTTCCCAAACTGCACGCTGTGGGAATGACCCCATCCCGGGGCAGGGAAGAAGTGTGTGGAGTCCTCCCTCTGAGGAGGAAGGAGCAGCAGAGACAACGTGTGATGCATTAATCAGAGCCCCAATTCCCCATCCACTTGTATCGCTGGAGGTGGGGATGGAGAGAAGTCAGGAGTGAAGAAAAGCCTAAGAAGAAGGGAGGGGTAGCAGGAAGATGTTTTAAGATTTGGGTTTGTTTCTCATTGCCCTGCTATGATTTAATTGGTGATAAATACAATTATTTCCACAAGTTGAGTCTGTTTTGCCCATGACAGCAACTGGTGAGTGATCTCTCCCTGTACTTATCTTGACCCGTGAGCCTTTCATTATATTTTCTTCCCCTCTGTCCACCTGAGGAGGGGAGTGGCAGAGTAGCTTTGGTGGCCAACTAATAACCAGCCAGGGTCAACTCACCACAAAAACACTCTCTGTGGCTTACAAACATGGAAAAAAATTATACATTATTGGTTCAGGTGAGAGCTAATCTTGGCAATTTAGTCGTCTTAAAAAAATATTTAGATAAACAGTATTGTCTTCAAATGCTGACACTTTGCAATCAAACTAAATCCTTGTGGTTTTATAAAGACAGTCACCAGATTAATAGTAATAATAATGATAACCATAAAAAAATAACATAATTTTCCCATTTTTTTCCAGTGAGATATAATTGTTAAAATGGGCCATATCCCTTTAAATCCACATTTCTTGTCCCTTTCTAATGTGACACAAAATTGTGATGAAAGTCATTTTGGTATTGAATCGTAAAGTGCATGACCAGAGGTCTATTTTGTGTTTCTATCCCAAATTACACAGTTGCTTCTTATTAGTATATTAATTCAATTTAATTTTAGAACTAATTTAGAAATACTGCAGGGAGAAAGAAGAGACTTTTTTTCTGCAAAAACTCTACTGCTGCCGCATGCTAACTATAATGCTTCAGGTTAAACACAAAATTCAACTCTGAGTCCAAAAACCTACACTGATTTTGCAGCACACGCCACTGAATGCCACTGTAATATATTAATTTCCATACTGATGTAGCATAAAATTGTAAAGACAATCCTCAGTCAAACAACTTTTTAATTTACCTCTACACAGAATAGACTATGGCCTAATTTGATACCATGTTTATTTGCAATTTCTGATATTGCAACATTTTGATACCTTACCTGCTCTGCAAAGCTATAACTGAGCAAAAAATATCAACAATAAGAAAAATCGCGTCCTCCGTCTTTAATTCTTTCCATCTATCACAAATCAAACTACTCATATAATAGGTCCCAGTACATTAAAAATAACGACATGGCCTAGTTTCTTCAAACACCGCCTAGTCTTAAGTTTTCAAGGACATCAGTAATACTTATGGATTTATCTCAATTTCACAACAACATTTTTAGCTAAATAAGTGATTTTAATCCAACTCAATGTGAATGCAGTTCTTAATTTTTTCTGACATATTTTAACCAATTTATTTTGTTTCTTTTCAATTAAAAACAAATAGTTACAACACCTTTATGATTTCACAGATTTTCCTGATTCTTACAGAACTATCCAGACCCTTGCATAACCCAGGGTATTTCTTATATACCTTCTGTGCATCGAAAACTGGAAAACTTCAATTTGCTTCCCAATGGAATCCATACCTGGAAAGCATCATCTCTATTCATTATCCCAGCAGCACTGGAATAAACACATGTGCCTCAGCATCCTGTTTTCCTTTCAAACATTATATTAAGGTTGCACATATTACCTCTTTCTTTTGAAATTTATAGATTGCTATTCATCAGTCCTTCCAGATATGGAAAAAACCCAACTCATTACATGAAAGTTGGGGACTGGAAATATTGAACAAGCTATACATATTGACTCTCTAGCATCGGTCACTTATCGCCTCCCTTTAAGATAAACTACTGCAGATATCTCCCCCTTCAAGTATTGGAATAATATATTTTTATAAAATATATTTGTATAACCTTCTGTTGGAATTTTCATCCATATCTTTTACACTTCATTTTAAAGCAAATTAAAACTGTACATACATTTTTTCAATCAGAAAATCCTTGTGTGTTTGTTCTACATCACTAATTTTTTTTTTTTTTTTTTTTTTTTTTTTTTGACAGGTACAAGAAATGTTTCTGGGTACTTTTTATTCTATCAAAACTAAAAATTAGTCACATACCAGACAAAAATAGAAAAACCTACTACTAACATCATTCTGCCTGCTTGTAAGAAGATAATGGCAAAAAGGATTTGGACTAGTAGTCAGTGTACACTGACTTGGCTGCAATTGTAGCAAGTTATAAAGGAACAAATGTATCCTAAGCAATATCCAGCCTACAAAAGTGGCTTCCCAGTTGTGGAAAATTACTGTGGTAAGCAAGAGGATGAATCAGTTTAGGCTTGCAGCTACTTACATACAGCAGCTTCAAGTGCAAAGCAAGTAAAATGGTATTAGGTACCATGGACAGCCCCACTTAACAATTTTCCTGTGCTCCACCGTTGCATTACGGCCTTGCCTTACAACAGGAACGAACCATGGATATTGGTTCAATGAGATAATGGAAACAAAACTAAAATATTGCCTGACATTTCAGTTACTTAAAACCAGAACAAAATAAACCAAGCCAGCAGAAACACTCAATTTTCAAGAAGCAAAGGAAGAAATCTGATTGTAGCAACAAAGTTATTTCCCTGCCCAGTGCTGGAAGGATAATACAGCATAAGGTCAACTGTCCTGAACTTAGGACAGACCTCAAAATCCCTAGCAAATCATTTACCAGAGGATTTTGGCAGCTAGAGTTAATTATCTACCCGCTGCTTCTCTTCCTCCTGTCTCCCTTAAAGCAGCATTTGCCTCAATCCTCTGAGCGAGACCAACCTGTGGGAGAATGTCAGCGGCAAGGGATAGATGACAAACCAACCGTTTGTAAGCAGATATCACATCACCTTCATACTTCTGTTTAGATCTTGCTGGACCTTCCCTTGCCTTTCATATCTCCATCAGCTCTAGATTCCTAAGAGCTGCTGCTTTAGCTCTTTTAGTGCTGAGAAGGGGATTTCTGTCCCAACGGAGCCATATTAATTTAAGTAGACTGGCTTTACTCCCTACAACAACCACTGGGGTGTTTCTTGATCCCTGCTACACTTTATTTTCTCCAGTATCTTAGCCTGTGAATCCATCTTGTTACTTCTTCAGAGCATAATTATAGCATTGGGGTCTGATCTTTTATTAATTCAAATGCTTTCCTAAGCATGCCAGTGCTGCTACTCAAGGGATATCTGATTTACATATTCCCATAATTTCATTTCTGATTACTAAATTCATCAGCTTGCTTCAAAGTAGTTTATAGTATAAACATAGTAAGACTTTCAGGAACTGATGTTCATTGCATATTTAATTTTAACTTTTTTCTCAGAACAGCACCACAGTTTCAAAATACAAATCAATATGTTTATTAGAAAGTTTTCTTTCAGTGAAAAACATGCGTCTCTACATCCTCATCTTTTAGGAGTAGAGAAACAGGCTGTTTCAAAACATCAGGAGTTTGGCTGTTCTCACATGTTCAACCATAGGTTATATTGAAATTGAAATAACTGTATCAAATCTGAGAGAACTATGAGTTGAGCACAGAGGAATTCCAGGGTAAGGATGGGGACCCAGGAAGCAAGTAATTCAGGAAATGTTACTTCTCTTTCTGAAGATCTGTCACTATTTCGTAGACTAGTTACAAACAGAAACAAAAAAAACCCCAAGGCTTGGGGTTTTTTTACTTTACTGAAATATTTAATAGGGGTTATGAGTGATTTACTAGACCCATAGAAATTTAGGAAGCAGAAGTGTGAAGTCATTCATTTTTTAATGTGCTCAGCTTCCCTGAGTGATAGACGATGAGGGGACTTGCTACTACTCTGAACTAGATTCCAGCAAAATGGCTTTGGGGAAAAACACCCTTGTTCTTCTATCAAGAAACATTGCACAGGAAAGAGTCACATTTAAGTAAAAATCACAATGCTTTTTGCCTTCTATGGATAATGTATAACATCTGCAAACTTCCAAGTTTCTAAAAGTAGAGTGGTGATTTTCCTGCTCTGATCTGCAGTGGTGCAGCTTCCGCTCATCCTGTGCGCAGTTTTGGGCACCACAATAGATAAAAGACATTAAACTATTAGAGAGCTTCCAGAGGAGGGCCATGAGGCTGGTGAAGGGTCTGGAGGGGAAGCCATACAAGGAATGGCTGAGGTCACTTGGTCTGCTCAGCCTGGAGGAGACTGAGGGGAGACCTCACTGCAGTTACAGCTTCCTCCTGAGGGGAAGAGGAGGGGCAGGCACTGATCTCTGCTCTGTGGAGACAGTGACAGGACCCAAGGGAATGGCCTGAAGCTGTGTCAGGGGAAGTTTAGGTTGGATATCGGGAAAAGGTTCTTCCCCCAGAGGGTGGTTGGGCACTGGCACAGGCTCCCCAGGGCAGTGGTCACAGCACCAGCCTGACGGAGCTCAAGAACCATTCAGAAAACCTTCTCAAGCACATGATGTGAGCTGTCCTCTGCAGGGCCAAGAGTGGGACTCGATGATCCTTGTGGGTCCCTCCCAACTAAGGATGTTCTATGATTTTATAACTCTAGTATTTAATTGTAGACAGTATGTAATCAAGTACAATTTCTCATGTTTAGAGAAGACAAAACTGAATTAACCCACTGCCATTTACAGCTCAGTATTATGACATCCAATCACTATCCATAGGATCATCTGAGAATGAGAACTATATACCAATGCCATATTAATGCTATCTTATATGAACAGTGTTATTTTAATAATGTCTGAATACAGTTTGTAAAAGTGTTATAATAATAGAAAGACATCCTGATCACTACATTCTAATTTTTTTTGCAGGGTGCTACATATACGAAAAACAATATATTTTATAAAACCAGTAGTTTTATTTAGGGAATTTTGGGGAGTCCCCCTGTTTTTACTCACTAATTTCTACATCTACATTTTACATTTAATTTCTATGCTGGGACATATTTTCAATCAGCAATAAACTTTTCTTTAAATAAATACCTGCTTTTCAAATAATTCATTTTTAAAATGATAATATCATCTTAGGTAACTTAAATTATTATGTTTTATAATAAGATGACAAAAGAACGGTACATTCCAAGAAATAACTGGCATAAGTAAAAACCTTCAATTCAACCCACAAAAAAAATCCAAGTGAAAAGTAAGTTTTGCTACAAAAAAAAAGGAGTCTTCCAGTGCACATCAGTCTCTCCCAAAATAAGTTGGAAAATGAGTTCACATATATAATTGATTTTGTCTGCTTATTTTGCATCTATACTAAAAATATCACAATAAGAATAAACAGAAGCAAATGTCACCAGAATTAATACCATACTAGAGATCTACTCAATATTTAAAAAGAACTAATAAAGTTATTTTTTGTATTGCAGCATCCCTCACAGCAGGAAAAATGGTAACTATATAGAAAAATTTATTGTGGTTCAAAATAAATATATTGATTTTTTTCTGAAGGGAAAAGATAGATAGAATTCTTCAGTCAATCCTTAAAATGCCATTTAAGAAGTTAGATAAAGATAGATATGGCTAATAATTTAATAAAGCAGTAGGAAATTGGAGAAACAACATAAATCGGGTTTTTTTTGCAGTCGTCAAACCTGATTTTGTCCCTTAAAAACTCTAGTAGCTCTAACTGTAGTTAACATATATTACAAATATTTTGGTCAGAATGAAGTGTTTATAATTTTCTGAATTCTGACCAAGGTATTTCTTTAACTGCACATAATTTTGTTTCATGGTAATTTTAATATTCAATAAAGCTTTTTTCTTCAATTCACTGTGATACTGCACACCTAATACACCTTATAGATTGCATAGGTTATCCAGAAGTCTGGCCGTGAAATTCTAACATTAATATAAAAGAGGAAAATATTTGTTTGGCTATTAAATCCCCTTCACTATTCTGTTTTTCTGCAGTATCACTAGAGGCCACAGGATTGAGTATGCATGCCTCAGAGAATCCACCCCAATAAACAACTTTTCTGGGCATGGAGATGAAAATCAAATATGGGATTCATTTTGAATCAAAGACTGAAGAAGGACAGTGAAATCTCATAAGCTCCATTTACACAGGAAAACAGGCTGAAAAGCCCCTCTGCATCCTCCCAGTCCAGCAGTGCCAGAAAAAAACAGGGAGTGAAGGGCTTGCAGCAGAACTCTGACCCTCGCTCTGTGCTCGGGGAAGTCAGAGGTACTTTATGGATGAGGCTTAAACTATTGGAGCCACGAGGGAAAACTGGTTCATCGAAAGTTCACAACCACTTCTTTGTGGCTTTTCTGCTCTCCGCTTTCCAAGAGAGACAAGGAAGATTTTTTTTTTTTTCCAGAAATCACCTACTTTGAGTCTGCCAGGAGTTATAATCTCAAAATAAAACATTGTTATGAGTCTACCATCTGAAAATGCTTACGCCATCGTAATTATTAAATCTCTGGTTCTCATATACATATCCTTGAGCAAAATTAAAGTGTTTTCTTATAACTAATTGCTATATCAGAAAAGAGCAAATAATATCAAAGAGATGTAAATACTATATCTTTGCATAAAGACAGATAGGAAGCCAGGAAAAATAACAGTCCATAAAAGTATTCACGAATTTGTACAAATTAATGCATTTACTAAAATGCATCATCCCAGAGAGATGACCAGACAAAAAAAGGAAACAAAGAGTATAATTAAAAGCAGACAAAATATGTTGTAATTGCAGAAAACCTACATCAAGATTTTCTTTATTGTTGTTGTACATGCCAAAATCCTTGAGAATATCCTACTTGTACACTTGTTTCTATGAAAGCCAGTCTTGAAGCATCTCAGGTGTTTCACTTTGCATGATATACTCTAAATCTTGATTACTTCCCAATTAAGGATACTTATGAATGTCAAACTCCACTCTCCTTATATATTTCTTATCAACAAAATATAGATGCTCAGACAGGAAGAAATCTGCACTGAGTTCTGCCAGGAAAAGAAACAGCTACCTTCAAATGGAGGTGAGAGGATTCTGAACTCACAGAGGTTCTGCACAGCTTCTTTTATGTGAAACTGGACATTGACAAGACAGAATATAAGGCAAAATATGATTTAGTCACACCTTTCAGATGAATGAGATCCCCTCTTTTCCTTATTCTAGGCTTAATGTTTTTCTGAATGGTATAGAACTAAAGAGGATTATGTGAAGCAAAAGGATGACAAAACCCAAACTTGTTTGGTGTTTTTTTTTTGGATTTTGTTCTTTTGTGGGGATTTTCTGTTTGCTAGGACAGCTGTTTTTGGGGGGGAGGTTTTGTTGGTTTTGTTTGTTGTTTGGTTTTGGTTTTGTTTTTTCTTTTGGTTTGGTTTTTGGTTTTGTTTTGGGGTTTTTTTGCCTGTTTGTTTGGGGGATTTTTGGTGTTTGATTGTTTGTTTGTTTTTGTTTAAAATATTCTAGTTCCTGATACTAGTCAGAAATAGTGAATTAGTCCTTAGAAAATCTGCAAAGACTGAAGTTACATAATTCATTCTTTCAGTGGTGAATCAAGATTTCTATTTGTCTGGGTAAATAACCACACAGGACTGATGACAGGAAGATACTTCCCAGAAGTGTTGTCAGTGATAACATGCATAACACAATGAGATTTTAAATGAGAACACAGCTTTTGTAAATAACATACACTCTTCAAGACACCCTGGAGACACTAGACAGCACAATTCCTTTAGACAGAGACAGTGTTTAAAATACAATTTTTCCTCAGTGTTCCTGATCTCCATTAGAAACTTAAGTCAGACAAAAAGGAAGAGTTTCAAGTGAAGTGTTTTGAACCCTAAGAGGAGGGCATGATAAGAAACAGATCTATAAATATAAAACAGAAAGCTATCGGAAACCAAGAACAGTGTTGCTGACTTTTCTTATTTGAAACGATGATAAATCACTTCTACAATTTCTTTAAGAGAAGAAGGTAACTTTTGCTAACAGAAATTCACATTCTGCTGTAATTTCTCCACTTACAGGCCCCAGAAAGGGAGGGTGAAAAAAGATTCTGCTCAACCTACTCGTTGAATCACTGTAAATTGTAGTGCAATTCAGAGTTAAGTCTAACAAAAATGGATGAGCTGTTTTTCCTGTTTAAATAAGTGCCAGGTTTTGAAGCATTTGGATTATTTTGAATCACTGAGAGCTTATTTGCTAGTTGAGGAAGAGTTATCTTTACTTTGGCTGAAAATGAAAAAAATACATTAAATTATAAAACTGTACCCTATCTCATCAGTCTTCAAATATTACCCTGTCTTTTACACCTCATTTCCGCTGTCATACCTTTATTTTGTCTGTCAGGCAGCACAGAAGGATCTTGCCAGTGGAAGCAAGAACAAAACAGTCACAAGACATAAAAGCACTCCACTATGGTCATACCCTTTCCACTTACTTTCTGGATCCTTCTCTTTGCCAAGATTTGAAATCTCTCTTTTTGTCAGGACTTCAGCTAAGCTAAAGATAGCATGTAAATAAATCGGGCTTTAAAGACAAACCATTCTTTCCATTGATCTCAGAGAAAATTCTAGAAATAGCAAGGAACAAAAAAATTGGGACACAGGCAAAAAGCAAGCGTCTTTCACACTCATGACTCACAGCGTTAACACATACACCATCCTGTTTGGCTCTCTGGGAAAGATGGTTAGAGTATTTGTACTGCTCTCTCATCTGCATTACTAGTTCGTACCAAATGTGTCAATGTGTTGGAAAGAATAGTATATGGTTCTGGAGTTTAAACTACATTTTACAGAAATTAACCAGTGATAATCTAGAAGCATTTGCACTGCCTTTAAAACAACATCAAAAAAACCTAAACACAACTGGCAAGAGAATTGCCATAAAGTCACTGCTATGTTATTTCTTCACTGAAGATCTAACAAAAGGTTTAGAGACGTTTGTTTATACATATTTAAGAAAACAGAATAGGACATTTAAGACTTTTTCCTTTGCTTGTTTTTATTTTCTCTGACCTATTTTTAAAAGGCCTTTTCTAACACTAACTACATTTTTGAATTTCCCTATTGCTAAAAAAAACTTAAAAGTACATTTACACAAGTTTAGTAAAAGTTCTACTCATGCATGCAGTACATAAGGTAGGTTATACTGATGTAACAAGACACTTATATCATAACTGTGTGTTTGTATTTGGATATAGAAGAATGGTACAGTGTTACCATTCTTCATAACTTTTTCCTGAAGTTTTTAAATGTGTGTTCCTCTGAAATCAAGGCTTCTCAGAATTGCCTTCTTGAATTGAGGTAATTAAAACTTTAAAAGAGTCTGTATAACTGCCATCTTCTGGTTACCTTCATCTCAATTTTAACCTCTGAATTTTGCTATGAAAATGTCCCTTATCCTATTACTCAGCTGTTTTGATACATATTGTGTCTTATTCTTAAGAAAAACCAAGGTACATAATTTTTAAGCCTTTTTTTTTTAACCTGGAGACTCTTTTCACCCTTTCGTTCTGTGGAATGCATCTATCAGATTTTTTCTTTATGACTAGGATATCTCTGAGCCATTCCCATTCATTTTCCTTGTCCTCACTAGAGCCAGCATAAAGCTGTTTTCTGAAAAGCAGCCTAGAGGTTAAGTATAAAAAATAATTTCAATAAACAGCATTGGCTAGCATCAGTTTTCCTAAAAGCATGGTGTCTTAGTAGGCAACTATAAATCTGCTCACAGGTGTTTAAAGAGAGCCAGTGCTTTAAGACAAGCAATCTTCTGCTCCTTGGTTGCACTAACATCTTCAGTGCAGAAAACAACCCCAAAGACTACCATTATGACAGAAATGTTTCAAAAATAAGAACGAAGAGTTGGGGTGTGGTGTATATACCGCAATATTCTGTCCCACAAGGGTTCTGACTGACCAGCAGACCTGTTCTCGTTGTCTTCTGTTTCCCCTCTCCTGTCCCAACACAAAATTTCTCCCCCCACATACCTTTAACAATACAAAAAAATCTATATCACAACCTTAATATTGAGATTGAAGAGAGGATGAATTGAATCAAAATAAATAAGATTCTGTCAAATCAACTTCTGTCAAACATCCAATAAAATTTTAGTGAGTTTTACTTGTCTTTGCACTTCCTATTTACTATTGAAATAACATCTATCTGAAAACAGAGTCCCTTGACAAACTAGGGCTTGTCAGGAGAACCTGTAGTGGCCTGAGTAGCCAGTATGACACACTGTTTGCACCACTGCTGATCTTTTATGCTTAACATGAAAAAACAAATTAAGTAATGGGTAGTTATGGTTTGGAACTCCCAGGAGCTAGAGGGGATTTTCATAAAATCTGTGTGACAGTCTGGTGACTGTCAGAATTAGCATACATGAGAATATCAGGGGGAGAAGGGAGAAGCTATTATTAAAAGCAGGCTTTGGAGCATGGCTGCTTCAGAAGGCACCTGACTTTAAAAAATTAAAAGATGTTACATCATTATCTACTAGACTTGGTCAGGAAGATTTGCTCACACTAAGTAACTGCAATCCATTTTAAACAAAAACTTGGTTAAAACCTCTCCAGATGAATCTATCAAGCAGCTGTAAAATCAGTCACAGCACAGTGCATGCACAGACAATTTAACTGCAAGTGGACTTTTTTACATTAAAACTCAATAAGAAATTGTTGTGTTTTTAGACAGAAAATAAAGAAAGAAAAGTTAAAATGTTTTCCCATATCTGTGCTATCCCTGCCTTCTAAGATGAGGCCATCTGGAAAATTTTCAGCACGGTTTTTATTTCTATGTGCTTATGCAGGAGAGATCCAGCATCATCTTTCCTCATTAAAAATAAAATGGTTTACATGAGGTTTTGGAGTAAAAATTCACCCAATTAATCATAATTTCAAAAAACCTTGACAGTATTGCAAACCTGATGCATTGTAAAGTTTCACATCTAATGGGCAAATGAGGTTTCAGTAAGAACAGAAGCATTGGGTTTTTGTCGTAAAGGGAGCTGTAGCTGAAAGGCTACATGATTAATGTAGTATCATAGACTTCACATAAAAACAAGATATATTACTGTTTGGGGATCAAGCTAACTTTAAACAGAGACTTCTTAAGGAAATTTGACTGTCAAGATAAAATTCAATAATTGTTTTAAATTTCAATTTGTCTGTAATGTGGTTTTGAGAAGAGATACTACATAATTCTGATGCTTCCAAATTCAATTCTTTGTCACATTCAAGCTTTACCACATAAACAGGAACTAGTTCCTACAAAAAGAACATCCCAAATCTTTAATCACCACAAAAAACATAGTACCTTGACCTTGTATCTTAAAGGTAAATGGAGTGACATTGTAAAAATTAAATTACTTCTTCCTCATTTCCATAATATCCTTTAAAACGCCTTGCCTAGGCTGGAGTATATGTTCAATTTCTTTATCTTTCTTGATGACCCCTCATGCCTGCAAGTCAGCTCATTTTTCTCTGGTGAAGACTGCACCCTACCAGTGCATGCTCTAAAATTTCCATTAAAATCTAGGGCATCATCACTCATTCTTATCTGCAGCAGGCTGCCGAGCAGTGCGAGACCAGCAACTGCAGGAGAACTCATCTCAGAGGACAATATAGTTGTACACATCACCATCCAGAAGGGAAGAGAATTCTACCTGCATAATACGTTATCACATCCAGTACACTGGGAATCTTAAAATCACCGTGAGTGGTGTAGAGTGTAATTGTAAATTCTCATGCAATGGCAAGTCTTACTTAAACAGCAATTTACCAGTAGGCAATTAGCTTCTCAGAGAACATTTTTATTATGTTCACGTCGCAATGAAACGATCTGTCTCATCAGCTATTGAATATTTGCTGGTTAAAGCATTATTATTCTAAATTAGCACATAACAAGTACCTGAGGGTATTTAAACATGTCTATGTGTTTAACCTTCTGGTTTCTAAGTCCCTCTTCTTCAAGCAGATTCTTAAACAGTTCTCATACCCAAAGTACATGAACACCTTTCCAAAGTGTTTTAAGCTAGCTGTGCTCATTCCTCTTTCTTTCTTTTCTACTGTGCAGGGAAAACTGATATATATGATTTTTCTGCCTGTATGAGCACACATTCTGTAATAATGCACACGAACCACAATCTCGCTATGCTATTTTGCTGGATCACAGGTCTCACATAACTCTCATCTTCACCCCTCATTCTACAGCATGATGGCCTTTCTTGTATCCTGAGCCCAAACCATAACATGCCTTGAAGTCAGAGATCAATAACTCGAGTTTGCATTCCATGGATATCCTGTGTGTACTTGTGTACAGAATGGAAGATGGGCTGCAGTGCTCTGTGTAGCACCAGTTGAACTGGCCTGTTGGCTATCACCTCTGGGGCTCAGAAGACAACTTTGCTATTGTCCAGGCAAAAGAAGAATGCAGAATATCTAGCTATAGACAGGTCAGGATCAGATGGTCATGCAGCAAAATGCACCCGAGAGGATTTGCCACTAGCAACTACTGCTGCAAAAAAGGATCTATAGAAACCTAAGAGTAGATTGCTGGCTGGACTGATCTGCTCTGGTCATTGGGGTTTTTTCAAGTGTGTTTGTTGCCACAAGCTTTTCCACCTTCTGTCCAGTAGACACTGACACCTGAATTTTTCTGGTGTATCACACAAGCAGCTCGAACTCTTTTTGTACTCACAGGCTTTTGTGCCAGGATGGCACAAACACATCAATATTCTTGTTGCTGTATGGTACAAAGGATATTCCAGTTAGGTGCCTGTTTCTTGCACTGGATGAATGTATGCATTGACTGAGGACAGAATAATCCATAAACGACTCCTTATTCAAAGAATTTAGTAGAGGAAGTTTATCCTATTTTATTTTAATTTTTTGGTCTCCTTTGGTCATAAATACCTGCAACAATGTTTAGCAAAGGAAGCAATAAGTCATGGTCAGCTCCGTTATGTACTCGAAAAGACAGATGGATAGAAGAGCTGATGTTCGTACTTCATGTACTAATTTCAAAATACAGCTAAAATACTGATTAGAGTTGATGTCTGTCCTGAATCTAGACATTCTATATTTGTAAGTGGCCAAACAATCTTAACAGCAGGCTGGTGTTAATTTGGGCATTTCACAATGGACTATAACTAGGCTGGACATAAGCAAGGTGGCATTACAAGTGATGAATAAATGATGAATTGCAACCAAGCTTTCATTGACTTGCATAAAAACAGATCACAAAGAAGAAGATCTTTTTGCACTAAGAAGGCTAACAGCACTTTTAAAGAGAAAAAAATGTCGTTGAGCTTAGAATCTTCAGTGATTCCAAGACAACATGCTAACTTTCTGAAGCAGGTAAAGAAAGAATTAAGTTCTCTAATGGCTGAAACATAGCACAGACAGAATCCAGGCAAAATGAATCCAGTTTTACTAGGATTATGCCTGCAGCATGGCTTTCTCCTTTGGGCAACAGGAGAAAATTGGTGGTGATCTCACCAATTTTCATCAGGCTTCCCACACCATGTCTTTCCCTACTGCTACCACAATACAGATGCCTTATGCAGTATATATGAGTCAAACATTATCCCTATGGCAACAAGATAATAATTGGCTTAATATTTTAGTACACAGGTAACGGTGAAGCAAACAAATTTACAAATTGAAATGCACAACAGCAAGGTTACATGGTTTCAACTGCAATGATCAGAACAGTCTCTCAAATACCAAGCTCTTCCTTGGAGCTGATTTCAAAAGTCATCATTGAGAAGGATGAAAAGCACATTGATTTTTATATTGAGACACTAACCCCATTATTATAATTTCAGCCCCGCTCCCTCATCTTTCTGAATGGGACAAGGATGACATGTACTCTAAGGAAAATGATTGGGCTGTGAAAAGCCTAGAAATAAATACTTGGTTGCAGAAATTTAATGAGTACATATATTGTCATGTAACTAAAAGTGGCATAAAGAAACAAACCATCTTTAAATGACATCCAGAAGATATTTGTCATTTGATTTATTCTGGTATTGTAGGCTGATACAGTACTAGTTTTAGTCAGTATAATTATACCCAAGAACAACAGATTCACTGTATAAAAATGCCCTGTCCCAAAATAGTTTCATATGTTTTATACTAAATTTTAGTATGCCTTATTTAGCCATAATCCTACATCTGAATGCTACAGCTGGAAGATCAAGTAACATAAACAAAACTTGTTTAGGAGTACAATACAAGTTATTGACAAAGTGCTATATATCCATTCATCTTTTTCAGATCTATAATAAATACCCAGTTGACTACCTTGGAAATGCTAAGAGAGCAGGAGAGGGCCATACTATTTTGAACCTGTGGATGAATACAAAAGTAAGAAGAAAGAAAGAGAATGAACTCAATTGCTATTGCTAAGAAAACTTAAGCCTTTACGATAGTTGGGTTGAAACAGCCAGTAGCATTAAAAAGCCTAGATGAAATGGTATTTTAATGTTTAAAAATCAAATAAGAGTCTCTAAATTCACACGAAGTAATATGTACTACTACCAATAACTGTTTTTGTTTCACTGCATGTCTCCTCTCGGGAATATGTGTGTAGCTTATTTTAATTACTTGGGACTTGAAATATGTTTTCCAGTATCTGCTGAGAAGCAAGCATGGTTTTCATGGTATACAGTTTAATATTATACATATACCAAAATATTATCATTATTTAGCTAGTTAGAGAGGTGTGTGTTCTGAAATAGCGCAAGTTACATCGCCTATATTAAACTTTTTATATTTAAAGCATCATGTGACAGCAGGACCCTTGAACTGGGGACAGAAGTGGCTGAATTTGATTTAAAATCTCATTAGGCAGAGTTTTCTACTTTTCACAGATTTAAATATTTGTTAGATCGGAGACTTAACACTCTTTTGCAACCCACCATGATTTTGCTACTACTTATTCCAGTTATTACCCACAATTAATTGGATTGGAATCATTTTAACAATTCCACATAGCCCTTCTAATCCTTGGTGAAATCTAAATGTTAATGAACTTAAAAGAAATTAAGTAGTCCTCTCAAATTTTCAAACTTCTACAAAGTACTATGTGAACGGACATTGTAATTCACTTTAAGTAATTAATCTTCCATTCTTGCCCTGTCTACATAACACTAAAACATTTTTAAGACCCCTTGATGATGAATCAAGAATACTTTACAAAAATACATGCTAGGACATGACTATATGTTTTAATTAAGTCCAGAAGAAACAGGTCTTTTTGTTCTCAAAAGGCTATGCACCTTAATTTAAGCTGGCTTACAAACTACTCTGGTTATTAAATGCAAAATATCTTCCCTGGGACAGCAGCAAAGGGAGTCCACCAGTGACAAGTTTAACTGGCAAGAGGCCACTGCTGGGCAGCAGCTGTCCCAGCAGGTACCCAGTGTGATGTGCCCTACTTAGCTCGTCTGAGATCCATCCAGCCTTAGGAGGGATGCTGAGTCCACAAGCAAATCTTTGCAAAACCTTTATTCCTCTGTGGCTCTTCCCTGATAATTAGCAAGAGGAAGCAGCGATTGGGAGTTCAGTGAGACACGTAAAGACCCTGTGTTAATCATTCAGCTCAGCTGAAGCACCTCATCCAAAAAGGCTTGGCACTAGGTAAGCAAAACTTTGGGGCAGTGAAGTCCATGGCAGCACTGCCATCCTCTTCATTCATTTCTCAATAGCACCATAAACATCTAGCCATCAGAAGATAGCATTTTCCCTTCCACTATAACAATCAGATACAGAAATGCTTATAGTTTAATTTACAAATAATAAGAACCTTATGAAAGATTTCAAAAGTTTCAAGTATGTATTCTGCATGAGCTTTTGCTTCACTTAATGATTACCACTTCTTTGTGTCCATATCAAATATCACCCTGGTTCAAGCAGAAAATTAACGTCTGAACTACTTTTAAACACCAGATTTGAACTTCATTCCCAAATAACTATCACAGTACTTTTAAGATGTAATTTAGCAAAAATGAACACACAATACAAACTGTATAACTTGTCACTTTGAGGCTGTCACACAAAAGTCATTTGGAAGTAGATTTTGAAGCTGATTTAATTTAATCCAAGGGCCAGAGTGACTACAGTGAAAGTCCAAAATAACTATGACATGTTTGAAAATAAAATTAGGTGATTGGACTACACTTTTCCTTACTTTTTCCTCTAAATTTAATGGCACGTCTATAATTCATAGTTTTGTAGATGAGCTCTAAAAAATTTTTCCTTACACTTCATTGAAAGAAACAGGTGAAAAAACTTTACCTTTGTAAACAAAGACTTTTTCAGACACTGAAGTGCATGAAGAATACCACCCCTCCATTTACCTTCTTACAGAATTCTCATACTTACAATAGTATAAGAAATTTCTTAGAAATAAAGACTTACACCCCTAAATTAAACTAAAATAAACCACCACAACATCTTATAGAAAAGTTTGAACTTGAACTGCTAGGGTTTTGAACCAAGAAAAAATAATTAGTGCTTCCTAATGTTACACTACAGTCAAAACTTGAGTAATATACTTTATTAGTAAAGAACAGCACCTGGAAAAGCTAAGTCCATATTAAAGTTTAGGAGGGCTGGGAATGGTTGGATGATTAAGTACTAGCAAATATTGAAGAAAATATTTCTTTCTCCATTATTCATTATTGATTGAGTTTGTTTTCTTTAATTTTCTTCTTTTTAGTCCCCTGCTAGAACTCATTTAAGAGTGAAATGTTTTGGTACATTTTGGAAGAAATGGAGACGGTGGAAAAGAATAAACTAGCCCTCAGGGAAGGAGAATGGAGAAAGTGAGCTTCATTCAGCTGCTTTAATGTCTGCGTTAACAGACAATAAAAAGACCTTTTAGAAAAAATGCAGTGAATTTAGATCTTAGTGGATGGAATTACAATGAACTTAATGGTTCTCCTACCTGAACATCGGAGCGAATCTTTCTCCTTACAATGAGAACCCACCCCTGCTTTTCTTATCACTGTTTCCACAAACACAGTAGTTCAGACTGTAAAATATATCTTTCCAAAGCAATCGCCATGACATACAACAGTGTATATCTGTGTGTCTGTGTCAATTTTAATAGTTTATTCCCTTTTTATTTTTTAGATATCTTGTCTATGGGTATTCAGCTGTTTGATATTTTAAATCCCCATCTCGATTATGATTCTAAGGCATTGTACACAATTTGGTCTGTTTTTAAAAAGCCGGTGCAACTTAATCAGAGAGACTCCTCCTGAAAGTTTACAGAATGAATAGAGGCACATGCAGGTGACAGTACAGCAGACAATGGCTGTAGCAAGGACTTGAAACACTTTAATACCTGCACCTTGAGCTCTGTCAGGCAGAGCACTGCCAGCAGGTGCAGGGAAGTGATCTCCTCTCTGATCAGTCCTGGTGAGACACATCTGGGATGCTGGGTATTTGTCTTAAGCCTTCTGTACTTCTTTTCTATTTGGAATCCTCTCAATAGTGTTATTAAGTATAGGTTAAAAACTCTTAGGAATAACACCACGCTATTTGTTATTAAGAAATTTATTTTTACTGAGTGAAAAGATCTGTTTAATTTCCCATGGCCCAAAAGAGTGGTCTTCTCTTTATCATGTGTTTTGAGGTCATCTATGACTTTATCAAGTTTTTCTTCTCTTCTCCAAATATATCTTGACTAAAAGCAGTGAAATTCACCAATTTAAGCATATGTACCTTTTTATAAAACGTAACATGATAAAACATTAGGGAAGTTCATACCCTAAATTGTTACTGCACAAAAGAGTTAATCCCAAGGTCTATTATCAAATGCAGGCACACAACACCATTCAAAATCAGTGAAAAAGGAACCAAACAAGGTGCAAGCCAGAAGACCTACCATGTACAGACCTATTGCTTTTACTGAACACTATGTCAGACAGTTACTGAGAGTTTACAGTAGTGATCTGACTTTAGAAATAAATGGCTTCATTTCAGTTGTTGCCCTGAATCCTTGATTCAGGACATCCATTAGATAAAGTTTCACAAAACAAGTCTACTGAAATGGAAGTGTGGATTCCTGGATTCAGAGCTGGATGACATCCAGTTATGTTCCTTCCCTGGCAGAAGGGGATAATAGCACAGGATAACACCTCCTTGCTGACGGGAAGAACTGACAGCGCAATTTTCCAACAGCAGCAGCAACAGTAGAAAACAAGAAACTCTTCTTTTTCAGCTCAGGTCACATAAACCCTTCAGTTTCCTTTCTTTCTCCCTTCTCAGCAGAAAAGAACAAACAAACCAGAGTTAAACCCTGCTGAGGCCAAATGGACAGTGTGGGTTTTCTACAGGGGAAAGTGAACACAGCAATTCTCCTTGGGTCATCAGACAATGAACAATCTCAATTCCTTCCCTCCATAGAAAGCAAACAAGAAACAAGCTAACCCAAAACACTACCATAGCCATGGTATCTTAACACTGACAAGCCATAAATTTCACACTCCATAGAAAAGCAAGTTTTTCTCATAGCTAGAAGCTGTGGGACCAGAAGTCCACTGAGGGAACTCAGAAGGAAATACTAACAATTATCTCAGAATTCTTTGAAAAACAGTTGACTGCAACAGCCTGAAACAGCTCCTGAGGTAAAATCTCACGTGTACATCCCCCCAAAAATTGTGATGCCAAGTACTTGATGTGAATGAATCAGTAGAATCTGAAAAGGAATTTCATGCATATCCACTCTTCTGTCACAATACTGGGGAGTCCTCACTCTTGCTCTTGTAAAAGGATTTATTTTCTGATGCCACTAGAAATTACTTGAGGATTCTCCTAGAAACATAAATTTATAAATCTTTCGAAGAAGTATGAATCAAACTCAATTGCTTATTCTCATGTTGTGATAAACAATAATTTAAAAATAATACAATAGTTTTAGCTCTTTCTAAAAACAGTTTACATCAGCGCATAACTTAATTACTACAAACAAGCAGAGTAGAAAATGTTTTTCAAGAAAAACTAAATGCAGACTTGGTAGTAAAACAGACAAAACAGAATGTAATTTAATCCATTAAATTGCACTTTAAAAATTAGCTAATAAATATAGAAATTAAAATTAATGAATCCCCACATTAGCTGTTTAAGAATACTGTGGCTGTAGCCTTTACAGTGCCCAAGAAAGGTGTGATCATGAGACTTTATCAATAAAGGAAATGGATGGTACTGAATTACTTAATCAGATGAATGCATTTGGAACAGAATGCAAAATTGTTTGAGCTTTAAGGGTTTACAGTGATCACAGGCCGAGAGTTACAGCCACTACAACTCTGCATAAAAACAGTGCTGACCAGAGAATGACAAGATGGGGATGAAACACAACATACTCGAATCACAAAAGCAAGACGAAGAAGAAGCAACTACTTGTTTCAGCAGACCATTTCTTAATTAATTACTGTGCTAAAAAAACACCACACTCTATTAGTCTAAATCAAAGTATACTTCAAAAGCTGTAGCAAGAGACATTTTTTAATAACCAGGGGGAAAAAAATCTTGTGAAAAATTAACTACTTAACTGGAATCTGGAGAACATGAGTTGCCAAACAAGCAGTTATGACAAAAGTCTGAATTTATGGAAAGACTGTAATATTGCCCATGTTATTGAGAACTAAACTATCCTTTTGACCTCTATTCTGGCTGAACTAAATCAGACTTGAAAAGGGTATTTCAATTATTTAAATGCCACTTTATTATTCACTTTTTTTTTTTTTTTTTTTAACCTCTTAGCTTCAACTTACTGTAAAAACAACAGGGATAAGTACCAGGGTAAGCTACCTTTAACCCTCCATAAGGGATGGATATCTTTATCCTCCTATAAGACAAAATTGCTCTGCGTGTCTACAACATTTGCCAAACAAAAAGAGAACTTAAGCATAATCTGTTGTGGGGAAAAACTCCAGGAGAATAGTGAATTTAAGTATTTTATGACATATTTAATTTTGAATTTTAATGCAACAGAAGGTTAATAAATAAAACATTAACATTGTTCTCCAGTCTTTTCCATCACTCTGAAACAAAATGGTGTTAAACACGTACGGTCTTGTATTATACTTTTTATGAAATTTTATTACTCAAAGATAAAACTATTTTCAAAAGCAGCTGTGCTATTCAGCTTGCTAAATAATTGAGTTTAGCTTTGTCACCTCTCTTCAGCCTGTAGCACATTGGCTTTACAGACAGAAAGTGAGATCCAAGGACAGGGACAAGTCAAGGATGCTCTTAAATATGAAGCACAAAATATAAGAATAAAAGCAAGGAAAAATAGTACATATGTTGTCAAGATCCAGCAAACAGTTGTGTCAAATAGCATGTGAAAAACTGGCTTGGTTAAAAGAGGAAAAGACACTGCCTGTGAGCAGCAGCACCTCAGTTCATACCTAATTGTTCTCTTCCATTCCATGAGCAACCTCATTGATAACTGTCAAATCAGGAATCCATCTCACTTAGAAACCATAAACTCAGAGCATCTCAGAGCAGTTCAAAAACATTTCAGAAATTGTTTTGAAAACGGAGTAATACAATGGCAGCCAATTTTCAGTTTTACTGACATATCCTCCTACTTAAAACACATTAAAATACCTGGAATAAAAAATTCAAATAGCTCATCCATAGCTTTCTTCAGCAGAAGTGTGCATCTTCCAAGACCAATTAATTCCTGAGACAACATATTTTCTACTAATTATATCATCATCAGTCAAGCTTCTTTTACTCTGAACTTAGTAGTGACTAAGCATGTTTAGAGAGCAAAATGATGGCTTTACAAATATATTAGACAAATGTCAGCCCATTAACCTGTGAGTTAGGTACCATGGATTTGGTAACTGCAGTTTAAGAAGACCAGTAGCCTGTTCTTATGATTTTCAAGCAGATCCATCTGTTGTTAACGTCTTTAAATGAACGTCATCCAGATATTACATCAGATATTATTTTTATATAATGGCAGGATTTAAGGCAGTGTAAAATTGCATTATTGGCCAGAATACCATGTCAAAATTCCAATTAGTAACTTGAAAGAGATATTTTCCTTTCTATAAGACTGCAACTCTTACTCTATATTTTTTTTATGCTCAACTCCTAAGTACTTTTAGTTTTATAACCATCTGATTTTATAACAAGCAAAGGCATGCTACAGAAATGTGCCTGTTGTTAGTGTATGTTGATGTGTAGTTGCAAGGCATATCATTTGAAACCTAACTATTTGTAGGATTCTTGAACAAATCATTAGAAATAATCTAAAATTAAACAAACAAAACCCAAAACGAAACAAGCAAAACCCCAAAACCCAAACTCAAAACAAAACAAACAAAACTCGGTTCTTTAAAATAGTATTTTAAAGAATCAGGTCCATGAAAAAAACCTACACTTTTGGGGAACAGACCGACATACCTTAGAAGAGGTATTTGTTTAGTATCCCAATACACAAAATATTAAGGCTTTCTCCCCAAAAGTTTGATCTCATGATTGTTGGAGAAAGAGCTCTTTCGGCAAAAAACTAAGATTCATTTCAGTTCAGTGGTCTTTAGGTAAGTGGATTTGCTTGCTCACAAGAAGTTCCCTGTAGATGCTTGACCCTATTTTCAATATATTCTGGAACTTGTATTTTCTGTAGTCTAGATAAAACAAGTATTTAAAAATAACTAAAAACCCATATTTTACACATAAAATATATATAGATAAATATATATAAAATTATTGCTATACATATATCTATTGTAAAAATATTGATTCTTCTTAGGCATCTGTGTCTCCTTGCCTCAAATACACAGAATCACAGAATATTTTGAGTTGGAAGGCACCTATCAGGAACACTGAGTCAAAACCCCAGATCTGAGCAGGACACCTCAAGAATCACGTCATGTGCTCAAGAGCATCGTCCAAATGCTTCCTGAGCTCTGTTAGGCTTGGTACTGCAACCACTGCCCTGGGGAGCCTGTTCCAGTGCCCAACCATCCTCTGGGTGAAGAACCTTTTCCTGATATCCAACCTAAACCTCCCCTGAGTCAGCTTTGTGCGATTGCTTTGAATCCTGTCAAGGGTCCTGAGAATGAAGAGATCAGTACTTGCCCCTTCACTTTCCCCCATGAGAATGTTGAAGATCTGTCACTGTCACCAGAGATATCAGTGCCTGCTCCTCCTCTTCTCCTCACGAGGAAGTTGTAACTGCAGTGAGGTCTCCCCTCAGTCTCCTCTTCTCCAGGTTGAACAGACCCAGTGACCTCAACCACTCCTCACACAGCTTCTCTTCAGGGACCTTTACCATCCTCACTGCCCTCCTCTGCAAGCTCTCTAATAGTTTAATGTCTTTTATATATTGTGGTGCCCAAAACTGCCCCCAGCACTTGAAGTGAGGCCGCCCCAGCTCAGAGCAGAGCAGGCCAATCCCCTCCCTTGCCCGGCTGGCGATGCTGTGCCTGATGCCACCAGGACGGGGATGTCCATCCTGGCTGCCAGGGCACTGCTGGCTCATGTTTAACTTTCCATCAACCAGGACCCCCAGGTCCCTTTCCACGGTGCTGCTCTCCAGCCTTTCATTCCCCGGTCTACACTCACAACCATGGCTGCATACATGTAAGATAGAAACCTTCTGGAAAGTTTCCTAATGTGCAGGCAAAAGACAATCTAGTTAAGTTCTTCTCTACACAAGGGAGCTGCAACACTGTAGGAAAAAAAGTAGCTTGAGAAAGTGATTTAGCTAAATCAATCCAAGTTCCTCTGTGGATAATGATGGCTTATGTTTACTTTTTCTAAATTGCTATAAGACACACTTCTCCAAACTAAGACTGTCTACACAAGAGGGCTGATCAAATTTATCTAAGTTCATTCAATTTTCTTGCGTACACAGGTTTAATGGACTCCATCATCACTGGCAATGTAATGAGGGAAGAGCAACACTAAAGAAAAAGAATGTGCTCTACAAACCAGCAATTAAATGTCAATATTGTTCTCCTTGATGGCTGTAACCAGGTTTTCATATCTAGACAACTATGGACCCATTTAAATTAAAGGTCACGTTAAAATGTTCCTAAACGCAAAGACGTTGTAATTACAAGAAATGTTGCTGGCACCTGGATATCCTGGGGAGGCAAACGCCCCAGTGATGGGCAGTAAACTTGAGTGGTGTAAAATGTCAAGGGAGGGATTGCATAGAAACAGTAAGACTCTTGCTGCCCTGGCAAGGCTTGACTTTTTTCTGTTGTACGTACTTAGGATTAGAAAATACAGAAAATAGAGGTTCTGAGAGAAAGAAAACGGAGGTTCTTGTAGAGGCATTAGTCCCCAGGAAGGTAAGATTACAGTCAAGGCAAGACTGTTAATATTATATTTGCAGACAGAATTGAAATTGCAACCACTAAACAAACGGCATTTGTTATGCAACAGCATTATAACCTGCTGGAAACCAGAACAGTTATAATGGGAGAATAAGTTATCTGTAGTCCAATTTTACTTGTAATTTTAGTTTTCTTTATTAAATCAAGTATGTGGTAATATGTGAACATATGTATGATCAATTAATTATAGAGAATTGGGCTAATCTTCTCCTGAATCCCTTTTACGCTTATCTTCTATTCAACTATTGTCTCAAGTAGTGTAAACAAATGATATGCGAAGACTTTTTACAATTACCCATTTTTACCAGGATTTAATTTTCTGCAATATTTGTCGAGTGTTTAGGTAAAGTAGTGGTTTTCATCTTGTAGTGTTTCCTAAATCACATTTTTCTCCAGGAGATTATTGGACGTATGAAGAAATCCACTACAAGAATGTCAGTCTCTAAAAGAGCGAGTGATTACTTTCAAACTAGTTATTTAACAAATTATTTTACTTTTAATAGACTTTTGGGTTTTTTTGTCAGTATCACGCAGAATTAGAAGTGGAACCAGCTTATGCTTACACAAAAATATGTCAGCCTAGCAACACAGCACTGGCCACATCACAACAGCCACTCTACTCCAGGTTTGCTTTCACAGAATCATAGAATCATTAAGGCTGGAAAAGACCTCCTAGACCATCGAGTCCAAACTTTGACCGAACACCACCTTCTGAACTAAACCATAGCATGAAGTGCCATGTCAACTTATTCTTTGAATACTTCCAGGGATGGCAACTCCACCACTTCCCTGGGCAGCCCTTTTCAATGCCTGAACACCCTTCCAGTGGAGAAATGAATTATTTGACTCAGTCCATGGTCCTCTCTGAAGGCTGTTAGTGAGCTGTAGAAAGTGGCAGATGCTGACAAAGAAAGTGGAAGGCAGGTCAAACAGAACCATGAAAGTAAAAAGGATGCTGGAAAAGCAACTGATTTTTCTTCTACATGTTGTTGGTTCTTTTACCAAGGACAACAAAAAGTAACAATTTCTTACCAGCAGGCAGTTAGCTAATTGGCATTTATTGTACAGTTGATAACTCTTTCAGAAAACAAAGCAGAGTTCAATTTCAGAATCTGAAAAGATGAAGCCTTTGTATTGTAGCTCAAGAGGCAGAATCTTTCAGTTAGCTTATATTATATTACATATTTGTGTGTTACCTCGAAGGACTGGAACAAAAGCTACTTGAATACACCCCCACTAGATACAGTATTCAATCGTTTACCTTGACAGCTACATCTTCATCATGCATTTATTTATGCACAAGGGCAAGAGCAGGACAGATCTTGGTACATTCTTATTAAAAACCTAAGATGAACTTTCTTGCAGATTTCCAAGACAGCATTTTTGAAACAGCATTATTCTTTCCTTTGAGATTACATGCTTTCTGGCATCTAGCACTCAAATTTTCCTCTTTGTTGCAGCATACATATTTAAATTTTTTAAAATAAAATCTTTCAGCAACTGCAGTGAAGCATATCCTTCATACTACAGTTTCTGAAGTTTTGTTGCTAATATTTATTTCAGAAAGATGTAGCTCAAAGTTACCAAAGTGGAATGCAAAATAAAATTATTCCAGAAATAGATCATTCAGATGTCTAAGTATCTTGCCTGGTTTTGTGCTTTTTCCTACACACAGCACTGCTAGCACACTTCCCCTTGGTCACAGGTCCTTCCATGCTCAATCAATTTTCTGGCTTCTGCACTTTTAAGATAAAAAAGAAAGGCCATGGGAAGACATTATGATGTTATACCTTCTGTTGATAACACACAGTTCACTTCCCCACTGCCGTGTCTGGAATGAGGTTCCTGTAGCAGAGGAGAAAGGCTGGCAGAGCATCTTTGCACCCTCCCCACTCCTTCATGTTCCCAAACAGCTACATTGCTAGAGGACACCCTGAAATTGGGCTTGGAGGAGAAATTCGAGCACAGTAAACTTCAGTACAGTGAAGGTTCAATTCTGCCACAGTCACTTAGCAATGGAGACAGATCATAAACCTCATTTTTGCATGAATGAATCCTTTATACTCATCAACTAGTACCTCACCAGTAGAGGTGCAAAGGCTTTTTATTTAAAGAAAATGATACAGAAACAGAGTCTGGCAGTCCTGTCTGAATTTGGTCTGTATTATATTGTTTATTTACCCTTAGTGGCATGCAAGCATGTCTTTATTATTAGATTTTTTCATTAGGAAATATGTTAGATTAGATGAAGAGCAATTGTAGATAAGGAAGTCATCCCTTAAGACCTGATGTTTAGCTACAAGCACTAAGAATGAGAAAAAAAAAAACCTTAGAATTTATTGTTCCTCAACTGTAGTAACAACTGTGCAACAGCAAAAATAAAGTTCACTATTTCACCAGTAAATATTTTCCCCATGAAAGATAAGCTCAAAGGACTAGATTAGTAATCCTGCCTCTGACATTTAACAGTTCTGTTGTATCAAACAAACATGGTTTCAGTTTTTCTGTAAAGCATCAATGCTAATACTTGTCTACTTTCCCCAGTGGTATTGCGAGGATAAATGTATTGTCACAAAGGTCTTTGAAAAGGAAAAGATGTAAGCATTTTTATTGATGTTCTACTTCCCAATCCACTAGAGTATATTAAAAATAATTTCACTATTGTCAAGTGCAACCTCTACCAATACATATTTCTCAATTTACCAGTCCTTCTTCCCACAAATTGAAAAGAGAGAACCGCTCAGCAAGTATATTCTCTAGTCAACACTGCTTATGCATAAAGGATAAAATCTGTTGCTGAATACGACCAAAATAATTTTTGCTAACTACAGCTGATCCAGTTTGCCTTGCTGTTACACTCTTGCAAAAATACATGAATGACTTGGAGATTTGATAACCAATCAAATTGATTACGGCTGAATATGAAAGACAAAGACATGATTGACAACAGCCAACATGGCTTTACTAAGGGCAAATCATACCTAACAAATTTGGTGACCGTCTATGACGGGGCTACAGCTTTGATAGATAGGGACAGAGCAACTGGCATCATCTGCCTGGACATATGTAAAGCATTTGACACTATCCTTCGTGAACATCCTTGTCTCTAAATTGGAAATGGATGGATTTGATGAATGCACCACTCAGTTACTGGAAGGCCAGGCTCCAAGACTTGTGGTCAATGGCTCATTGCCCATGTGGAGACCAGTGATGAGTGGTGTCCCTCAGGGGTCAGTACTGTAGCCAATACTGTTCAACATCTTTGTTGACACGAACAGTGGGATCAAATGCACCCTAAGCTAACATCAAGCTGTGTGGTGGAGTTGACACGCTGGAGGGAAGGAATGTCATCCAGTGAGCTGGACAAGCTTGGGAGACGGGCCAATGTAAACCTTGTGAAGTTCAATAAAACAAAGAGGAAGGTCCTATATCTGGGTCACAGAAACCCCAGACACATCTAGAGGTTGGTCAGAAAAGTGATTGAGAGAAGCTCTGAGGAGAAAGACTTGGGAGTGATGGTTGATGAAAAACTCAACATGAGAGGGCAATGAGTGCTCACAGCCCAAACAAAATGTCCTGGGCTGCATCCAGAGGAGTGTGGCCAGCAGGTTGAAGGAGGTGATTCTTCCCCTCTCCTCTGCTCTTGTGAGATCCCACCTTGAGTACTGTGTACAAGTACAGCTGGAACAAGCCCAGAGGAGGCCACAAAGTTGATAAGAGGACTGGAGCACCTGCCCTCTGAAGACAGGCTGAGCAAGTTGGGGCTGTTCAGGCTGGAGAAGAGAAGGTTGCATGGAGATCTCACAGCAACCTTCCAGTAACTGAAGGGGACCTACAGGGAAGGTGGAGAGGGACCTTTGGTCAGGAACTGTAGTGATAGGACAAGGAGTAGTGGGTTCAACTGAAAAAGGGGAAATTTAGGGTAGATATTAAGCAGAAATTCTTTACTGTGAGGGTGTTGAGGCATTGGAATGGGTTGCCCAGAGAACTTGTGGGTGCTCCAGCCCTGGAAGTGTTCAAAGCCAGGTTGGAAAAAGCCTTGAGCAATCTGGTCTAGTGGAAAGTGTTCCAGCCCATAGCAGTGGGGTTGGAATGAGATGATCTTCCAGATCACTTCCAGCCCTTAACATTCTATGATTCTGTGTTAATAGCCAGATTAAAAAACTAGTATTAAGAAGCAATAGCTTCAAAAAAGAAATAATCTTTCTATTGCATTGTTCTCTTTCCTTATTCTAAAGAGGAGGGAACCAATTCAGTGTCAGAAAGAAAAATAATCCAGGACTGAAAATATTTTTTCCACTTAAACTGGTCAGGAATTACACAGGCCAGTTTCAGGCATATCTGTACTTGAGAGTATGAAGAGCTCAGTAGCTACATAACAGTACAAAACATATAATACACAGCTGGAGAAGGGGATGGAAGAAGGGACTAGGGAACACAACCCTAAATTTAGTCTAATCCAGCTATTCCTTTGCTTCCCTTCTGGAGGGCAGATATTTTATCTATTTCATAAAGACTGACTCTTAGTGAATCCCAGTTTGATTTTGCACAGGGTGGGGAGGACACCTTTTAGGTCCTCTCTGAAATGACAGCGCAAGTTTTTCCCTGCAGTATCCAGTGAACACAATGTATTATTACCAAATGAGTTTTTTGTTTTCCTTACAAAAAAGTGTCCTCATTTTCCTGTACGTATGTTTTTCTAGTATATAAAAAACAAACAGAGGAACATGACAGAAATTAATGCCTGCAGTGCAAGGCATGAAATGCAAAAATAGTTGCTTGGCAACCAGCATGAGAAATAAGAGGTTATGCCTGTACAAACAGCCAAGTGAGTGGCACAAGTATCATTTCTGACTGCTGTGAAAAGGATGAGTAGGAGAGAGGATATATGAGTGGGATAGTTTTAATAAAATTTGACTCTGTAGTTTCCCTACAATTATGCATGTGTGATAACACAATAAAGGTGTATTTCAAATTGCTTTCCTTCTATGTCATATCTTTATCTTTAACCAACAAGTGAAGTTTTATTTTTAAAAAGCTATGGTTTTTCAAAACACTTAAAAACGTCTAAAGAGGTGTAAATGAATGCTTATTTCCATATGTACTTTCCCTCTTAATGAGTTGGACATTTGCAACCAATTTTCCGAGGAACAATGGATCCATCTATAAGTATTCTGGCAGCCTTGAACAATTCATCAATCTAATGTAGCTGTATCAATAAGCACTTAGTTTTCAGTAATAATATACATGCATTGTTCATCCACACAAATGATACCAGACTGACCGATCGGATCAATGAGGAAAAAGATACACAGGCCCTCTATTCACAATATTTGATTCGGTAACTTTGTTTCTATATACAAACTATCAAAGAGAAGTACCACCTCAGGCCCAGAAATCCTTGTAGTGCAAACTGTTAGAGGTGAGAAAAATAATTCTAAGGAATTAGAATTTCATGCTTATGTTGCTCTATTTTAGCATCCATCATTGTTCACTGTTGGATGTTAAGAGTTGACTGACCTGTGGTCTGATCTATGTGATCATTCTAATGTACAAATTAGAAATTTTAAATCTGTGAGAGACATTAGACTGAGCTGCATCCAACATGAACATGCTCTTCATCCCAAACAAGATGATATGAACATCTTACAGGAGAACTTAACCTGCCTGTTGTATTACATCCTATATTGTGTCCCTGGATGCATTTGCCCAACAGGACTTGAAACTACGTCATGTTCTACAGAGCACCACGTGTTAGTACTGACAAGTAGGTGTCTGTTAATGTGATTAGCAGTAAACTGAATTGATTCACCTCCTTTCAGTGCACTAACAATCACTACAACCATTACACTCCTTTTCATTGTCAACAGATGTAGCTATTCACAACCTTATTTTAACTCTACAGGTAGCTGCAAGTGGAAAATGAGACTAAAGCTATAGTGAAAACCAGGATGGTTGAAGCAGTTTCCTTAGCATACTAAAACATCATTTTGTTGTTGATTATACCAGGACAGACCTCCAAATGATAGGGCATTATCAAACTTGGACTGACATGGAAGAAGATAAGTATGACTGGAAGAGAAATTATTTTAATTCCTAGTGAAGATTAAAAAAAGAAACAACAAAACCAGAAAAACCCCACCAATCAGTCCAAAACTAACAAAAAAAACCAACCAAAACCAAGACACAGACCTACATGTAGATTCGGTAGTTTTTGATTTGTGATCTGTGATGGTTTCAAAGTACTGATGGAGAATAAAAACATCAAAGAATGTATTTTTACTCTATGCAATCAATATTACTCTAATGCAAACTTCAGTAGGCTACAATCTCCTTTTGAAGACTAAGACATCTAACTTGCAAATTTCATGAGAATGTGTAGGATCAAGGAAGGAGAACTAACACTCATATATTCTTCCATCTTATTCCTCCTGCCCCTGCAGAATTCTGAAGAGTTATTTCTCTCATCAGATACTAAAGTAATGCCCTACAACTGGTTATTCACCTATCTTTCATAGTTCTGCATTTTTATTAACTAACAAATATTATTCCAGGTTTAATATGCAGGACCTACTTGAATGTGTCTAACATTATGAGTATTACTCTTAATACAGTGACTACCATACTCAAATTGCTTATTCATGCTATATCAAACACAATGGTAAAAGATTCAATTGAATTTCAAGCCCTGTTTTTCAATAAATCAATACAACAAAATGAAATTTCAACCTTCTTTTAAATGAAAAATGGATCATAATTACTGAGGTGGTCTCAGTGTCCACAAATTGGCAAGGAAAAAACCTCGTTCTGCGCACCACAAAACTTTACAGCATGAGAAGGTATAACATTTGAAGAATGAGGGACTAATAGATTTCCACTCCATTTGTTTTTCAGTCTATGCAAATGCAAGGTAAACTTTAACAGTATTCTTCCTAAACCACTCTTGACTACACAGTGAGCAAGTATTTCAGCTTCATTCAGTTGCTTCCACTGTGCTCAAACACATGGTGTTCTCAGAGATACCACAGGCAACCTGTCAAAGAGGGCTAATGAGGTTGAAATTTAAACAGGCACACACCTCGGAAGTCACTTCCCAAAGAGAACAGTGATGAAAGGTATCAACATGTTTGAACTAGACAGAAAGATCACTTTCTTTAGCTGTTCCTCAATTCTGTTTAGCTCAGCATATCAACACTTTTATTACCACAGATATATGTTAATCAAGCTTATAGATCAGATCTTATCCTTGGGAAATAGGCCCAAGTTTTCTCAGAAAAAATACAGAAAAAAAACAGAAAAAAATTTTGTATTTTTGGAGGTATTATTATTTATACCACCTACAATTAAATAAAAACTTATTAGGAATTTTTTTCATTAAAGCTCTACTAGGCCAAATTGTAATCTTATTTACATTTATTTCACACTAAATGCAAGAGCTTAGTTAGCTAGAGGCTTATTTTATGTTTATGAGGTATCAGGATCAGCTTTAGCAACATAAGAGAGTGAAACAACGGTAAGACATTAGAGATGTGTCAGCAACAGGTTACACCATCAGTGTTACTCCACAAGAAATCCCTGTCCTAAAAATGGGAACCTCCAGTGGTTGTTCCAGAGGTGCTGGACAACACAGGTATGATGGAATAGACTCTGGACACTCATTCCTTTGCTGAAATTTTCCAAACAAACTTCCTTGTAAACACAAGATTCTGCTGAGACTCTTGAACAACCTAGCCAAAATTCCAGTTCTGAGCACCACAGAGGATCAAATCCCAGCAGTCTACATGAGACAATAGACTTAATAATAAACACCATTCAGTTTCTAAGTCATTTGTCCTGATAGAAATTTAACCCAAGCCATTTTACTTATGTTTTCAGTTGAAAAGTAATATAGCATTTCAATGCAAATAAAATCTGAATATAAAATGACCAAACATCTTTTGTCTTTAAACTTCCTGTAATAGCATCAACTTCAAAATATGCGTGCCAGTTACTATACATGTATGAATCAATCTTTTTGTATAAACAGCTTCCTAATAAGATCAGTAATCAAACTACAAGAAAGTTATCAGAGAAAGCACTTAGTTTAATTGAAGCAACCACCACACAACAATAGTGTCTACATCAAGTGTGCAGGTACTCAGACAGAGCGGGTGACTTTGCCTCCCCAAACCCAGATACCGGAAGGAAAAATAGATGGCAAAACACAGTGGACTCAGTCCAGCTACAGGAAGCATACCAACAGTATGGTATGGATATTCCTGCTTACAGGAATTGTATGCAGTACTCCAAAAATGTAAATTATCTCATCCAAATTCAGACCTAGCGCACTACTGGTTTTAACTCTTATATTTCTAGAGTTAATGCTTTTTTGACTTTTTTTTGTTTAGATACATCATAATACATATAAAAGGTTTTTCAGAGTGAAATAAAGAGAGAATATTTGCCAGCAACTGCAGTTAAAAGCAGAGAAGAAAAATACTGATTCAAGAAAACAAGCAAGCAATGGAGCTTCATTCTTCAGTTTTTATGGGATTGTTATCTAGCTACAGCTAATTAGGATGGTATTGTTCTAGTGGCTAACACTACAGCAAGATAATACATTGTTATACACAACTTCCTCTGGAATCCAGGCATAATGGTCAGTCTAAAGCTGTGTTTTTTTAATATACAGTTAAGACATTTTAAACTATACCTATGTTAATCTAGACAAGGCAACCAAATTCCCAAAAGGTTCTAAAGAAAGGAAAGAAATTCAGCTGCCATTACCCTCAACACATTATTTTCTCTAAAGAAGACTACTTGAAACTCACTTGAAAAACTTTTTCTGTTACTGGAAAGTAACAGCGTAACGACATATTCTGTGACACTTCCCATTCCCAAATCTATTAGCTGATTGAAAAAAAAAAAAGGAAAAAAAAAAAAAAGGAAAAAGCTAAAGGGAGCAGATTAAATTGGGGGTTTAAGCTTAAGATGGTGGTTACGGTAATATTAGATTTGCATTTTCCTAAATCCTTCCTCAAGGAAATTGTGAAAATAGGAGTAAATCACAGTATTACCTTTGAAAAAAAAAAACTTTTTGCATCCTAGAAAAGTGGTTAAGAAAAGTCAGTAGGTTTCTTTCCAGTGACCATGGATAAGACCCATAATTAACATGTAGTTCTTTGAACACAAGAACTACCTTTTAAATTGTGCTTTGAAATTGCACAATTTGCAGTTCTAGTGTGAATGCTTAATAATGCTTTAAAAAATAAATGCCTATGCTTATGGGAGAAATTAATAAGGTATAGGGAGCCTAGGAAAAGCAAAGTATAGTATGACAACTTTAAGGTTAAGACTTTTCAAAGTCTTCATTATCAAAAGCTTTTATAATGTATTCACTGAAAGTTTTATAATGCTTCCCTATGTACCTTTGAGTCTGAGGACAATTGTATTACCTTTGTTTAGTCCTTTTTAGTCCTAGTTTTTAGTATTTTTGCAAAAGCTTTTTAGCTGCTTCCCATTAAAATATAGCTCTTTTTGAAAACATGTTTATAAACTGTCACTAATAGGGTAATACAGGATAAAGAAAAGCTTGAAGATGGCTGAACATTTCTGCAGTTTTTCTGGAGGCTGAAATTTTCTGAAGTAAATGATCTATTGGCTAAGTTCCTGTATACTTCATGGGAAAATGAACTCCAGTGAATCTAATTGGAAAGGAGCTTTAGTCTAAACATGGCTTTGACTCTAAAAACTTCAATTAAACTTTTCAATCAATGAGATTAAGTGTGGTACTGAAGTTTTTCACCCCCGATTTTTATTTTACTTTTGTCTAAAACACAACACAATTTTGCTTCCCAAAAATCAAGAAGATTTTATCACAGATCAACTAAATCTGTGGAACTTCAAAGTGGAAATTACACAGCACATATAATGCTTCTTTTAATTCTAAAAGCCTGATCAATCCTTCAAAACACTGAATTCCTACAGCGTATTTTACAAGGATTAAGTGCTTCCATACTCATCCTCCTGCAACTCTGCCCTGTAGCATACAATTGTGCTTCACTGTCCATCAGAGAGGATGGGAAGCCCCATCCAGAGCTGCAACTGGGGCTGATGGTTTGTCCAAGAGAACTCCTATCCTACCCATGGTACCCAAGAAGCACCGAGCACGGCTGCTGCAGTGGGGACAGCAGAAGCACCTCTACTTTTCTGTTGTGCCGCAGTCCAGGAAATGGTAGATGGAGAGGGGTACAAGAGCTCAAACAAGAGCTGTGAGCAGCTTTGTGTTAGTGCTGAGCAGCACCAAGGGGCACAGGACACATGGTACTCCCCACCTCCACGGTGGGGCACAGCGTGCCAACACCATTTCCCTTGGCAAAAGGAATCTTACTAAGCAGCTTTTACAAGAGCAGAACAGTTAACTACTTCTTTCTAGTTACTAAGACAGGCTACTGGTTCACTGAAGTGAAAAATTTGTGAAAGGTCACCCCATTCCTAACAGACAGAATGCAACCATTTGAAGAAGCGCATTTTGATCTGTTTATCCTCCCCCATCCCCCATCCCCAGATACTGTAGTGTTTGCTCAGTGGTAGGCAATTTAATGCTGAATCAGGAGACTTTTTACCTAGCCCTGAGGTACAGAATAAGAGCAGTAGATGTTTTGCCATCTGTGCAGCAGAGTATAGCTACTTAAATATTTTCATTACCTCGGACTTAAATATATTTAGCAGAAGTAACTATTCTATTTTAGAAAAGTAATAAAAGAAACCCCAAAAACCCACTTTCCTCCCTTTTGTACACAAATTATTGATGCAATTCCGAGGTAATAGGTTTTCTCAATAATTGCATCCACCCCAAGTACTAAAAAATTTAAACAACTGAATGAAAAAGATAAGTGTCTGTACCTACGCACCCACTAAAACTTTTTTGCTTTGTTTTAAATAAGCTTCCAGAATTGAATGCAAACCTCCACAGATTCATTAATACCTTTTATTTTTAAATCACATTTTCATTTAAGCAGCTTAAATATTTTAAAAGCAGCCTCTGGCTCTGGACATAAATAAAAGAATGCAGCAATATCCTTTAAAAGATGGGAGGCAGTACAACCAATCACGTTATTACTTTTCTTTCGAGGTAGATTGCCTTCTATAGGTTAAAAAAAAGCAATTTTACATATAGGAAAACAAAAAGGTAAGTTTAACATTTTTCTGGTCTTTGTAAGAAAGATATTGATGATAAAAATGACAGGTTAGTATATTTCCTATTACATTTACTCTTGAGCTTATTTTGCAAGCTATAGAATCAACTGTCAGTTTTCTGATATATTTCAGTACACAGTGACAGATACTGGATTCTAGATGCTCAAGGAAAAGAAAATCCAAACCAGATTATCATTGACTATTCAATATTCATATACTTTACTGTACAATAATTAGACTAAGAGTAGAAATATTAAAGACAGAGTATCCAGGTAATAGTTTAAGTAGTATACAGAAGAAAAATCAGGGTTTTAAATTCTTTGAAAGTGAGATCTACTAAGGTAGTAAAATACAGATTTATATATTAGATATGTTCCAAATTCATACTAAAACATATTTTGTTATATATTTTTTTTATACCTGGATATGAATGTAAGATGTGTATTTATAAGTGCTAATATATCAATACATACCCAGCCTAGGTAAATGTTGAAATTGTTGAAAGAGATTGGAATTGTTTTGACTGAGTTTAGCAATTATTTTGAAATAAAAATATTGTATATGAAATGATACTACAGGAAAACATACCTGTGACAACTATAATTAACCAGTATTTTATACGTTAGACCTCCCTTTGGTGGAGAGTGCATATTAAAGAATCGGTATTAAAAAAAATACCAAAACCAAAACCTTGTACCTTATGTTTTGAAATGTTATTGCAAAATTAATCTTCTGCAGAATATGATACAGATTATTGTTATAAGACAATTAAATAAATAAATAGTCCTCCAATTCTGGAGCCAGGATTGTGGACTAATAAGTAATTCGTACTTGAATTTCCTAATTTAGAAGTGGAATAACAGTAAAATCACTTTCTCAGTCTCAGATGTTTTCAGTGGATTTCTAATATTCATTTGTCATATTGATAGAACAAGGATGACACATACATCATTGATGAGTGAGTGGCAGGAAGATTAAACTAGATCAGAAAGAAATAAACAACAATTCTTTTTCTACCAACATACAGAGAATAAGGCCTCCATGAAATGGAGATACAGGTTCATGAAAAACCATTTAGTTTCATAAATTAATCATTATACTATCACCCGGAAAAAAAACCATGCTGAAGAGGCAATGATAAATTTGTCACCATTTTAGAAAATTTATTATCCTTACACATGTGCAGAATAAAACAAGCTGCTTAAAAGTCCTCTGGAGGAGTTTTGATTTCTTTTAGATGGCCAATGCCTTATTTCCATATTTTATGTGTATTTCATTTTATTAATGCCAAACTTTAGTTACTTAGTACTGTAATACCTGAAGTAATTTTAGGTTTCAACTTAGGAATGACACATAATCGACAATATAGCAGATTTTCAGGACATTTCAGTAATTCTCATGTGTCCCTAGCGTGACTCGGATGGGTAAGCAGGATGAACAAAACTTGGTTTATTATTAATATAAAAGTTGTGACAATAAGTTCTGTAAAATTATTTGAGCTATGACAGGCATATGCCTACACACCTGTAGGAGACAGGGCAGGACCATGTCTTCATACTTACTTGGTTGCAAAAGAAATGCAACTTCATTAAAGGGCCACGTTTAAGCCCATAAATTCTGTATCTCTCTAGAGTTCATTAGCTAGGGCGAAGCAACACATGTCATCATGGAACTATAACATCAGCATAAAGTCATAAGTCTTAATGTTCAAATATTTACTGAGCTTGTATTTGATCTACCGCATTTGAACTACTGTCATTAGCAGTACTTAAGTACTATGCCTAAAATAAAATATTCCTCAGAAACTTGGGGATACTTGCTTGAATCAAGCATTCTTCCCCCATATTTTTTCACTGCATGCAATATCAAATCATTTTGGTTATGCATGACCACTGAACAACTTGTGAGAAAAGTAATTAAATCCCTAAATTCTTCTCTGAAAGAAACATTCAAGCTCTATGCCAGTAAAGATTACAATGTTCTGGGTGCATCCAAATGTGAGGCAAAAATTCCTGTAACTTGAATGAAGACAAACAAAGACTGGATCCTTCACACAGCAAATTGATTGTCCACTCTACTGGATAGAACTTATAATGAATGTACAATATGTTTATTCAACAGTCTTAACTTTTATATTCTAATACTCATGTTAAAACCTATGATCTTTTACTTTCACTGTGTTCAAAATGAATAAAATAATATTAAATATTTGCTCCACAGAAATATTTAGTCTTTTTCTTTACAGGATATTTTGTCTTGCCAGTATCACTTTTTAAAAGAGTGGTGTAACTAAGTAAAAGTATTTATAAGAAATTGAAAGTCAATTTTGAGGTAAATTGAAAGAATTTCATTTCCTCCCATTTGATTAAATATATTTGATGTGGCTAGTGTAATTATTTCACCTGAATATTAAGTATATTAAAATTATGTGAAAAGCCAGTGCAAGGTCTTCAGCAGTTGAAATTTGTGCTGGTATTACAAAAAGAACTGTAAAATACCTAGCTGTGCATAAGCACCAGCCATTTAGAAGCATTAATTGAGTTTAAGCCATCAAAAAATTCATGAGATTAGTTTTAGATACAAATTTGCAGCCAAAATATGCATGTATTTTCATTCAACATTTATAAAGGAATTCTGAAGGCTCATGACTGCTGTTCTAAATGAAAAATGCTCTCTCAGACTTTAGGAGTGGTTCTTCATTGCAAGATTTGCAATACAACACTTCCCCTCTCCCTCTTTTTTAAATAATTCACACATTAACTATTAACACAATACTTCAAAGACTATTCTACAGTATTTAAGTCCAAAGAATTTAGATTATGTTTTGAAAACTCATGTGAGATCTTCCCCTTTGTATGATCCTTTAATCAAATATGTCTCCATGATCCTTATTTTTAAGGCACAAGTCATGTTCTCTGAAGATGATAAAAGGTCCTAGCACCTTAATTTTTCTGTTCTTTGCTAAAATAAAGAATCACCAAGAGCCATGACAAATATAGACAAGAAAATCTGTCTACAGAGACGCTTCATAGATGAAGTGTACGATTTGGTAAAACTCAGTGTGATCTTCAAGCACTTTAGACTACATTTGTAGTTAACCAGAAATTAGTTTGCTTTCCAGAGAGCGGAGATTAAGACAGCAAAAAGCATGAAAGTGAGAAATACAACAACTAAAGTGTCATTTGTTTACAATTTATTCAAGTTGTATGTTCTTGCAGGCTCTGTTGTACCAGTAGTTACATAAGCAAAATGACTAAAAGAGAGTCTCATGGGCTAAATGCTCTGCTTTTCAGGAAACAGCATGAAGGAGAGAAGGCCCAGGAGAGAAGAGTAATGAGATACAGTTCCATTGCAGAGGCCTGCAGGATACCAGCCCTATCAAAACTAGAGGAAATGCCAGGGGATACCATGCTTGCCTATGAACTATTTCACAGCCTAGAACAGACATCTTGCTTTCGCATACTTATAGAAACGAGATTGTAATGGAGAGGAAGTCAATCTCTTCTGCCATGTCTCAAGTGAAAGGACAAGAGGAAACTGCCTTATGCTGTACCAGGGGAGGTTCAGTTTAAATATTAGAAAAAAAGAAACAATAAAGTAACTGTAAGAGTGATTAGGAATTGCAATAATTTGCCCAGGGAAGTGGTCATATCATCATCCCTGAAAGAGTTCAAGAGATGACTGGATCTGGCACTTGGGGATCTGATTTAGGGGTGATTATGTTAGTGCGAGATAGATGGTCGGACTTGATGACTTTGAAGGTCTCTTCCAACCTTGATAATTCTATGGTACTTTCAATCCCATTCCATGCCTACTCGAAAGTCCCTGTCACCGACCTTATACCAAAAAGAATATTTTCTAGCTTTTCACTACAGAAATTCACAAGTTTAGCACTGTTTTTTTTAAGATCAGAAATAAGTTCAATTCTTTTGATCTAGAAGTGGAAATTACCTTCATGATTTCAAACTTTCTTTAAGCACTGTGATACTGAGTGCTTCCTTGCAGTATCAGAGGATACTATGAAAACAAGCTTTCTTTTGCCTGTTCTGAGCACTTATGTCACTGTAATTCCATACTGTATGCTCCTGAACTGCATGCAGCTCTCTCCCTTACTTCACAAACATTTTCCTTCTCTTTTTTCTTCCCCCACACCACCAATAACGTCGAGATAAGAGAGATTTCTGTCCATATATTTCAAAAGGTTGAGTGCTAAAAGCAAAAAGTAAAATTTTCATAAGATAAAACTCTCATTCCTCTAACTTTTTAAAGATTATTTAGTTGATGAAAAGAGGTAGCATTTCTTCTGAGGTATAGGCAGCCCTTACTCCCATTCCCACCCACATCCACTCAGTATCCAGCATGTTAGGCTGCATTAGCCCTAAGAAACATCTTCTAACAGATGTTTTGCTTTTGTATTAAATTTACACATTCTTTGGAGTTATTCCCTTGAGTCTGCCTACTGTAATTTTCATCACAGCTTTAGTTGGGGGTTTTTACAAGTATTAAAAGGTACTGAAAGATATTCCCAAACCATGCAACTGAAGGAACTGTCAGAGGTCAGTTTTTACTTTTCTTACAAGTCCAGCAAATAGAGAGAAAACACAGCACACACTTTTCATAACTCCATTCTTTCAAATGTGAATCAACAACAGGGAGCTCTCAATACAAGTTTCAAATTAAGTGTGACAGTTTTAGTATCTAAGTGCCAGAAGACAGGAAAAAAAATGCAACAACTATATTTTTTTTTCCGTTTTCAGCTAATTCATATTTTCATTTGAAAATTCTTTTAGCAATTTTGATGAAATCAGAAGATTACCTTAATATTAATACACTCATTATTATTTTATCAAAAGCATCTTGTTAAATGCAAAAAAAAATATTTTCTCAATTTTAGTTAAGACATTCATCATAAATGGAATAAAATAAATATGACACTTCTATCTTTAATGAGAACGTATCATGAAAACATAAAAAAGAAATATCACACCAATCCCTGAAACCTAGCCTGTTAATCTCTTAATTCTTTCCTTTTGAACATTGAGAAAATCTTGTTTACCCACAAGAAGGTACCTTCAACATTTCCGGTTAAACTACCAAGAAATATAAGAGTTTGAAAAATTGGGTGACAATGTCATCAAGTCTGTAATGCTCTAGGTGACTTCAAATAACCACATTCTGATTTAATTTATTTTTAAAAATGCATCCTTTGCTGTTCCTGTTCATTATAGAATTACTGTTTCTTGTAATAAAGATTTTAAAACTAACTCAGTGATATTTTAAGCAGAATGCCTATTCAGAATAGCAAAAATCAAGACACAAATAGGGTCGTATGGAAGTAGAAATTTAAGATAAACAGTAAAATATTAATATTCCATATTTTATAAACCGTGATAGCTTCTTAACTGTTTATGAATAGAACATTAAGACAAACTGTAGCCTGTACTTTTAAGCATAAATTTTGAGTTTATGCCAAAGTTTGGAAATATAAGCAATATATGCACCTATATTTTTCTAAATGGCTGTTTCCAGAATAGCCAACCTGCAGTAAATTACTTATGAAATATCTTGCCTTTTTTAATATGCTCTGGTAAGGGATGTCGAAAATAATTATTGTAAGACTTATTCTCTTATGCTATTAGCTACAGAATTTTGACAGTAGTGGATCCTCTCATATGTGACTGCACTGGACATACACTGAGGAGCTGCAGTGTCAGATCTCCATCATTTTTTCTTTCCTTGAGTTATATACTCTACCTTTTCAACCCTGTGCAATAGATTTGGTAGGAGCAAAGTTGTATCCACAGTGCTGACACTTACATTAACCATCTCACTTTTTTTGCATGAATCACTTGGATTAAGCACTTTTAATTATTAAGTCATAAACTCGTGCCACACTGCAATAAGCAAAGGAATGAGACAGACAGCTGAAGTCACTTTGTCACAGTGGCCACTGATCCACCTCTCATAGCACATTTTAAGCTCTGTGAGACCTACTAGATGAGAAAATTAAGTCTTGTAAAGAGGGCCTATGGCACGGGATGTGGGAATTTACAATTTACATTTAGACTAGGCCTTTCCCAGAAAATGACAGAGTGATTACATACCTTAGGAGATTACAGTAACCCCAGACAATTCTGAAGAAATGACAGCATTGCTGTACAAACAACACTTCCAATAGTGAGCCGAGAACAGATTTCTGTAAATAATGCAGCTGAGGTGTTGAAATGTTAACGAATCACAGGGACATTTTTTAAAATTAGTTGTGTGAAGGGAAGCCACCTCAGGTGTGCTGGAAAATAAACTGTAAATACTTATTCAACACAGTGAGAAATTGTTAATGAGAAGGGGATCAAAGCACTTGACTCAAATTCTAGACAAAGTAGGCTACATGACTTGCTTCACAGAGATACTCCCCTGTAAGATTCTTGGAAACAAGTATGTCAGCATAGATAGAGTCTGAGCAGAGGTCTGTACACACACTTGAAAAGCACAAATTTAGATTTGACTGACTGGAAACTACTTGCAGGGGAAGCTCAGCTGTGCCTCATTCAGAACATGAGATGACAGAACAGGAAAGAAAACCCCACAAGCGCATGGCTTGGCAGCTACTCACAGTGGGACAAGATGACAAATCTCATGTGTAATGACTGCAGCTTCAAAAGTCTGCTTACTGCAGGTGGCTTCAAGGGCTAGTAATAAATACCCCATAAATTCTCAGGTGATAGCCAAGTGGTGGCCCATCAGGGACAGACACAGTATGAGATGTGTCTCCATGCTACAACTGGAAGTGCAACTGGGCACATCCATCCCTGGTGTGCATTTGGAGCACTCCCTGTCCCCATGGCCATGCCTGGCAGTCCTGGGGCCACTGCCACAGTCATTATCTTGGCTCTATTCACTCACCTCTGAGCATGGTGGGGCAAGGCTTCTGAGGGAGGTCCCTGCCCCAGTCTGCCCCATGCCAGTCTACCCTGAGCTCCCACATAGCCAGGGGCTCCCCACTCATTACACAGTTTGCCACGCCCCCACAGGTGCTGGATGGCTGAAAATCTGTGACAAATTACCAAAAGAGCACTTTGACGGGCTTTGCAACCTGTGATTTCTCCACACTTGCTTAGAGTGAGGGAGGCTGTTTGCTGTGGGCTTTGCCCTCCCAAAATGGATCTACTCATATGCTAGCACACCTGTCCACACAGGTCAGTGTAACTGGAGAAACGTACCTTTTTTGAAATGCACATTTCAAAGATAAGCAGCACTCAATGAACACCAACATCCAGCCTCAGGGATCACCACAGGAGGCTACCAGCAGTCAAACATGGATCCCTGCTAGCTGGCCTGGGACTCCTGGTCTCTGGAGCAGCTGGTCCTCCCAGCAGATATCTCTATCTTTACTCCCCCAGACCTCCTGTGAACCACAGCCCTTTCTCCAGTATCTAGACCCCGATCTCTCATCCCACCCATGGCACAGTCCTGATTCAAGGTCACTGGTGGTCACACACACATTCACATAGAAAATAATCATTATCAAATCAGTATTAAAAGTAAGCCAGAACAACCTGCAGTGAAAAGGTGCAAGGTCCAACCTGCCAAGCATATTGACTATTGGCTTGCTCAAACATGACCTGCCATTATTATACTCCCTTTTCTCCATTTTGACACCCTTCTCTCTACTCTTCCTTGCTCCCAAATCGAGCACTTGTGCCTAATTAATTTTTTCTTCCTAAGCTCAGATTTGCTACAATATTACTAAATTTAGATTTTCTGATATTGCTATCCAGGTCATCTCAGCCTTACATGATACCAATGATACAACTACCAAGGCACCACTTGGCCTGCAAAGTCTCACTTCCCAAAAGGTTTCCAGTACTCCCCCATTATTGGTGAGGTCTGGCCACCTTTCTCTAACAATGATGGTCTAACAATGACCCCCAACAATCTGTGAAACCCAGCCACTCCTCAAGGCTCTGTAAGTCCTGTCACTTTCTCACCCTGTTGCTCCACAGATACAGTGATTTCTCACGTCATGTCTTGAAGTTTCTCACTGTTTTGTTCAATGAGCTTGACATTCAGGCCTGAACCTAATCCTAATCACCTGTATGCATACCTTAACTCTATATTCTTGGGTCTCATCATTTACAGAAAGTCTTTCAAAAATCAGAGAAAGTGTCCAAGAGCTAAGAGTGCCTTTACTTTGTCCCATGAAATTTCACTCCTGCTTGCCTGAAATGGATACTGATAAGAATTATCATTTCCCTTCTACTGCTGATTTTGGCAACATCATCTGACATCATGCCAAAAGTTTGCCTGAGTATAATTTCTAATAATGGCCTTCAGAATTGTGAGCAAGACACTAAAAAGATAACCCACCCCTCCACCTAAATCATCAGAAAAAAATAGTTGTCTTAAAAATTGTGAGTTTTTAACATCTATTTTGTTTTCTTCTGCCTCAATTTTGAGCTTTCAAAACTGAACATTTACTACTGTTTAAAGATATTAATGGGGAAGAAGAATCTAAAAAGAAAAAGATGAAATTCCTATTCATCCATCCAAATATGTTTGCTCACAGGTAAATTTATTCTCTGAATAAATTTATTCACATGGGGATGTTTTAGGAAAAAAGAACATAAAAAAGCATGGAAATATGCAGCAGAGAAGAAGAATGTTTTTCTAAGAAAAAGGGGAAATAAAGTCCAAACACACTGCCTCGGATCTTTTTCCACGCACATCAACTCTCAGTGGCCCTAGTCCCCTCAAGAGTACTAGACGGGAATGAAATTCAGCAGCCTAAACTAGCTCCTCTCACACTTGCTGCTGCTATTAATGTTAATTTTCTCATTCAGGCTGTATCATAATGCCAAGATGAAAGATTCAGACTGCCAAAGAATAACTAGCGGCAGTGAGAGGCTGCCTGGGGAAAAGACACAGTTGCACATCATCTAGTATAATTTTTTCCATCAGGACTGACTGAAGAACTAGAAAGAGGATAAGGGGGTGGGAATAAAAAGAAGTAAAGTAGCACAAATTATCCTTTGTTCATGTCAATTTATTTTTTTGTTTCAGAAAAGAATAGTAGCCCAAGCGCAAGATCTTAACAGTTAAAATGAAAATTATAGTAAGATTAATTCAAATATCATAACATGGAATATACTGTGGAAGCTCATAGCTACATTATTGAACCATAACCATGGTAACTCATAGGGAATCCTTTAAAATCCTGTATTTTAATTTCTAATGCCCTATTCTTATGAGAAATTTTAGGAGTATAAAGGCTGAGTTGTTCAGTAAATAATTAAAACTTTTAGAATAAAATAGAATAGTTCAGTTAGAAGGAACCCACAATGATCATCTGCTAGGTTTAAAAACTTATAGGTTAATGATGACTACCACTGATAAAAAGCTACTTAAAATTCTGTTATTTTACTACTATTTTTGGCATTTGTATTTAGAGCCTCAGCACACATCAGATATATCTTGAAATACATTTTATAGTTTCATTATCATAGGTTGTATTGATACTCATAGTGTCAGCTTTCTTATAGCTACATGTAGTTCCTGTTCTGTTTTGTTGCTTGTGTGTTCACTGAATTGCACAAGAAAATTCTATCCAAAAATCAAAAAAAGTGACTGCTATTCAACATCCATTATTTTGACTTATCAAACAACAACAGAACAAGCAAAGCAAAACCTGAAAAAGATGAGATGAGTGATCAGTATTGATACCAAATACTGTGTACAAACCCCAGTACTTCTATTAAGAAATGCCTCCAGCAGTTAAGCATAAAGGTAAGGAGAAAGAACAGATACGTTGCTGAAGTTGCACAGCATGTCACTGAAATAACAAGAGCTAGACTATGAACCATCAATTCCTCACTTTCGGGACACTACCTTGCTTCCTGAAAACCACTGGAAAACCACTTCCTGAGAAACACCCAGACTGCTAAATTCCTAACTGCTTACACACACCATTTCAAAATGGCCTGAAAGCACTAGCACACACTCTGCACACCACCATCCAGTAATACCTTCCACTCTCATTTGGGAATGGAATTTCATCAGGAGGTGCATGATCTTTATCTACCTACCTGCACCTTTGAGCATCCATAGTTTTGTTTGGTATCGGTTGCTGGTAACAGCAAAGAGATTTTTGCTTCTTTTATACAAAATAGTGTGTGAATACCAGTTTACAGTGTATTATTAGGAATCTGATGAGAGCAATGAAGGAGAGAAAGGGGAGGAAAATCCTCCTTGACACCCCGTGCACCTGGCTGACCGCATGGATTTATAAATAGCACAAAGGATACATATATGGATATCTTGCCCTGGATGGTACAGCACATTTTTACTGGTCTTAAATTCAGCATTTCTGTTACTTATGTAGCTTCAGAATGGAAAATTGACACCTACTGTATACTGTGATTTACTATACTACCATCTTCAATATAAGACTGGATCTGCACCGGGCAACCTGATCTGACCCCATGGCTGTCCCTGCTTTGAAGAAGGGTTTGGACTGCTTATCTCTTAAGGCCTTCTCCCACCTATATTTTAATAATCCTAGTGTCAATTTGCATGTGAAGAACAGAAAGGCAACAGAATTGCTCGTACTGGAAAACTGAGTTCTGTAGGTTGATATTTGCATATTAGATAACAGATATATACAATTACTTAACAGATATATAGGACTCTATGAAGACTATGACAGTACATCAAATTCATGGCACATTTACTCAGTCTTGGAGTTGAGCATTTGCATATCTTAGTGCACATAAACACTGAAAAATTAACAATAACTGAAGGGTATCACATATGACATGATGATCACTGGACACAGATGAAGAACAAAACCACTAAGTGAGGAAAGTTAATATAAAATTTTATTTAATAAGGAAATAAATGAAGAATTGAAGCAAAAATACTGCCTCCAAATTAAAGGAGTAAAGGCAAAATGTATTTTTAAAAAGTCAGATCGAGCTAAGTGTTCTCTACTGAACTCGGGTTTCTTTTTGATCTATTGTTACATCTAATATTGCCTGATCTCTACTGAATGTAACTATCTGTCCTTGTCCTCACTACTTTCAGCTAAAGCAGTCTGAGCTTTCTTTATTTGAGACATTAACCAGTCCAAATCTTACTTAAGAAGTAAGCTAATTCGTAAGAGACAAAGTGAATCACACAGAAGTCTATTCCCCTACAATTAATCCACCTCAAAACACACTGGAACACCATTCTTTAAATTTCCACAAGTATAATACCGAACTAGCAGAGGCGGGTTTGGAAGTCTAGACAACATGAAGTTAAAACTTCCCATATGGAATAGTTTCAGTTTCTTAAAACAAGATAATGTCTTGTCATCATGGAATAAGAAATGGCGATAAATAGATAATTAAATGGTGTGGAGTCCTGGTCTTTCTGGGCAACTTGGGCAAACATATTAGTCCAGCAACTCAAGCTGCTGTTAGCATAGAAGCAGCAGCTAGCTCATATTCTAAACCTCCGAAATGGAATAATTTGCAGTAAATCAGGCACCAGAAGACAAAGTGTTCCATTCTTGGCTCACAAAAAACTTCACATGATATTTAGGAAAAAATGTCAGCTTTGTACCAGATGAAGAAAAATATTCTTCTCATGGAGGATTTCCCTGAAGAAGAAGGTGGCATATAAGCTCTTTAGATTTGCATTTGCAGGTAAGAGTCAGCATGTAACAGTACAAAAGTCTACACTTGATTTGAGGGTTTTAAGTTTAATTTGTCTATCAAAGAGTAGAAAGCATTCAAAGAGTAGAAAGCATTTACTCTGGAGCATAGATATGCAGCAGTTTCTGTGACTAAGCAATACAAGGATCCTTAATTATAATTGTTCTCTTTTGTTTCACAGACTGTAATTGTGGCAAATGAATCTGAAAATACACTCTTTAAAAAAAAAATCCCCCAACTTTTAAAATACTGAACTACATTTGGAAGGGTTGGGTAGGAAAGGTATTATCTTTTCTAGTGAGGCAAAAGTGTTAATTAAAGTGATGAATTTTTCATGTAGAAAGTAACTTAATAGTCTCAAAATTTTTGATTTATCTCAGAATTATTCTTTAATAAAAACTTTGCAAGCCTGATGAAACTTCTAAGTTTTTCCAAAATGGTCTAATCCATTGTTTCTCTGCTCCATCATTAACACTGCCTACATATTCCAGAACTCAAATTATGTTTTCCCACACATGCACACTTTCATTTTGAGCTATTCCCCAATTTCATCTATTCTTCTATTTTTTTTTTATTGCTTTAATAAGGTAAGAATTACTCTGCTCCCAAGCCTTATGCAACCAAGCTAAAAAACTTGCAAGAGATCAGTTTTTATCTCATCTTCTTAATACTAATCCTAAATATCTAATCTTTTAGACATTTAGAGAGGATGAAATGGGTGAAAGCTGATCAACTAATGATTTTGGTTGCTCTTTAGAATACTACGGTCTACAGAGCACAGGAGCATTCATAATCATATCAAATATAGAATACTGTAGTTCCTGTTTAATAGAGTAAGAGAATAAAATTACATTTTTTACTAAATAATTTACTCCTTTGAAACACCCTAAATCTACAATTGTATTGCAGTAAGTGTGAAGCCACACCTAGATATTTTAGAGGGAAAGAGTTTACATGCCTCTTGTTTATTCTATGCAGTTTTTTGGGGTTCTTTCAGGTGCGGTGGATGTGGGGTTTTTTTCCCTTTTTCTTCAATCCCTGCTACACATGACAAACTTGTTTCTTCCTCAGTTTTTTACAAGTCTGTAACTTTGGTTTGTGAATCTCCAGGGCAAGACTGTAATACAGGGAATTGAAAAAGCATCTTACAACCTTCTTCAGCAGACCATACAAAATGTACTCAGCTGAAATGAATTGTTCCAAGAAGAATTTATAGAGATTTCTATTTTTTTTATCTTAGAACCAAATAGCCATTTTTAAATATGTCTATAACATATCAGTATGCTTTCTTCTCCCTGAATCAATTCCTGCATTTTAACTTTTTTGTGACCTATTATCTATTATAGTAGTGAAAGCTGACAGGCTCTTACCTTTTTAAAAGGGGTTCTATGCTTACATTGCTGTATCTAAAATACATGTCAGCATTTTACTTTAGTGTAAAAGACACCTTTGAGAGACACAAGCCCCAAAGAGTCTACACAACTGATTCTACAGTACATATATTATAAACATATATATTTTCTAAAGGCTCTGCTGAGTGAAGAGTGTGAAATTCCTCCCTCCAGCCTCAACAAAAAACTGCCTACAGATTATTAACGTTTCTTAAAGTTTAAGGAAAAAAAAAAAGTCCACACATCAAACATCAAGAGTAAAGACTGTCAGTTCCACCAGAAAGTACAGCAAAATCCACTTGAAATAAATTGAAAGCTTAGGCACATTTTCCCTCATCGAGCAGTAGCGTCAGTTTCAGCCATAACCACAGCCCCATCATTTGGTACTGTGCCCCTCTCAGATGCCCTGTTTCACTGGGCCTGTTACCAGGAGGACTTTGTGAACACTTGTCAGCCACCTCAGGGCAAGGTCCGGCTGCTCCGCTCAAATCACCGCCTCGGGCAGTTTGAGCTGTGAGCTTTGCACTGACAGAGTTTGAGACATACTCCCCAATTCTAATTCAACATCACTTTTTGACACAGATGTTTCTTTAGCAAATGCATTTCTGAGCTCTTTAACTAAATATAACAACTAATTTTAATATACTGCTCGCTTGAACAGTCTTCAAATTCACCACTGCAACACAAACTCAATTCATTGATTGTGTTCATTTGTGAGATACAGGCTTAAATTAATTAGTAATGATCACTTAAGATGCAAAACAAATATACTTAAGTGCTCCTTTTTTTTTTCCAAAGAATAGGCAACAAAAGCCTCCTTAAGTCTCCCCAATGCTGTATTTGGGCAAAGAGACAGAAGACATAGAAAAAAGAAATTCCTGTGCAAGTCAGATTTGCATTCAATCTGCATTTTTAAAGATTTAGGAAAAAACAAGAAAAAGAGCTGCTGGCATAACACCACAGAATCACAGGATATTCTGAGTTGGAAGGGACCCACAAAGACCATCCAGTCCACTCATATGAGAATGGCCCATACCCAGGTCAATCTTGCAACATTGGCGTTATTAGCACCATGCTCTAACCAGCTGAGCTAATCTCAGGGTCAATACACACTGGTCCTAATTAAAGCTCTACATTAAGCAATTCAATATTCCATACTTCCACAGTGGAAAAAGAATAAGAAATTGAATCAACACTACTGACAGATTCAAAGAATACTATAAATTTCATGCCAATTTTCTAAGATACCTTGTTGATTTTTACTGTTTTGAGAAACTTTGCAATGCAAGTCAGTTCCTGCATGAACAGATTAAACAAATTAGGAATTCTCAGTAGTTGGAACCTTCCAGATCACACTATGTCTATCTAGAGCCGTACTTCAAAGAAGACTAACAATAGTTGCATAAACACATTTCTCTATAGGTACATCTTTAACTAGCCAACAGCCCTTTCCTGCCATGAGAAAAATACCTTAGTGGGTACAGCAGTTGACCAAACAAAACATTTTCTGTGATATGGCTATGGAAGTTTTCTTCAAATGAAAATGAAATATATTTTATTGTAAACCAGAACTCCACTCTTAGAGATAGTACATTTCACAGTTTTTCTTGGTTGGTTTTTTTTTTCCCTCAAAAGAATGCTTTTGACTTTTATTCAAGGAAGTCACTAGAGTCAAATAAACAAAATCCCCTTCATTCAAACTGGAAAAATGATCCTTTGAGCCAGTCAGGATATTTGATGAGCCTTGTAGACAGAAGATTTTCATGAAACAGATAAAAACAGGACAGAAAAAAATTCAAACACAACTATACTTTGGCACAAAAGCCATGATGTGGAACACAACTAGAGTCCTGTAATACACAGTCTTTCAGCTGAATAAACTTGTACAGTGACTATTGATTTACAAGCACCTACTTGCATAAGGAATGCAAAGGAGCACTTATTCAAGGTAGGAAATAATGTTTGTTTAGTTATACCAAAATTCATATAGCTAGATCAGAACTGCTAATAAAAAGAAGACTCTCTTACTAATGTTCAAAGTAACTCATGTTCTCATGACAACTCGGTATCAGAGGTATCCTAAAAATTTTGGAGGTCTTGGGCACACAGCTGAGAGGTTCTCCACTCCCAGGAAGATGAACTGCTAAACAATAAGCACAGGACTGCACAGCACACAAGTCCAAATAAATTGCTTTTCTTCAGCACATCTTTCACATTTAAGTGCTCAACACCTATTCTTCTGGGATAAAAATGTTACTTCAAACCCTTGACAGATAACCATGTAAATATCAATATACCATATTTTTGCAGAAAATACTCCATCCTGTTGGTTTAAAGAACCCTTTAAGTGGTTCTGGATCTTTAAAGTTTAGACCCTCATTCCTGTAACCCAAAATTTTAGGACAGAATTATTGGAACAAGAACTGAATCTAAAGCTGAAAAAAATGCAAACAGTATATTTTTTGTCCAGTGTTTTCGCTCTGCTTATGAAATATCTGTATAAATACTTTTTTAAAAATATACTCCCATTCTGCTTTGTAAACAAGCAAAGAGAACCACATTGTAGCCTTTCCCATATGTAAAAACTTTTTGACCTCAATGCTTACTGAAGTTATATGACAGCTCCTACACTCTGATTCAGTAAATAAAAATAATTTTAAAAACCCAAACACACCCACCTTCCCCTCCAAAAAAAAACCCAACGAAAAAACCCCAAAACCCAAACAGCAAGATCTTACAAATAGAAAGGAAAAGAAGTGAAAGAAATCTCGAGATTTCTGTTCAAATGTAACTCACATAAATAACATGAATGGGACATACAGCTTCTACAGGTAAGTAAATAGTCCCAAGACAGCAGTCTTGTGCCAGTCCAATGGCAGTATCACAAATAATGCTGCAAGTTAAACGAATGTCACTGCATTAACAACAGATGTAGAACTCCTCAGTTTGGCTGGAAAAGACGATGAAAAAGGTACTTGGTCTGTCACAGACATACACTGATATAGTGCCTTTTGGCATTTCAGTCCACTGAAAGTAAAAACGAAATCCTGGACCCTGGAGTATGGACATGTAAAGGTGCCAAGACACCTCAACACTATAAATTAGGTTTTTCATAAGGGAGTCCACTAAGAAGTAAAAGAGAAATTCTGAAAATCTCAGTAAAGTTTTACTCTAAAAAGCTTTGAGACTTCCTGATTATTTGTTACAAAATAATTACAGTTCTGCAAATGGGTAATGAAAATTAAACTTTGGTATTTTTTCAAAACAGCATTTCTATAAAATCACCTACTTTCAGATTTTCAGAACAGTTCTGCAAGTGCACCCAATGATTTACCACTTTTAGTCACTTTATTCTTTTAACAATTTGAAGAAAATACAAATGCCTTTTGGAGATGAGATGTACTAATTACTTCTTTGCTTGACTTATGATTCCCTAAAATACTGCCTAACATATTATTTAAATAACTTCTGTACCTAATGAATTGGGGATTGAAATGACTAAACCACACTTCTAGTTTATCAACTCTTTCAGACCCCATCACCCGGCCCCATTGCTCTTCCTGTATTGTTCTAGCACACTGGAAATACAATCATTATGCTTTTGTTGAATTTAATGTGTCTAAAGACTTTAATTTACTGTAGAGAGCAAAATCTCCCAACAAAGGGATTTAACTGACAGAAGAAGAGAGAATCAAAGCCTAGCTAACAATGCATCCAAAACCCATTCCTTGGCAACTCATTATAAAAGCACACAGTGACAGCAAGCATGATGCAATCTTATAAGATTTTGAAACATACATGAAAGGTATGAGATGTTTAAACCATATCTTGGAATTACTTAGCCCATATTGAACAAACATTAATCAAAATTATTTATATCAAAAGGAGTTAGTTGCTTGAAATACACAAACTAGAACTGCAGCTGTACAGCATATGATGTTCCCACTCCTTTCTTCTCTCTGTGGATTTAACTTGGAAACGTCATACCTAGGATGCCCAAAGAACCCAGAAGCCTTCCTTTTGCAACACAACCTGGAAGATCAGTTCCTGGCCATATGTACACATTATGAGACTGAGTCCTCCTGTAATCCTGTATTCATTTATTTACTTACTACCTGCCTGTTTCTACCTCCTCCCCATGTCCAAATCCTTTTGTCATTTTATAACGGTACCAGGTACTTCCAAGATTAACGACTTGCTAGGGCCAATGGCCTACAGCAGTATCACAGGTTATCAGCATCTTCCAGCTGCTCTTTAATCACCAGACATTCCCCAGCACCGTCATCATTTTTAGTTAATTAGCATTAATGAAAGCTATGCATACACAGTGAGAGGCTAACATACCCTCAAGCTTATATGTCACTAATCCTTACTTTAAAAAAAGGTATCCTACATGAATAGTATCTGCATTGTTAAATGAACAAATATTTCCCTACCTACCCAAAGGCATAAGCATCAGTTAAGAGACTAATGATCTGTAAAACTTCATGAAAGATAAAAATACTGCAGACTTCAAACATTAGAAAGAATTCAGTCTCCACCCCCTTATCTTCATTGTTTTGCTCTACCTGTTCTCAGCCCATGCCCTTCCTCTCTACTCAACATTCTCTACCTCTTTGGTCTTCAACAACTACCTTATTCACCAATATTGGCCTTAAGAAATTGTAGACAAATAATCTTCAGGTTTATTCCTTTAAAACAAGATGATATAACCTCGAAAGCTCCAGAAATATCTGCTGCACAAAACTACTTGTGAGATATGACAGTTGTCTCCATATGTTACCTATAATATTCACACTCTACTGGTCTATAGGGCAATTGCCTATTCCTGGTATTCTGCCAGGATTTATATAGATATGTGTGGTCTGCTCTCTTCTACTTACTCATCTACTGACTGAAACATACTTTAAATTTTCGGTGTCCAAACTCACAGCATTTTGGCCTCAGCCTGCTGAGCTTTCCAAAAATATCATGGATTGGAAAACAAAATTGTACGAATCATTGGATCTAAATACTGCAAGAAAAAAAATATGTAGAAATAAATATTTAACTAATATTTACATTGTAAAGGTAACGTAAATCATGCCAACTGCATTTCCATTCCATATTCACAGAATCAACATTTTCAAATGCATTACTTAACGCTTTGCATCTGATTAAAACTCATTCCAAAAAGTTGCAAATTTTTTTCTCTAAAGGACATTAATAGTCTCATTTATATATTTATTTATTTACTAAAAAGAAACCACACAAACTTCTTCTAAGAAGCCTGCGAATTTTATCCTAGGTTCTGTAGGCCTGCCCCTCCTGCCATGCCAATATAACTACAACAAAAATTCTAAATTTTTGCTAAAAGAGAGAAAGGGATAACTTCAATAAATCAGCATAAACAAGACTAAAATTGTTTCAAACTACACTTTAGATCATGGATATTTCTAGAGGCCAGGTCTAAAAACAAACTCTTTGACTAAACTCTTGATGGTTCCACTGCTAAGTTTTTAATTTATGAGCTAGGAATTAGGCTCTCCTGTGAGTGCCATCCTTTACACCAAGGTTAACACACAGAGCAATGGTACTCTGCAAACTTGAAATGGCTCATGCCCTGCTGCAATCTCACTCCAGCACTAAATGATAATGCCAGTTTCTGTGAAGAATGTTTATTATATTGAGGTAGAAAATACTATTCAGATCATTTGGTCAACATATCTTATTTGCTGAAAACTTTTAACTAACATCACACAAGATTTAAATCAAGTTGCTGCCGATCCAAATGGATGTGCGAGAGTTAATGTTACCAGAGACTTGCTTGGGACAGGAATTAGAACAAGTCTCTCACACATTTCAGGGTTTCAGATTAATGCACAAAATTGTTGTAGAAACCACCCTCCCACTCTCAAGGTCTGGAAATGGATAATTTACAAAGTAACCAACTCTCTCAGTTTACATAAAATTAAAAGTCTTCTGGCTTCTTTAGTTGACAATTTCATCAACACTCCTTTATCCATTCAAAACATACCAAACACAGCGCTAGTTTACGTACAGTACTGAGTACCAGCAGGGGTCAGACAAATATTTTTGTTCAGGCTACACTAGAGGACTAAATTGAGAAATCATCACTAGATGTCTACCTACATTATGTACAGTCACCTCATCTAACTCAAATGACTAATGCCTTGATGTTTAATTTCAAATTGCATTGTCTTGTCTATGCCCTGAAGTCAAATATGCTTAAACTTTTGGGTTTAGGTTTTCTGTGAGGATTTTCTTGTTGTTTTTTTGAAGTTTACTGTCACACAATTCTTACGGACAGGAACACTGCAAGAAAACACTACTGATCACAGAGCTTTGGATGAGGGAAGAATGTTCTTCTTTGGTCCTACCTTCTCCTCTGTTCTCACTTTCACCAGTGGTATGGAAACCTTATTGGAAACACATATGTTTGTTGCACGCAGTTTTTTAAGGGTATTGTTCAGTAACTTCACTTTAATGCAAATATCTATACATGTAAAGTCTTCATTAATCTGAGAGAAAGTTCCTAATTATACTGAGTTCACACATTTATAAGTTGGTATATATATACAAGTATTGGAGTCATAGATACATGCACATACTCGAAGTCAAGAATACATACTAAGAAATACTCTTGAAAGGGTAGGTCTTACCATAGCAAGTTAGGTTTTTAAGAGTGAAAGTATAGAAATCAGTTCCTGAGATCACTTGTGGCCAGGAAGCTGGGACTGTGAGGAAAGGAGCTGGGACTATGACTTGACTTTTATCCTAATGCAAAACATACAGAAGGTTTGATAGGCTTATCCTGTTTATCTCTACATACTGTAGTACCATATGGGCCTACACAGATAAGTTCTTGCACTAGAGACAGCTATCAAAGCCAAGAGCAGTGGAATAAAGTGTTTTGTAAGATAAATACATCAGGGATGCTGCATGTTCTGGACTGAGGCTGTGTATTGTCAGCCACATGAAAGTATGGGAGCTGCCCTACCCTCTCTAACAGTCTGAGTGAGAATTTGTCAATAGGAAAGATGGCATTTTTTTCCCCTTAAATTAAACTTGGAAGAGTTTCTCTTTATCACCTCATTCTTTTCCCCAGGTGTCACGCATTCCATGCATTTGACATACCCCACTGGGTATTAAAAAAATACTATTCTTAAAACCATTCCTGGCTCTATTCTTTGTACTACCTCATCTCTAAGACTAAAACACATAGATGTGAAATAATTGTAGAAAATATTTACACATTTAAGCAAAAATCCCAAACCAAAACTAAAACACACATGCAGCCTGTTGATTATCTAATCATCTTCTCTGAGAGGAGATAGGTCAGATTAAGAGCTCTTACAGAGTAAATACAAAGCAGGAAGTATATTAATCATGTTCAATCCATTTTTAAGAGGTTTTAGTTTAAGCACAGCCTCAAAAGCTGGCAGGAGTACTAGGTTTTACCTACATTGCCCCTCCTCCCTACACTATCTCCCCCCAAGCCTTTCCCCCTGTCAAAATAACAAAATAGTTATGCTAGTTGCATGACTTTGATCACTCCTCTTCACAAACAGCATTTTTGACTGTGGTTTAAGAAACTTCTAAAGAGACCTATCACCTGGGAAAGGGAAAATTGCTTTCCTTCACCCTGAACAGAACCATAGAATTATTTAGGTTTTAAAAGACCCTTAAGATTATTGAGTCCAACAGTTAATATGATTTAGTTATAAACACTTTAATGATTTTTTTAAACATAATCAAGCTCTACAGGAAAACAATTAGTAAAGTTAAAAAGCACTCTGCTGAACTGTAAATCTTTAAAGAATGTGGGAAATTAATAGCAAAAATCTCAGTGTGTATTTCAAGCATGGGATTAGAGAATATAACAATTTATCACAAGGAAAATATTTGTGTGAAAAAGGAAAAATACATTTGGTCTTCCATATACAGTCTTGAGATACTCTAGGATTAAAACATCCCTAATAAAAACCTGATTTGGCACTGTACTACTTCACACATTCACGTGATGTGAATTGACATGCTAACAAATTTATAGTAGTTCATTGCAAGACTAACCTGGTTGCAAATTAAGTCGGCTTTATTAGAGGAACACGCACGTTGACAAAAACATGGCTAAGATGGCAAAGCTGAGTATGCTGATTTAGAAAAGTGATGGAATACACTCTGCTAGGATTTATTTCAGTCATCTTCTGCATATGGACTACAACAAAAATATGTAGGGATGGGGTTTGGGGACTTGTAAAACCTTTGTTTCAATGGGTAAAAAAGGATGAAAGTCCTTCTTATTGGGAGACCTTAAAGACTATTTCATTTCATCTTCACAGTAGAAGATGGACTTTTCAGGAACATTCCTTACAAATCTTGTACATCCCAAGCTGCCCTTTATGTACAAAGGAGACAGTAATGTACTGATTCAAAACAAAGAACTGAGACACAGTAAAATTTAGGTCAGGAATCTCTCCTTTCTTGTGTAAGTTTGAAATGCTTGTCAGAGCATCCAGTAATGAAAGATCAGTTGGTAAGGTCAAAATTCACTGTGTGCAAGTATAGCTGTGTAGTTTGCGACTGCTGCCAGTCAGATCCTGATGAAATCAAGTCAGGCACTGAGGCAACATTTGCACAGTATCACATATGATCTCTTTGGAATAGATATTTCTTCAGAACAGCACTCAATTATTTTTGTCTTGTCCTTTCCCCTTCTGAAATCCCTCATTTAAACATGAAAAGTTCTGCCCATTTTAACATATTTTTGTGCAAGTCTCCTGGAAACATTTTTTCAGTGATTACTATGAGAGACAGGACAGAATCACAAAAACATTTAGATTCAGAAAGACTTTTAAGATCATGTCCAACAGTGAATGAACACTGTACTGGATGACCAGTGGACTTTATAACTAATCTCTCCATGAAGTACATCTCCTCAGTGCACTTCATCCCAGATATTGCAGAAGCATTGTTCTGCATGTCGACTTGCCTGGCAGATAATCCCCCTGGGTTTCTGTTAGTAGTATAGCGATTCATACGTTGTCCAACACCTTCTCATGACAAAGTAGCAGTGAGGTCAAGGAATTTTTCATTCTAATTCAGAAAGACAGGGACTTGAGGACTTGAAGAAGGCCAGGCTTTTCTACCTATTCTTTCAAGCAAGCTCTAGTTTCCTTCTGTCACCTGATCTGTCCCTTTAAATCTCAGTCTCAAATTTTGACTCTCTCAGGGCTCAGCATCAAACAGATCTAGTATTTCCAACTAGGTCCTAGATATCACTTCCAATTCTCACCTAACTTCCAATCCCAGCACCCTGCCTATCACTGTAGAAGGAACAATCCAGCATTAAAATTTAATCCCTTTGCTGGTCAGACTTTCACTGTGTTTTGCCACCAAGTTCTAAGACCATTTTTCCACTCATATTAGGTCAAATTCACTCCCTAAAACTAATGAGGATGCTTCTTTGTTCGTTTGTTTGGTATTGTAATCTTCAGCTCACATGCACCATACTGCACGTGAGACACGGCAGAAGCACAGAACTGGACCGTGCAGAGTCTGAAGCAAACTCAAAGTGTAATTATTAAGGAAAATCTTGTGCGGCCTTGAACTGGAATAAGCTCATTTGGTTTGAAACTTCAGGGCATGTACATGCAAAATTCAACTAAGCCTTTACTAAAAGCATGTAAAATGTGATTTTCAAAAGCTCATGGCTTGGTCAAGCTGGGGTGTTTCATAAACTCCTGCAAAAATACACCTATAGAGATCATGCTTTTTAGCAGACCCATGTCTCGTGCTCTTTATACTGGTGATAGAAATTTTCAAATGTTTCATTATTTTGTTTCCTCTCTTCATTCCCACATTGGAAAACAAACAAACAAACATCTTATTTCACCTTGAGAATATGTGGAAGTAAATAAATTGACAATCTCAGTATTACTCAGGCTCAGTAAAAACTTCAAAGTAGAAAGGTCAGTCCAAACATTATCCTACACCTAAAGTTAGGTTTGCAAAGAAAATATTATAAACAAAATTTATGATAAAACCTACCTAAAAATCAGTTTACTTTACCTCTTACTACTGGCAGTACTCTATAGTCGAATGTGTGGGTTACTTTAGCATAAAGATTATGTTTAAGTTCTGGTTATGAAAAAAACGGTGACTCTGCTTCAGCTCCCTTTCTTTACCTAATTTTAAACTCTGCCTCACACTACACATCGTAATATTTAGTCTATTATCATATCCTGATTTACAGAGACCTGACATTTTGAGGGTTTTTTATGATCTGTTAAGAAAATGCCCCTCTTTTTTTTCTGAGTGTATTACTCATTCATAGTCTTCACTTGCACACACCTGACCAGAATATACAACAGTGTCACAGGCAGGGTTATAAATGGAACTATCCCTTCCGGCAAAGGCACGTCTTGAAGAATAATAACCTGTACACTGAATTCAAATATTTCTAAAGGACCCTTAGCTCCTTTATTCTGGGTAGCGTTATGGTTTATACAACCCACCACCCGATGAGCCAAATAAAAGTGAGGAAGCTTACAAGTTTATTGCTGTCCATCAGCACTTTAAACACTTTATGTGCCCCATCATGAGTTTTTCATTTCAAACAAGAAAAGGAAGTCTGTGTGGTTTTTTTCCATTTCCTTCTTGTAGATATGTTGAGTTTTTTATTATTCATGCCAGTATGCTATGCTGACTCCTAAAGCATCTGTCCCACTGTTCACAGTTCCTGGAGTGCAGTGATATCAATCCATGATGACAATCAGAGGACCCTCAATTAAGTACCTTCAAGGCAAAGAGTGGTAAACAAGAAAACGTGCAAAAGGACAACAGATTACTTCTTCCCTATCCCAATTCACAGAAGCCATTAGAATTCTTTTTGCTTTAGATTTGAAATTCAAATTCCAGTGAAAATCCATTAAATGGCCATAGCAATACAAAACCTGAAAAAAGTCAATGTAAAAAAAATTGTACTGAAGACAGAAAACACAAGGATTTGAATGAGATATATACATCCTATGTATGTAGGCCATCTTTTTGATAAAATTATACTTTTCCCTAATAGCACCAAAAATTAAAGATCCACTATTACCATGATACTTTACTATGACTGGGAAAAAAAACCCATCACAAAGTAATTGCATTACACCTCACTGAAACCAGCCCTTGCTCGTTTAGGAGAGCTGCCTTATGTTTAAATTTTATGTGAATTTTACAATAGTAGCTTAAGTGCAAATCTATTACCTTAGAACAGGAGAGGGAAAGTAAGCAGACTTCTGGATTTCAACACTCTGACATACAACGATACATTTTGAGATTATAACAGCAAGTAACAGGGCTAATCATATAAATGATGCCAAATTATTAGATGAAACAGTGGAGTGGTGTGACATACGCAGGGTCACCAACAGAGAAAGCTGATAAAGAACTTGGTGCTTGTGATGAATAAGAAAGGTAATTGGTAAATAAGTAGAAAAGTAATGGGCAGAAAACATTTGGGAATTTTAATTTTCCTGAACAATGTACCAGACGTAGAAGACGTGCTAATCTCTGTAGTAACGCAGGGAGGGCATGGGGGAAGAAGACACCCAAACAAACCACAAAACCGTAAGAGAGAAGATGTGTACCACACCCCAATCTGAAACCTCATATGGTGTTGCTATATTTTATCACAGTCTTCCATCAGTCTTGGCATTAAATATGAAGGAAATAAATTGTATATTTCCTTGTTTGACTCTGTCTTCAGATGAATTTATTTTCATAAAAATTGAGGAATTCAGAGTAATAGACAATTATATAGTGTAAAATCCTCAAATAACTATGAAAACAAGAAAGTGTTTGTTGCTTTTTCCATCACTGCTCCCTCAGCTTTATCCGAGAGCGCTGTTAGTGCGACTCAGTGGTGCAGTTGTATGAAACCATATGCTCAGAAGACCGAGGGCTGCTTAAGCCTGTCAACAGCCAGACATATCACTGCTGGCATCTGCACCAGTTGTCAAACCGATGAGTATGAATGTCAGTGATCATTAGACTTATTTTCAGTCATCCAGTTATAGTGACATGACCTGTAACTCTCTTCTGCTTCTGCAGGATACAAGGACCAATAGTCTGACTTACATAATTTGAGAAATAGTAGAATGTAGATAATAACCTCAGTTGCTATGACAGCATTCCAGGGAGCATGTGATCGCAGAGCCACAAAGCCTGATAATTGGACAGAGTCCAAGCTCTAAAAGTTAATGAAGGTGCTCTTTTTTTACTTTTTATACACATTTCTAAGCAGGGAGAGGAGAAGCTGCAGGAGCCTAGTACTAACCACCCTTCATAAAATATGCTTTCTTCTAGGGTGGTTTCTCACATATGCAAGAGGAAAAGTCAGGATGGCACAGGCAGATGGAAAACCCAAGAGCAATCCCCAGTCCTCGTGTTCATATGAAGTACTGTTGTGATCATTCTTGGAAGGAGTAAGAGAAATATTTTCTTGATCAATTTCCTATCACGTGGATGCTATCAAAAAATCCAGTCAGAAGTTATGCACTAAGAACTATCACTTTCCAATAATAATATGAGATGTAATCTAAGCTGTAAATCCAATACTATATCTTCTAGGTCTGCAAACAGAGTCCAAAATTTAGTAGGAACTCTTTGCAATATTCAGTGGGAGCATTTCTCCTTCTCCATGAACACCATATGTTGTATTTGGACCTTTCTTTTCAATGCAACTGCATTAATCTTGTGAGAGTTCACTGGTTCTTAAATTAAACCAAAAGGCTTTTGCTTATTTATTAAAAAAATGTAGCAATTTATATCCTAGCACTTCCTAGAAATTTCTAATGCATGAATACAAATATTACTACAATTATTTACCTAAATATATATTAATATTAAATTGTTAATATCAACATAAATTTTTACATGTATTTTTATAACAGTATCTACATACAGAGTTCTTTATTATGAGAAAAATTTATGCATAAATGCCTGTTTTAACAATCCTTCCCTAATGATAACAGTACAAGTGACACCAGCTACTCGGGAAAGATGACGTTACCAAAACACCCTTCCAAAGGAAATGGACCTTTTATATGAGTATTTATTTCTACTGTGGTCATCAGGCCACTGCTTAACAGTTTGTGGCACTGTAAACTGCAACATGACCATTCATCTAATTGCTGCTGGAACTGTGATATTAATCTACTCATAAAGGGCAAGTTAAGGATCAATTGCCAGCAGTGGAAAGCACTTGGTATGGATAACGTGTTGCAGACCTGTTTTCATCTGCTCTTACTGGTTTCAGCAGTCTGCACAATTTGACTTCATTTCTGAGTGGATAAGAACCCAAAACTGGGCCAAATCACCCCTGCATGGTAACTTTGATGAATATCTTGATCATTGCTAAAGGCGTGAGACAGTCTCTGACCTGTCCATCACATCCCAGCCATGTGGCCTCCCAGACTGACACATCACCACGACACACGGCTCCGCAGACAAATCTTGCCCAGGACCTCCCTTGATACTTCACTTTCTTGACTTTTCTGATCTCCCCTGGACTTCAACATTCACAGTTGATATGATAATTGTGGTGTACAGTTTAAATCTATGGAGAATGTTGGACAAGCAGTAATAAATACAACATTCACTAGGCAGCTTCTGAAACACGCACACAAAGGCACACATACACTTTTCCTTGGAAGGTACAGGTCCTTAGGAAAAAAATGAAAACCATAGGTTTTTTGGAGAGGAAGGGGGACATCTTTGTGAAAAGGCAGCCCTAGAAAAGTAGATTTCCACTCTTTTTTTATAAGCCACAATTCTGATTTGGCACTTGCCATGCAGAAAGTACACAATTGTAGAAATGTGTCACAAATAAGTTTACCTGTTCCTTAACCTATATTTATATTGCCCATTCTTTAGGTCTCAGATGGCAATGTGGTAAAGAATGACTGAATGCCTCAGCTCATGTCACTTTTTACTTCTCTCTTGCACATGAAAAAGGCCAACAGACTTTTCTGAACTGCTCAGTCTGCTTCCCTTCATAGAAAGTTATAATCCACACCAACTTTCACAAAGCAAACACTTTGTACAGCCCAGTGACGTGTAAAGAACAGCTGTATTCCCCAAACCAGGTTACAAGGGACTTTTTAATTTCTCTATGAATAACAATACAAGAAAAATATTAAAAGAGTTATGAAAAACCATGCCCCACACAGAAGTCAGTCATGTCAACTGCATTTGTTAAAGTGTAGTATTCAACATTCATTTGGTATCCAGCAAGTAATGTCACTTTAAATGTTATTCAAAAGCAGTAATTATTCTTCTGAAATATGTATCTGTGATCGTAATATTTTGCTAAAACTTAAGTGACATTAATCTTCCCTTAAAGACTTAACACAAATTAGAACTGAAAATCTAAAATTTTGATTAAATATTTTTGCTATGATTATATGGTAGTAAGATTGAGTGCAATAAGATATTAGCCTAATTTAATTCTTTCAATTAGTTTTCAAAAGATAGAGGCTAGGGGCACATCTGAGTGCTGTTCCTATACAATCATAAATCATGTGAACAGGTATTTAAGATTCACATGTTCCATTTTTCTAAATTCTGCATCTCCACAGACAATTTTAGACACATAATTACCTTTTATTACTTGCACTAGCAAATAAAAACTTCAGCAAATTTACTCAGTTACCTTTTCTAGTTGTATACCAGCTCAAACAATTGTTTTTGTTTTGTGGTAATGTACTGACTATAAGTTATTTCTATTATTCTTCTTCCCCCTTTGCTTCAAAATATTTTTTGGCAATTGCAAACCTGCCCAATTGTAAGATGAATAGCACATTGTAATAAATAATGTCAATCTATGGGCCTTCCAAGTTTCTTTATAAAGTACAGTATATTTTTGCTTTTTGAATCAGAAAATAAGCAGCTCTATGATTTATTAGCAAATGGCAGGGAAGGGAGAACCTACTTAATTTTCAGAAAAAAAGACCTATATGGATGGATTTATATTTATGCTTCAGTTTTAAATATTAACAAAGGCTTCCCTTGCAAAGGCTCTTGTACTCCTTTACTTTCTCAGTCTGAACTTCACAGGTTTCCTCTCTCTTAAACATGCTGACTTACCAGCTATGCCATTCTTTCTCAAAGACTGAGCTTTGGTCAAGAGTATAGAAGACAGGAGCAGATAGATAGGAGCTCTAATGAGGAAAAATTATGCTATGTAGAATAAATAAAAAATAAGCAAATTAAATAGTTACAATTTATCACATTCATAAAGTGGTGTTCACAGCAACTCGGCTTTACATTTTTACAAGCCAAGCTACTTTATTGACCATTCAGTAATTCCATAATTAGCTATTTTGCTTTAAATTATATTTTGGACTTAGTTCTGTTTTCTTATTAAACTTATAAACAAAACACTTTAGAGCTGATGCAAAATACCATAACCTTCTTCTAAACACGTCACTGGAGAAAAAACAAAATATAAACTTACAACTTGATGCTGCAAACTAGAGTTAGCAGATCTAAAACATTAGCTTTTCCTTTGGATTGATTGGCTAGGCTCTATTTTAAGGATTGTCTTTCTAGCAGAAAACTAAAGGAGTGTTGAGATGTCAGCTACCTTATCTTCTCCTTTAATTCAGAAAACGAACACGTGTCTGAGAGGTACAAATTATTAGGAAAAGCCCTGTATTCTTGCATGAAATCGTTATCTAGTGAACAACTGATGGAGTCCAGGATTCTGTAAAACCCAAAGAAATGTAAAACAAAGAGGTGAAAATGTGACAAAACCAAATTGAAGCATTGGACATCTCCATGACAAGAATGAGCATTGTTCTATGATGTGTGTCACTTACTGCATAGTTTACATCTCAGTATCTACGAGTGCTTGAAGTCCGTACCTTAATATGGTGTTTAATTCATTTTGTCTTTATCCATATTTTAACACACAGTATCTTAACTGGGGGAGCAATTTCTAAAGAAATATCATTGATGATTTTATAGATGCACATTCAATTTTTACTAGGTAGGAAAACAGCCTTTTCTTTCCAGAAAGATGCTGTATGACTACAACTAATTTACAATAATGGGTTTTGATAGGTTATCTGCTTGCTTGTTTGCTGCTCTCCTCCTATAAACACTTCAGCTATAAATGTCAATTTTCTTAATGTATCATTTGCTATATTCAGGCATACTGCTTCAGATAGAATTACAAGAACATTTCTTTAATCATACAACTTTGCCTAAAGTACAGATTTTATGTTATGTTTTGTTACAGCACAGAGCTGTACAGTATTTTAGCTGGCTGCCTATAGATTGTCTGACTTTCACCTCTTTATACTGTACTTAAACACCCCAGCGCCAAGATTTCCAAGCTCCACTCAGCTTTATTGCTCAATATTTATTTTCTGCTTTGATTTCATGTTATTATTTTCACCAGAATCATTTCCCTAATCCCGTACTTCCTTGCTTGTGAAGCAAGCTTCTGTTTTCTATTCCTGCTCTCTGCATTCCCAAACCATTATGATGCCTTCGGTAGCTCTGAAAGCTGAGTTTTTGCTTAGTTATGTGTTCTGGAGTAGGTTTTCATTTTTGCTACATCACTAGGCAGGGACACTGAGCTTCTTATTAGTGCCAATACCGTGGTTTATAGGTGTAAATAATTGTGAAATGCAGATATATTCATTCCTATCAGTTTTGTACTGGAGTTATTCCTTCTCCCAATTTTTGCACAATCAATTCAAGCTGAGTAAGTGTGCTGAGAGCAGACAGCAGTGTGCACACTTACATCTCTGCACAGCACTCCTGTGACGCAGGACCACAGAATGTCTGAGCCTGGAAGGCACCTCTAGAGATTGTTCAGTCCAATCTCCTACTGCAAGCAGAATGCTCAGGGCCATGGGTGTTGAATATCTCAAAGGATGGAGACTTGGCAAAGCCTCAGGGCAACCTGTGACAGACTTTGACTACTTTCCCACTAAAAAAGTTCCCTTGTACTTTTATGTAGAATTGTGACCATCATTCTCTCACTGGGCCTCAGTGTCTGGCTCTGTTGTTTATATTCCCTCCCCCATCAGGTGTTTATGCACATGGATAACACCAAGCAAAAATTAAGAGATGTTCCTAGATAAATAAATAATTTTCTTCGGAAAACATTGAAACAAAACTCTTACATTCTTCTACGTTTCTCAAAACAAAATTGAGATGTTCATCAGGTAAATTCTGGCACTAAATGACACTTCCAAAACAATAATTTTGTATCTGTAGATTTAAAAGCAGTTTTTATCATTGGATTTTGATCTATTCTTGGTAGAAATAAAATCAAATAATTAAAAAATCTGTCTCTCATCTGGTGAAAATTAGTAAATTTTCATGGGAATGAATATAAATGCAAATAGGCAAGCAAACAATAACTTAGAATCTAGCTATTAACTTTGATTAAAATTGCTCTGTTTGGCAGTTCATCACCCAGTCAACTATCAGAAAAATTAATTACTTCCTGAAAATCATATCGGAGATACATTGAAATACAATATACAAATTGTCAGAATTATTTCATCTTCCTTCTGTAGTGTGTGTCACTTGAATTATTATCTATTTTTTAATCCATTCTTGTCACTTCACAGAATTTTTCATTTCTCACACCTGAAGGAATCCTAGGATTTTGGTGCTTCTGATGCAAACGTGGTCTTTCAAAAACAGTAGCTTCAGTTTGGAGAGCACATACTTTAGTTTTTAAAAGGCAATCAGAAAGCAAATACCCTGTCCATCCTATCTAGCCATTCAAGCAAGAAATATAACCAGCCAGACAAGAGAACAACAAATCCACAGTAGAGTAAAAATCTACTTAACTCATTTGCGACCAGATTTTATTACTTTTTCCCATGTGTTATCAATTATCCCCATCAGTATTTATATGAGAATTAAAATTACTATTTATAATAGCAATATAATTAAACATTTCTAAAGCTCAGGCTTGCATAATAAACACAACAAATTCTACAAATATAGACTTGTCATCTCTTTAAAGGTGTTATTGCCACATTTTAAGTGTGAAGGTATAATGTATGGATTCAGAGTAAACTGATTTTCACATGAGCTCAGAACAGACCACAGTTGTAGTACAGATGGTTGGCATCTTTTCAGATCCATCTGAACACTGAGAGTTTTCTAAAGATTAAAAAGGGGAATCACCACCAGTAAAGAAACAATACAGTAATTAAACCGGATATTATAGCAATAACATAAACACAAGTCATTAAATTCAAGAAATTCTTATTCGTCAAGAATGCAAATTGTTTTTTAATTTCCTGACCTTATAGTGTAAGAGGATGATTAACATATCATAATCTCGTGGAATTGATAGGTTAAATACCCAATTAAAAAATAACCTGCACAGCAAAAGACTATAAACATATTGAGTATTCTGAAAGTAGGAAACAGACTTTTTAAACACAGCAAGAAAAATAAGATATAAAATTTTGTGTTACAAAATTACTGGGAAAAAAAAAATATGTATGCATCACTTAGCAAGACTACTTCCTGACATCGAATGTCTGCCTGGTAAAAGTTACACCAGTCTTCAACTACATTGAAACATACAGAGATTACCTCTCTTAATTCTAAAGATGTTTTTGAACGGCCTTGTTTTGTCTATACAGGTGTGTGTGTGTCTGAGGCTAAGACCTCCTTCCTGTGCTGTGCACCAAGAAGAAAACTGCTCATGAGCACTCCTGCAGTGGCTCTGCCTAGGATGGGTAGCAGCTCCTACAGTGCTGTGTTTTGGATTTGTGACTAAAGCAGCACTGATAACACACCTCAGCAGGGTTTCAGCTCCTGCTGAGCACTGGATCAACTCTCTTCCCACACTCTACCCATCAGCAAGCACGCTGGGGCTGCACGAGGAGTTGTGAGGGGACACAGCTGGGACAGCTGACCCCAGATGACCACAGGGATATGATATAAAATGTAATGTGAAGAACTGGGCAGGGGGTGTTTGTCTGGGAGGTAGCCATTATATTTATTGTATTTGCAATTGAGTTTGAGGTACCAGTGTATGGCTAAAATAAATAGAAAAACAAGCTTTATAGCATATGCAAATATGCACAGAAATCCTACCAAATTAATCCAGTGGGGGGTAAAGACATGCATGTGCATATTTTAATATATATCATAAATATAAAAATATGCATATTATATATCCTCCCACTCACATCCCTGTGGGAGACTATCATTTATTCTAATGACTATTACAGGAGAGAAGACTAGCATTTAAATCCCCTTTCTCCTATTTTTTGATCTTACATGAGGGCTCTTCCACCTGGGATCTAATGTCTGTCCTTTAAACTCATCTACTAAATGAGCTTAATTCATATGAGAAACAAAACATACTTTATACCTAAGGTGCAGGCTGACTTTATAACTCAATGGCATACTGCTGGGAGTCTCAAAAAGTAGTCTCTCACTACTTAAAAGTAGTGATCCAGCTGTAAAAGTCGTGCCTTTTCTTGGTATTAGGAACAGTCCATGGGAAACAGGATGAGACCAAGGTTTACAGTGTAGCTCAGTAAAATCTCAAAGTGTCATTTACTTTGCCATGGTGCCTTTTGGGTTCATTTTTGTGATATAGACCTGTTGCTTCCTGTACTATATTTAGACTGAAAACTCCATTTTGAGTATTTTAATATTGGTCAGCACTCAAGACAAGTAGTGACCTGGCTCACAAGTTTCTTGTATTAATGCTGTATAGAGACATATCATAACTGTAAAATCCTATAGATGGAAATATGCTTTAAGGCATCAGTAGCAGCAGAGACATGTCTAGTTACTTGAATAATTGTAGCACACCTTTTAACTTTTCAAAAGTATTCAGTATTATTTTGAAAGATTTTTGAAAGTATAAGTTTGACCAAGAAATCCTTTTAAAATTAACCAGGTAGATTGTGAAAGGAAGTACAAACAGATTAAAAGCAAAGAAAGAAACTATTTGTAAGCCTGTTACTGAGAATACAAGCAAAATAAAAGGTTATGAAACAGATAAGTGTTGAACACCCAGATAGAATATAAATGAACTCTTAGCTCTCCATTGTGTGCAGTCCTCTTCTATTCCCCCTCCACACTGCACTGCTTACTCAGTGTTTTGTTTGCACTGATTCCTCTGAGCCAAATATACTACAAATAACCTTAACCTTTCTCAGCACAATCTATACATACCTCTAGTTACATTATGCCTTAAAGGAAATTTAGAGTATCACCGTTGTACATCGTTAATGTACACAGACGTTTTCCTTCTTTCTTTGATCAATGAAACAAATAGTGTAAAGAAAGTAAAGCAAATCTGTAACTACAAAAGTTTACTAAAAAAAAAAAGTCAGTATTAGTACAGTTACTTTCTGAACACAGCCAGTCAATGTACTTACATGCTATGTGAATAGTAAACAGAGCAGTCAGCAGAAATTATAAAATGGGTCCTGAGGCCTATTACAGGAATAATCCAGTCATAACAATTAGAGCTCGGATGACATTAATATTGACTATTGTTTTTCACAGGTGTAAGCAAGATTGTATCTGTTAATAATCATTCCTTCCAGCAGATCTCCCCTAAGCAACAAGTACCAGGCTCATGGGAACCAGATCTTCAGGCTGTCAGCAAAAGATCTCCTCCCACCTCCTCATCTTCACTGAGCCACTACCTGGGATGAGCCAGAACCTGCATCTCCACAGAGAACAACACCTGTCCCAGCAGATAAGCGGAGACCCAACCTCAGAGCCCACACCCTCAAAGGCCTGCATTCTGAGGGTAGCAAAGCCCTGAAAGGAGCATGACAGGAAGAAGTAGAACAAAGGGTCCCATTAATAATTGTTGGGGGGGATGTCTTCTGATTTTGTCCACTTAAGAAATGAAATTAAGGGAAATACCTGGAGAAGACAAGGCTCTGGGGAGACCTTGTAGCAGTCTTCCAGTACATAAAGGGATTTACAAGAGAGATGGAGAGGAACTTTTTATAAGGCCATGTAGTGATTGGACAAGGGGTAATGGCTTTAAGCTGAAGGAGGTTAGGGTTAGATTTGGAATAAATTCTTTACTGAGATTGGTGAGACACTGGCATAGGGTGCCCAGAGAAGCTGTGGATGGCCCATCCCTGGAATTGTTTCAGAGGAAAAAGTCCCAACATAACACGACAGATTTGATAAGTCTGTCACTAAAAACCCACTCTCAGAAGTGTAATTCTCAAGAGACTTGTAATCTTAATTGTTTCAGTGCAGACACACAGATAACGTGTATTATTCCCCTCTGCAGCTCAAGCCGCTCATTTGCCTTCCGTTTTGAGACTATTCAGAATATACATGATCCTCCAACTCAGAAATCTCACATTCCCCAAAAGCAGAGAAAAAAAACCCCACAAATCTACACAACCAAAGAACACACAATTTTTTTCAAGGCGTACATGTTTTGAATGCCCTACTGGCTGTTGAAGTCATACAATTAAAATAACCTTGCAGAAATCTCTTTTCCTTGCTACATCTTATGTCCCAGATACTCTATTTTGTTTGCAGCAGAGTCAGAAGTTTCATACTTGCAACCAGACTTTACATAGCCTTCTATCCTTTTGTCTCCCAGAAACACTGCACTGTGGCACTACAATTGGCACCACCTGGGCTTAAAAGAGAACATGATACAGTAAACATGAGATAACTCATTTTCCTTTTTAAATCTAGCTGTATGTTTGTATGTATATACTGAAGAATTCAGAAAGCATTGTGGGTACATAAAAAAACCTGTAAAATGGCATGTACACACAACTACTGCACATGGAGAAAGGCATATTTTATGTCACAGGTTACACAATCCCAAAATTATACCAAATATAGGAAAGTCACCTGTCAGATTTACAGTCACTTTTCAAGTTACCTGTCACAAACCATGTTCTCTACTACACACCCCACATCTCCCCCAGATGTAGGTGAAAACAGTCTTGTGGTTGTCGACTAGCACACCCAAAAGATAACAATTAAAAGAATTTACATTGTTTCTGCAAATGTAGTAATACCTCTTGAGCAGATACAATTTTCATACAAATTTTAAATACATAGTCACATCATTTAAAATGAAACCACTCAGTATTTAATTTTTACCCAAATAATTTAATGGGTGACCTCATGCCTTATTTGCCGTGCACTACTGAACTGTGAATTGGGAAAGAATTAAGTTCTACCATGAGCTGTTTGGAGCATGCATCACAGTAGTGTCAGAGTGCTTACCAGTTCTAATTATTTTGCACAGGTCTGCTTTGAGACAAGGATCTATTATTATCCCCATTACGCAGAAAGAGAGTTAAGACAAACAGTGTATAAGGTCAAAGTATTTGCTTGGATACCTATTTGAGATAGACAGGATGTGATTATTTGCTATTGTATATCACTTCACATTCCCAAATCAGAGTACTCATTAATAAATTTAGTAAAAGGGCTCAAGGACCGAGCTAAAAGCCATGAGGATTAGCTCTTCCTCTTACCTCATCCTGTTCTCATTAGTCAAAACTGCCAAGACTTCTCTGCCCAGCTACCACTGCTTTCCCTTGTGAGCTGCTCTAAGCTTCTGATGTCCTTTCTCCAGCCTATTCCATTCACACCTTGTCATTAACAGACTCCTGAATTCCTGTCTTGTCATTGCTTAATGTGATTCTCTTTCCTCTGTCCTACCTTTCTTTCATCAAAGCAACCCTCGTTGTTTTTCCTGCATTTCCAGTCCATTATGAGACTCTTCTTCCTTCTCCCCGCAGGACTGATCTTAGTCTTTTATCCTTTGCCCCAATCTCTCTGTAAATCTGTGCATTAATCAAAGTTTTCACAAGTACAGATGTTATTATGAAATACGTTAAACATAATAGGCAGGAATTGACAATTGCTATCTTCATTAAATTTGAGCACAAGGAAGCCAAGTGACTGTCACACTCTTTAGCATGTGCTAAAGACATCACAGAGATATCTGCAAACTTAGAGGACTAATGTCTTCATTAGGAAAAATAGTGGCTTGTTTAATATATTTCTCAAAGCATCAAGAGAAAGCCTACCTATAAAAGCATCATCAATACTGGTAAAAGCCTTTACAAGTTTTATGGGAAGGATATCTAGATGTGCAAATAATCTCATTTGTAAGCATATTGAGACAATCAGGAGTTATGCATTCTTTGCTGGCCAGCAAAGAAGTAATAAAACGAAGATATGCATACTTTCAAAGCAAATATTCCCATAGCTAAGTACAAACTGTGAGTTACAACAGCATAATCAACTATTAGAGAAAACCTTATATCAAATACGAAGCCTGGAAAGCTGAATTTTTTTACAAGTATATTCAAGTAAAAACTGCTATTAGTCTATGACATATCTCAGACAACTCTACACCACAACCCTAATAGAAAACGAAGGCAAATGGCCTTGAATAAATCCCAGTTTGATTACCACCATCACAGTGAAAGCCAAGACCATGAGACCAAACAATCCCAGAGGCAAACACTCCAAACCATGAAGCTTAAGTTCATCAGCCCGTTCTAATTCCAGTCAGTAGTTTAGAGATTTTTACTGTAGTAATGACAAAACATCCCAAGGTATTCCCCACACCAAGTCCACTTTTCCAGTATTTCCAGAGCAGCACAGCACTGAACATTGCTAGAAATGTTTACTCCTTCTAAAGGACTATTCTAAGGACTCTATTATCTTTGAAAACCACACCCTGTCGTTTAGACCATAGGACACAAACTACAAAGGGTGACAAAGTTTGACATTTTATTCTCCATGCTGGCATTACTGCAGTAATGTATGTATAAGCCCAAGGCTCCTATAGACAGTTATACAATGCTTCTTTTTCTTTATGAAGACAAACCAATAATTTATGTTAAATCTACATTTTATAGTCTATTCCTTCAAATCATAGCATTATTCTGCTTTCTCTAGCCATAACAATAATGCAACCCTTATTATTAGGAAAACCAAAAGCTGATAAAAACCAAGTTGCAATTTACCAGTAAAGTAACACAAACTCTTTACCTGACTCTAAGGAATAGCTCAAAACCATTTTTGAAGATTTGACAATGACTTATCAGAATTCTCACATTTAAGAAAAGTAGTCCTAAATCAGTCTAAACCAGAAAATCTTGTTCTTATATTTCCCTTTATATTCCTATACCAAGAGACAAGCTCACAACACAAGATTTTGGAATTGGGTAGTTGATTAAACACTCAACCTGCCCGTACATGATTACTGCAGATGACCTCCAGAAAAACCAATCCAAACCCCAACAATAAAGACCCAGAAGCAGAAGCACCTGGTGCTGTAGCAATTCTGTCACAATGGTCTGGCATGGGTCACCCCAGAGATGAGATTATTCATTAGTATACATTAATGTTGGATGAAAATAAAAATTAAGGGTCAAATTTTGGTCCTACTTACAACATTGTGAATGTCTACTAGACGGAGTAAGAGCAAAACAGAGGTAGAAATGTTACCTTGTTAACTGCAAAAGTAAATACTCTTGTGAACGGATAGAAGGTGATCTATATTTTTGACAACACTCCCCTCTGTTTTCCCAGTCTTTGCTCATATTCCCCAATGTGGGATTTTAAAAGTGATACACACTTCAGGAATAATATTTTGTGCATTAATTAACATCAGAATAGTTATTTTACAATATTGATTATCGGAATAAAGGTGACATAATGAGTCCGAATTGTTAAGGATTGTTCAAGCAGAGCTGCTAAATAGCTCTTCTTTCCCATTCTCCTCACATCTGCATCATATGAGCAGATGTCTGATTTACTGGTATGATTAACTTTTTCCTTCTGTGCTAGACATTTTACTCATAATATATATATAGAAAGGAAAATTAATAAATGTACTATATTTTCCCCCTCTAAAAATACTGTCTTATATTTAAATAAACAGTCTGAAATGCACAATTTTAGCAGGAAGTCTGTATTCAGCACCATAAAAAATCAGGCCAACACTTTCAGCATCCTATATTTAGGTTAATCTTTGCATATTTTAAAGTGTTCACTTTTATTTCGTTAATGGGGGTGAGTACTAAAAATCCAGCAAACTCAACTCAATTTTTGACAATTATCCCCATGTATTTTCCTCCATCACTCTTACACAAAAAGAACCCAATAAAGGCAACATACAATCAAATTTGCTAGATGTACTCTACATTTTCACACACCAATAAACAAGTTATTCAGTGAGAAGAGGGAAATACCAGTTTGTCATCCACTGAGGATGTTTTATACCATGTTATGAATTGAGAGTTCTCATTTTCTGAAGCTGCTGTGCTTTGTAAAGTAAATGAACTAATGAAAGCAATGTCTCATGACTGCAGATAAATTGCATTATATATGAGTGAGGATAACTACTGCTGTTCTAACAAACAAATTTGGTGACTTCGGCACAATTTATATAATGATAAATATAAGCAGTTGGTGCAGGTGTTCTCAGACAATAGAACATACTTCTTTACTTTTTCAATTTTACTAATTTTTCTGCATAATATCTTGCATAGTCATGTGCAGTGAGAAGACATGAGTAACACTGTATGTTCTGAAGAAGCCAGCTGATGTGAAAAGTAACTTGTAAGTACAGAAAATTATGGAAATTTTCCACTGAAACATCTTTATTTAAAATTATTACCATCACTATTATTATTATCATTATAGAAATGGAAAGGATATAAGGATTTGAGGTGACAAGAATAAAATATATACTTCTGGAAATGTAAACATTGATTATGTGAATGAGAAAGAGTAAAGTGTAAAAACAAATTCCTACGCTAAGAAATAATAAAGATGATATTGTTTAAGTACCAGTGGCTCAGGACTGGTGCTATTTGCTCTATTAAACACAGCCATATTCTGAGGATCAATTCATACACATGGGGAAATAAAACAGGAAAAAACCCAAAAACTCTAAATCCCTAAAATTATAACTGAATTTTTAAAGCATTTCACTTATTTGTGCATATAGTTTTGAAGCACAGTTTATTAATATTTGATACCTTTACTACATTAGAAAAAGAGAAAGGGATCTATAAATCAGTGCCTGACAAAGAGAAATTACTAATTCCATCTTCTTCCTGGCTTTTTCATAAGAGAGCCCTCCACTGGCATGCACATGAATATAATGTACAAGCCCAGTGATTGTCAAGATAATACATTTAAGTCTTAATTACAAATAGTCATACTTTATCACAGGCTAATTCAAAAGCTAACTGTAATATTCCATTCAAGAAAGCAGTTATATTTGTTTTTCAATTGTTAAAGGTGCCAGATAAATTATGTGCTTAGATCTACACATAGCAGAAATTAAAAAAAAACAACCAAACAGTTTTTTAGAGCATTCTCTGTAGATTCTTTTCTATTTACTAGAAAGGAATACAACTTTATTTTTATCGGTTTCAGACTACTTCAGTGATGGAAGCACTACTCTACTTTTCCATCCCCACTTAGCAGAATTCATATATCTATGTGGAATGATTTTCTGTTTTCATTTTCTTTGTCCCGCTTACCAAATGCATTTTCTATCATCTTCTATTTTATCTTCTATTGCAAAATGTCATCATAGATCCAACATGTCTATCTCTATATAGACATCTGCAGGCAAAATGCAGTGAAGTATTTTTTTTCACTGGAATTTGTAATGCTTGATAATAGGAATGTTTCAGAGAGGCTGCTTGGTTTTGACATAGCCTTGACAACTGCAAATGCTTCTGATGAAAGCCTGTTTGGTTTCCTTCAAGCTCATATGGCTGAACTTTTGGTACATCACTTTATAAAGCATTAGTTTCCACTGGAAACTAAAAGGAAAATATTTATATGAGATATAGGAAGGAGGAGGAGGAGGAGGCAGAAGAAACGTGGGTGGAATGCTGGTCATGGGCAAGTGGCAATACAATACAACCAGTGAAGGACCAAAGACAAGGAAATGGGGAAAACAGTGATCAGGCATGAAGGTAACAAATTTAACCTTCTGTTTGTAAATGTCAGAAAAGACCCAAGGCAGGGGAAGAATGGTGATTTAACTTTGCAAAGGTGCAAGTACTTCACAGGAGTTATGAAACAGATATTACCACCGCATTTGAACCTGTTTTAAACTCAGACCTGAGCCTGTCCAACCTTAACATCTAGCTCTGAGCTAAAACAAAACATAACATAAAAATACATGCAAACTAAATTTCAGGAAGCCTGGAAGCTGCTCCAAATTAAGCTCCTCAGATGTTTATCTTTTTAAATACATATGAGAATGTCTGTTTGTTTATGATATTTATTGATATATACCTTCATAGTTGGGAAGTTATAATTTTCTCTAATGAAAAATTAAGTCGATTTGAGTTTTGTCTAAAATAAAATTGGCCTATTAATCTAATTTTTAATTGTATAAGAAGACATTACTGTGTTTGATTATGCATATGATGGTGATTTACTCTTTTATAACAATTTATTTTGATATTGCCACCTTTTTTCACTCATTTGAGGGAAAGGAAGGGATGTAAAAGCATGGACATTAAGTTATTTGCCCTGATATTTTTCCTCTTTCACCACTTTTTATAGGCATATCTCATGTACCTTCAACGGTTTTACTGAAAGCATTTCTGTCTGATCCCTGCAAGTAGGGAAAAGAGTGGAGTGCAAATAATTCCATTGTCACTATATTTTTTTTAAATTCACATAAAAATTTTTTCTTCCCAACATTCTTTGAGCGAAAGAAAGGTCTTTTTTTTTCTTGTAGTGGTGGCTTTTCAGCTTCCTTATATATCAAATTCCCTGTAGAGAACAGCCTTGTAAATTGAAGTCTAGCTGAAATGGAGAGAGAGAATGTTTTCCTCTCTTTGGAAGTAGAAAACTTTATTTCTTAGGATTTTTGGGGTTTGTTGACTGGTTTGGGTTGTTTGGTTTTTCTTTCACTTCACACACATTAATGTTAAATTACGTAGTGTAGAAGCATTCTAACTTTGGTCCTTTTTGATGATAAGAGTTAATGGATATTATTCAGCCATTTTACACAGTAATTAGATTTGGAGTTCACTAATTTAAGTAGTCACTGCAGTAATCTCTCTGTAGCAATTTATGCAGTGTTGTTACATTAAATTCATGGATATGGAGCATGTAAATATTCCAATGAGATCAGACTGTACTTAAGAAGCTTCAGGAGGTGAGGTTGGCCATTTGAATATAAAAAAAAACTATGAGAATTAAGAAACCTTTAATATATTTATGCTTTAATTAATAAACATTGTTTCCACCATTGTCTTAATCCTCCTCCACAGAACTAATCCTATTACGCAGTCAGCAGTACTTCCAAATGAAATGTTTTGTTCTACAATCAGAATGCTTGCAATCATCACACCTATCCCCAGCAGAGGGTACTTCAGGATAAGATGAATTTGTGTTTTTAAAAAATGGAGGTGATTTTGACATGCTATGCTATACCTAGAACAAATACATTTTAGAATCAACTGTCCCCAGTCCATTACCAGCCCAAAGTCTTTGATTACTGTTATACATGATCTCAATCAAGACTCATGAATGGATGCGAATTTTGCTGTTCATAGGTGTAGGTTTTTACGTCTTTGAACTCCTGCTAACTAGAAAAGTTTGGAAGAAATGTTTAACATGGCTGGAGAGGGACTTAAATGTGGAGGACCTAAAAATAAAATCCAAACAGCTGGCTATAAAATAATTTCGAATGCTGGAGAAGCTAGGATCTCAGCAACAGACACAACCTGAAGTATAAGGCATGCAGAAACGTATGATCCTTGTTTAGAAAGCAAATACATTGGAGAGAAGAGGAGTAAACTTTTTGATTACTTGGGCGAGTGACTGAGAAGAACCGATTAAGTAAACCACGCTGCAGGCTTCCAACAACAAGAATGGTCCCACTCTTTCCTGCCATCCTGGCATTATTGTCCCTCAACTTGAATCCAGCAATGCTGTACTTGCTCATTCAACCAACTGAAACTACACAGGTAAAAAAAAATATATATATAAAATTACTTAAAACAGGCAAGTACAAGAACCAGAAGTGATGGGAGGAAGCGCTTGGGAACATGCTGCTGGGGAGGAGGATGGCAGACAAGGACTGTTCCTTTTGGCTGCATCCTATGTTATAACAAAATCTCACCTTTAGTACTAGCAGAACAAACATGATGTTTTTTCTGTCTAGTTTTTATTTGCCTTTTGTAAGCATTTGCAGATGTTTTCTATTTGGATGCTGTGAATACCTTGCATTGTGCTGTTATCTAAAATGAATAGATGTTTGTCTTCTCCTCCCCCATTCATTTCTCTTGCTCTCCAGTACATAAGGCTACACCTCACTCAGTATGGCAGCCCCCAATGTCATTTTTCTTAGCAGCCTACAAACTGTCAAGCTCAGGCTGATGCTATCACCCCCTGAGTCTGAGAAAATCTCTATGCATCACCACTTAACTGCTTTGTTAAATCTTTTTCTATATACCCTCTGTCACTGTATCTGGTTGGACATTGGCTGCTTCTCGAAAAGTTATTCTTTGAAAAAACTCTTCTGCCCAATACCAGTTTCACTTGTTGTGCTCTCTATAACTACTCAAAGTGGGGTTGTAGTGACATGGGAGTTGGTGTCTTCTCTTAAGTGACAAGTGACAGGAGAGGAGAAACTGTCTCAAGTTGTGCCAGGGGAGTCTCAGACTCGATATTAGGAAAAATTTCTTCACCAGGGAGGTTGTCAAGCTCTGGAATAAGGCTGCCCAGGGGTTGAGTCACCATCTCTGGAGCTATTTAAATGACATGCAGATGTGGCCTTTAGGGACATGGTTTAGTGGGGGACTTGGCAGTGGTGGGTTAACTGTTTACTCGATGTTTGTAAAGGTCTCTTCCAACCCAAATGATTCTATGATTCACAAATTCATCCACAAAGGTTCCTTTCTGTTATCATTTAAAGGCCTCCAAAAGCCTTCCCTGTCCATATTTTCTTGAAACAGTATTTGTGTTTGACACTTCCCCTAGACTGCCAGCAGGCAGGAAGTGTTTCGTGGTTCCTGAACACTTGGATAACATTTTGCAGATTGTGGATTCCACCTGCAGTTAAAGAAATGACAGCATAAAATCTCCCCATTTTCCCAAATGGAAAATATCTTGTACACTGAGTTAGGAATGAGTCTTCCTGTGATCTTTGAAGTAACATATGATTTTTTTTCTAGTGGAATATCTTACTATTACTCAGCACACAGTATTTACAATCTCCATTATGTTTCACAACACATCATTCACATGCTGCAGGCATGCAAATATACAGTTCTATAATGAAACCAGCATTACCCACCTAGTCAGGGCATGTTAAGTGGACACTTTGCTGATGATATTCTTTTGATAGAAGTGTTTTAGAACTTTAGTCCATCAATAAATCTGCAAAATGCCTGCAACACTGGCTTCTGGAGTCAAATGAGAATCCTCACAGGCCTGAAGAAGATACAATCTTTACTGCGGCATATCCATGGCTTCAGTAGCTGAGCACTGGTGGCCCATAAAGAGGATTCTTTAGCCTAGTGTGACAGAGACTACTTTAGAGGTCGTTTATGTCACTTACTGCCAGCTGAAATCTTATCTGTTATTCTCTAATTTCTTTTCCCAAACCTGCAGGTCTTCAGCTCCATTTGTTTCCCCTTCTCTACACATCACTCAAATCAGTTTGACATTTTCAGCAACTACAAAACCTGCAGTATAAAAGTATAAAATGTATCTGAAATATCTCGCAATACACATTTTAAATATGTGCTGTACCCATGTTTTCCCAGGCTGTCCAAGTAATTTTTTGCTAAATACTACATAGAGATCTAACAACATTTGTCTAATTCCTCATCTTTCAGAAATATAATAAGGAAAGCAGGTCTCTCTACATTACTTAAAGATCTTAAAGGGAGTTTAAATATATGCTCTAATTAACAGTAGTCTAACATTTTGAACTAGCAATATAAATTGTTCAGGCTTTTTTTGTTTATTGTTTTTTTGGGGTTTTTTTTTGGTGAGCATCTTTTTCCCCTTCTTTTAATTTCAGTCACAAAGCATGAGAATCATGGGCCTGAACCCAGATACACAGTTCCAGTTTTCAGACACTGTCTCCAAGGAATCCCAGCTAGCCTCCAGCTGCTGCTTGAAAAAGTCTCTTGCTTGTAATCTCTATACGTCTACCAGTCAGGTGTGGCTGCCACAGACACTCAAAAGTGTGTGAAATGGCAATAAGTGCCAGCTTTTGGAGTAATTAAGTTAACTTTTGATAAGAGCCTTCTAAAAAGTTGAATAAGTGAAGCCTTGAGAGTCAAAGTCTTTAGAGAGTCAACTGAAAAATATTCATGGAGAGTAATATTTTTATAAGCCACATTAAAACAATGAAGCATTCTAAAGAGTCTTATACATGGGAATTTTAAGGTGTCTTCGCTACTAGTACATCAAAAGATTTGCCCTCCATTTCATCCAGGTGTGTAACACTGTGAATGTGTTTCCAAGCAGACACATTAACTTTCTTTTAAGAAAGAGGAAGTGTTGCACCAGAGTGTGTATGTTGGTTACAGGTACACTGGAAGAATACACAGCACAGATCCCAGATTTCTTGGCTTTCCTTGATTTCATGACATGGCTGCCTTACTTTTCCAGACCATTTGTGCAGGTTTTACAAAAGCAGCACTGTCATCAAGTCATGCTGACTCTTGGTGGAATATCCAAGTCGTGAAAATAAAAGAGTAGGAAATCCTTGGAGGGCCGTGGTTATGGTCCTCTGTCAAAGAACCAATAAAAATTAACACATTGAAAAGAAGATAGAAACAAACAAAAAGCATCACAATGGAAAATCCATCTTTAAAGTTGTGCAGTTAAGAACTGTAAATAACTCAGCGTAGTCACCTTGGTAGTAATTCTAGCTAAGAAATAGCTAGAATTTTCAGTTTTCAGCTTCAGTTTTCTTCTTATCTTAACAGGGTTACAAGTTAATCTCTTCTATATTACCAGAGAGCAGAGAAAGGGATTATGAAAGTTACTCTGCATAACACACAAGGTTAATACACAGAGCAGTGTATTCAGACAATATATTCATATTTGGAGCTTTTTCAGTTATAAGATGTTATCCCTTACTTCTCTGTGACACAGGCTTTAGAGAAGATGCTTGGCATCTCAACTACAGTTAAGACACTGAGTGATTTATATGAATGGGGTGATTAATATGAATAATTAATTATTTCTCTCTTGAAGGATTTGGGCAGCAACAATGTCAACACTGAAGCTTCCAAGGCACTAAGATTCTCTACTCAAACTAACCACTAGATATTTACTGAAATAACACAGTCTGAATTTTTATTAGCAAAAGCTCAATGTTACGGAAATCTAATTATCTTAAACAAAGTATAAATGACTGGATCCTTTAGTAATGCAGTAAAGTACCACTGCATAGGTATCTGAGGTTTTATATACAAGCTGAGGAGATAACATTACTGAGCTTGTCTGAGGCAGGTTTCTGGAACTGTCTTTTAAAACACACCCCTCACTATTGAAATATGCTACTTTTCTTTATTATGTATTGCGTTTCTAAATCTCAAACAAAATATTACCTTATTGTTTTAGGAAAATAACTGAAATAAAAGAAGTTCAAATTTTTACAACTACATCTTATATTATTTTTTTTCCTCCCAGAAAATGCTTTTGTTACAGAAACTTATCACAGTAACCACTCAGAAGAAAAAAAATACAAAAAATATGGAATTTATTACTATGATGCTATTAATTATTTCCATCACACAATGCTGCATCCTTTTTCAAGTGAAACATTGTCTTTGAACTACTGTTACTTAGCTTTTATCCTGTTCTTTCAGTTAATGCTTTAGAATTTTATGCATTTGACCTAAGTTCTGCATTTTCTGTCATAAAAATCATGCACTGAATATTTTTGGGAGTTTAAGTCAGTTAATTTGAGTATAATTAATTCCAGTATATGACTGCTCATGTAATTGGATATTTTAAATGAGGTTTCAATTAAAGTGCAGGTCCTTTGGGAAGATGGACTTGAGAACTGTTATTTTCAGAATTTCTGTGTTGTAAAAACATTCTTGAACTTGAAAGAAGTCAAGAGTCTGTATTGGTGGAATAAAACGCAAAGGCTTCAATAGAACACAATTACTCTTTTTCACTGTTTTATTACTTAGTATGTCTTTACTAGCCACCAATGAAAGCCAGGTAAAAAATCCTTAAACATGGTAATTTCAATATTTTTAGAGTAATCTTCCTTTCTAAAGTCACCTTTCCAAATTAGTAACTCCAGAGGTAAATTATAAACAGTCAATGCTGTTGTAGAATATAATTATCTGGAGAAAAAGAAAAATCTGGGAAAAGAGGATTGCCAAAATGTTCAAGATAACAGCTTAATCTCTTTCACCAAACTAAATGAAAATTTCAATGCACCCATCAGAAAGCAAGTTTCTTCCATTACATTCTGAACTTGAAACAGTATGGGAAACCTTATTTTCCTAGATTGGTACACTGACCTAAATATATCTGAGAAAAACACAAGGGAGCTACTGACAGCAAGATATCACATAAATGAAAATGACAACTTGCAGCTTAGAATTCTAAGAAGAAAGTGTGAACACTTCACCTTTCCCTGTAATCCCTTGAGATTCAATAAGTATGATTTTACCCCTAAATATTACTGAGCTAGAGCATATGAAGTAAAATCTCACCCACTATAATTAACTCTTATAGCCACTAAAATTTGAGAGAATGAAATTCAGTAACATGCCAGTTAAATAATCATTATTTTGGTGTAACCAAGATATTCCAAATAGTGAAAGTTTTGATTGGAAGACCAACATCCTTCTCCTGTGACTGTTACAAAAAAAAAATCATAATAAAAAGTCTCCAAGGCTATAGGGAGAGAAGAAATGTTGGAATCTTTAATTTGAAAACATGTTTACTCATTAATCTTAAAATCACAGAATCATTTAAATTGAAAAAGACCCTCTTAGATCATTGAGTCCAGCCATTAACCCAGCACTGCCAAGCCCCCAATAAATCATGTCCCCAGGAACCGTGTCTACAGGCCTTAAATACCCCCAGGGATAGTGACTCAGCCACTTCCAGGACAGAAAGGAATAGCTGGGGGTCCATATCAATTGCTGGGACAGACTTTGTCTGCTGAGGCTGAATTCTCTGCCCCTTGGCATTTCTTCATGCTACAAGACCCAGTGACATTCTTAGACAGAGTAAGCAAGAGAAGGGACCTTGAATGAGCACAAATGACACAGAAACACATCTGTTGAGGGCATGTAACAAAATTCTTGCAGATGTTCATATAAATATTTTTATCAGTACCAAATTTGTCTTTTTCTATTAGTTGGACTGGAATGATAACTCATGTCACTGGGCACTGTATCTTCTCCACAACACGACACAGAAAATCAGTCCTCATAGCAAAGAAAAATTCATTTTTGTGATGAATTTGGACAGAGTGATTTTTGCTAAATGCTCTGGCACCTATGACAAAGGTTGCTTTTTAAAACCCTGTTAAGTTAAAAACAGTTAATCTTTAAGAGGAACACAGGACTACTTCAAATACTGATTTTGTTACAAATGAAGCACTCAACAACAAAAATTCAAGAAATCTTATTTCTTTATAGTTGAGCCATGTTAAAAAAAAAAACAAAAACAGTATACTGGACTTTAAGAATAAAAGCCTATTGCAAAAATCTGAGAATCAGATAGTTTTCCTAATGTAAAATCATTGAAAATTGGAAACAGGATCAAAATGCAAACTAAGCAACAATGATGAAAAATTTTCAAGATCCATTCCTCACACTGTACACTCATGTATAGCACTGGGTTCATTAGTGAAATCCATAGTCAAGGAGGTATTATACCAGAACTCTGCCTATTCTCATGTATAGGAGAATTAGATTAAGATTGTAAAGAAAGATTAATATAATTAAAAAAAAAAATAGGTATTCCTTACAGTAATTTAGAAGTGAACAGAGAAAAATATATTTATACCATACTGTAGTGTACTGCACATTTAATATAATTTAGAAATTCCAAGGAGAATATCTTCTTTTATCAAATTTATGGCTCCCAACATACTATATTGACTGTGGATAAAAAGATAAACCACCTTATTATGTGTGTTAAAATCACCTTCAATACCCATGTACTACATCATGCAATAACATGCAATTACATCTTTCTTAATTGCTAGTGAAAATGCTAATCAATCCTTCAATATATTTTATTGCCTATATCTCTGTTCTTTCTAAGACATTATGATGCACATCTTGCTAGTTTGTTAACTAAAAGCATTTGCAGTTATCATATAACTTACAGTTGTGTGACATATTTTTTTACACTTTTTACTTGGAAATTTCTGTGACACCGATGAACTATGTGGTGTCAGATGACACATTTTTAGTGATAGACTGATATACTGAAATGCTAAATTTGAAGTCCGTGTCTTACTCACTTTTGTCTGAAACTGAAGAAATTAAGGTGTTGTGCTCTGAACAATCTTCAATTTGTGTGTCCTTGAGACAAACATCATCACGGAAGCTACACAAGTACTCAAAAACCTGGCAGTTTGAGGTGTCATTCTGAATTTCTAGTTAGAGTTGACTACAAGGTCAGAAGTTACTGCAAGGAAAAAGTTATTTTAACAGAATACTAATGATATAACTTCTGACTGATGGCTTATGCCTAGATCTTGGGAGATTTACTGATAAATCTATATGGACAAACTTTAACAAGACAGTCAGAAAGTCAACAGTGACTCTACTTGACACCATTTCAGGCAAAATGTTGATGTCAAAGGTTGACTCCTTATAACACTTTGCATTTCCTTAAGTATTGCCTGTTCCTCCTTTTGGCTCTTTTCAGACTACAGACTTTCTTTCTCTCCAGAGATGATTGAATATAGAGAAATAGCACTTATTCTGAGTCACCCAGACTGTTCAGAATGTTAGAAGACTTTATTTTCCCCCTCCCCTTCAGAAATGAATAACTTCTTAAACATGAATGCATAAAAATGTAATGGCCTTATTGAAAAGAAATGCCTGATAGTTAAATTCTACTTATTCAGTTGGAAAAAACCACCAAACTACAAAACCAAATGTGTTTTAAATGCCATCTTTCATTGTACTGACTAGTTTCTATTTTCTAGCTTTTCTTAATTTTGTGTATATGTGTATGTGCAGATATTTTACATTCACATCTACACAGCAATTTACCTTTGCGATAAAACTGCATTCTCGTAAAATAAAACAAAATGAAAAACACTTCTGTGAAATACCATTAGCATAGGATGTAGGAGTAACAGAAAGCAGTGATGATGTAACAGTGAACTTATTTTCAATACCATTTATTTATTCAGGTTTTGTAGCTCGGGGATTTACAAAGCCCCTGTTAGTAAATAATTCATGATTCTCATTAGAATTCTTTGGTTTTGTACTGTAGGCAAAAATATAATTTGCAGTTTGCAAACAATGGATAAAGGTTGAGTTTCTACCAGTGTTGTCACCTTCTTTGCCTTTTTTGAGTCTTGAGCTACAAGTGTAACAAAGGTAACATCCGACTGTTCCCTGAAAGAATATATTGTTGATATATTGTTGAGCTCTCTTTAATAACATCCGCACAAAATGCCAGTGTTATATAGGACATACCATTGTATGTATTTTTATGTATCCAGAAAACTGTTTATTTACATTTCACGTAGTACAAACTTTCATAAAAGAAAGTATCTTCTGATGCTAATAATATACGTGACTTCAGAAAAATCTGAATACTAAGGATAGGGGTAAGTAGAGAATCGTGCAAGAATCAGCATGGGCCTAATAAAGGCAGTTTATAGCAATTATACTGACATAGTATCTTTTTGTTTAATCAGCTAATGCTCTTTTGGAGAAAAAAAAGGCAGTAGATTTCACTTACCTGGAGTTCAAGAGACATTATTATGCTATGCCACCAGAAACCAACAGTATGTGTACTGGGAAAACTTTGATTAGTGCACTAGGACTGACAAAAGTTGAAAAATGTAGCAGGATTATTCCTGATTTATTTCGAGATCAGAATTGAAATTGTACTGATTAGATATTTTCCTTAGTGACTACCCAAGTAATAAGAGTACACTGATGAAATATATTTGACACTAAGTTGCTAGAAACAGAAAGAAGGAGTTAGAATGTCAATCTTGAAGGAACTGCCCAATCTACATCACTAGAATCAAAAAATAGAACTCACAGTATACTGCAATTTCTGTCATAATGACAAAACTGAAGAAAAAGCAAGCAGAACAAAGCATAGCTACATTTAGAAATCAAACTACTCTCAGCCCTGAGTATACTGCAAAATAATTCAACAAAACACCTTCTTGCTCTGAGGGGAGAAAAGTTAATAATAGTGCTAATAATATATTCATTGAGATAAAGTTGAATGCAACTTATACTGCTACTGCTTGTATATTTTGAACTAAAGCAATAGTTTATTCTAAATGAATAAGCAGATGCAATCAGTTTTATGAAAAGCCACTGCTTTCCTGGCTTGCTCAAAGATTCAAACATAGCCTAAACATAAGTCATGGAAAATTGGGTTGTACTCACATTTTTAATAATATATGATTTATCAGCAACCGGATTTTGTGTTTGTGCATGCAGTTGTTTGTTTTTTTTTCCTGTGAGCAGGAAGACATTCTTTTATCTGGTGGTCTTAGCAAACGGTGCAAGCAGAATATTAAATTTTCTAGGTTTCTTTTTTTTTTTAATACAGACAAACATCCATCCATATAAAACTATTCAGGATTGGTCACCTAAACCCCACCTGCTTCCCTTAGAAATGACAGATTTTTTTCTTTTTTAAATTGCTATTTTATTTTGAAGAAAAGCAATATAAACAGGCTTAAAAACCCCCAAACACAAACTAAAATATTTGTACCAAAGAATGTTATCCTGGTGGAAATATTTTAAAAGACACTAATACAAGCATGTGCTTAGAGCCCACTGAAAGCAGTGACGTAGACAAAGTGTGAGGACAGAAATATGAGGAAGGACAGATTAAGGACAGGGGCTGCATGTACATTTTTCTTGGAGACTCCAGTACCTCATCATCTATAAAGGTGTCACAACCTAACCTCAGAAGACAGACCCACACTGTTCATACCTCCCCTGCCTTCAGTGTGTGCCTGCAATCTCGTGAAATCATGACACAAACCAGTGTGCTGTCTTTTTAGTAATTTAACTTATATAAATGTGTAATAGTGATGGGGCAGTGCTTGGCAAGGGTCCATAAGGCTTTAGAATAGAACAGCCCACAGGGATAATGAATTAACAAATCTTTCAGAGTAGTAACCACATGGTAGCAAAAAAAAAATACAGTCACACTGCTTCTACTTTATAATGTCCACGATAATAATTTCTGACCAATGTCAGCATTTCCATAAGCTGCCAACAGAATTAATTAGACAAAGAATACACTGAAAGGGAGACAAAACTCTTGAAAATATCAGAATGGAAATTATCAGAACAGGAGGATGAAAAAAGTGCCTGTTTGGAGGAGATGGAGGTTGACTAACCACAGGAATTTTGCCTAAAGTGGGTATTTTAAGTGAAATTGCAGCAGGAAGGGGATCGATAAAAGTCAGACTTGACCAGCAATGATTTCAGAGAAATCTTTGTCCATGATATTGCTTAAAAATAGCTAATGAAGGAAAAAAATAAAGCCTTAACTAAAACTTTTTTCTTCATTGTTCCTTGTGAGTACTTAGTAAAAATGCTGTTCAAGCTGAATGCTATATAACAATTTCAGTTTTTTCAAAAATCTTGAAATGAACTCTTCATCGAGTAACAGTAAAACTCTCACTTCTACACTCTTCTCCATTCTGACCAAAAGGCAGAAACACAAGAAAACAGTGAGAGGAGAAAATTATAAGCTGGAGAAAGATGAAATGAAGATTCAGTTTAACTTTTCATTTTGATTAACCTGTAGACTGGAGCTCAAATGCTCTGCTAGAATTTATAGAGGTTTGAAAGATAGATGAATCTTTGCACTTTATTCAGATGAAATACTGAACCCAGTTTCAAACACTGTGCCTCAAGAAAGATGAAGTGCTGTAACCCTAGTGAAGAGGCGGCAGAAAAGAAGAAAATATCAGAGACCTAAAAAACATGAGCCATGTCCTACAAAAGAAGACAGGAATAAACAGGTTTGAGTACATAAAAGGTCATTGGAAAAAGCATAGGAATAATCTGCATAAAACATTAACAGACTTTTAAATTTGGCAAGAAAGTTTCATGTTGGGTATTAGGAAAAATGTTCAACCTCTGAAGTAGCAAAGCTGTAGAACTGATTGAAGAAGCTGTGATCTGCTCAAAGAGAAAGATAAAAACCTGTGAGGAAAGACTCACTTTGAGTGATGCTGTTGCAAGGAGTAAAGGAATTGGATTAACTTTCAGGATCCCATCCAGGTCCAAGGATTTATTTATGTTTCAGGCGAGTTAAGAGACACCAAAAATGATTAATCAAACTTAACAATTAAGAAACCTTCACTATAACTGAAATCTTGGGTGTATACAGAATTTTCAAAATACAGTTAGCTATTTTAAACCACTTTTATGTATTTATTAATGTAAACCCAATGCCTTTACATTAATGAAAAAGAAATAAAATCAAATTTTATTTTATTGTATATAAATTTGCACTACACTAAGTCACTAATAATTTAATTTTTTGGCACTTTTTAACAAAAAAGGCAGTAATAGCCCCACTACAGTCATAATTTGTTACAATCTACTTGGATTTTTTCATTATTTTCATCTTTGACATGACAGACTTCAAGGCGGTTCTGTGCTGTTACATGCTGTAGGGATAATTGACATTAACTATAAATTCTTGGAAAAAGTCATAAACTTTATCATGACAGCTGAGCTATCCCTTCTTTACTGTATCCATTATTTAAAAATTAAAACTTCAGAGTCAGAGAGAAAATATAAATTTATAAATTTTTCTAAAAAATATGTTTTATCACTAAAGCTAGACTCACTATCATATTTTTGACTCTCATTTCTCAGGTAGCTATAGAAATGCTTCCGTAGACATTTGCCAAAAAAATTTAAATTGTATCCTCAACCACACGGTTGAGGACCAGATTTTGTCAAAAGCTTGAGAGATCCTAAGTCCAACTTAGCATCTTCTAAAAAGCATTACTTTACCTCTCCACACTCATGAAAGATGATATTTTTAGATATTTTTAGCATTTTTAAAGATAATAATTTTACTGTTCAACTAACCCACAACAAAAAGCAACACACACTGCTCACAGTCTGCATCATTAGCCTGAGACATGAAACGCTTCCTTGTCCTCAGGTCTAATTCTTTATGTCAGATGTGATGAAACATAATGTTGATATAAAACCTCAGCCCATATCTTCCTTCTGATATCCTGGTTTCTACACAAAATAAGCCATGTAACATTCACCAGAATGGGTTCCATTTCTCAGTCAATCCCCTAATCTGGGCAATGGTGGTTTAGAATTTGTGAGACTCACTAAGAACTCACCAACTCCCAAACAGAAATACAGAAACCATTGCCTGGCAGAACATAAAATCATGGGTAACAATATAAGAAAATAATAAATATTCAAATATTATTTCCAGCTATCAATTATAATGTTCTTTTCTTAATTAAAAATGTGTGGATATTTTTTTGTGAATAAAGCCCACCTTCATGTTGCAAAGCACTAAATCCTCATGCTAGTCCATCTCCCCATGGAGATCTGTATAGAAATTCCTTATATACTCATGTGTTCCTTGGCAGAATAAGGCTCTTTCCATTACAAAAATCACCGACCTAAATCACATTAAAATCCTCTTCTTTTTTTTGTTCGGTACTTATGCAAAAGAAGCTGAACACTCTCTGGCATCTCGTAGGCCCGTTTTGTTGCTGCTTCTGCCTTTCAAAGAAGCATTACAAAACACGGTCTCCAAAACTTTTGCCTTTACTGTTCAAAGTCTGAATCATGATTAACCTCGCCTTTGAAGTACAAGGCATATTTACAATAAAAGAGGTGAAGACATTAAGGAAAAGAAAAGGTTCTCTTTTTAAGATGAAAAAGAAAATACTACCATCTCCTTGTGTTATCATCCATTTTTCTGTCAAGTGCTTGCATTTGTCGAGTACTCTCAAGATTTTGCAGAATTCCAGAAAAGGCATTAAATACTATTTCTGTTTTGAACATGAGGAAAAGTGGGAATAAGGAAGTAAACTGATTTGTTTTAGACTACACAGAAAATTGTAGAGCTAGATTTAAAACTCAAAGCAGCTGGCTAGAGTTACTGGGAAAAATAAGTCATCAGAACAACAAATTTAACAAAACTGGTTAAGGAACAATTTCAGTTAATTTCTTGCTGGAATATCCTGTCATTTTCCTTTAAAACTATCCTGTGTCACAGACTCATATAACAACACAGATTAGAAGGGACTTCAAAAAACCATCTGGTCCAACCTTTCATGGGAAAGGGAGCCTTGATGAGATTATCAAGCACCCTGTCCTGTCCCATCTTGAAAACCTCCACCAATGGGGACTCCACCATGTCTCTGAGAGCTTGTTGCAACGAATGATTGATTTCACTGTAATGAAATCTCTTCCTTATGTTGAAATGATGTTCTATCGTTTTTTAATTAATAAATATGCCTTTCCTCATTCCGAACATGCTTTTTCAAATAGGTTAAAATGCATGTTATTTTAATTAGTGAAAACGTACAAACATTTGAAGTGAAATATCATTACTCGACCTTTCAAAACAATGGAGTTTTTTCATCCTTATTCAGCAAAAGCAAAAATTTAGGTCAAATTCTCACAGAAGAGGAAAATTATTTATCTAATGTCTGTAGCCAGTAGTTGATGTGAGTTTAGGGATACATACTTTTAAAAACTTAGACGTGAGTCCAGATTTTGTCTAAAAAACTGAACAAGAAAGACTTTCAATTGAGGTTGCTTTTTCTTATGTTTGCCGCATTCCGTGGGATTGCTGCCACAAAGGTCTCTCTTTGGTGAGAGAAAAGAATTTGTTATGATAGTAAACAGTTTGGAAAAGCTTAATATACTTTTTGGAACACAGAAGTACAAAAGCCTTTGCAATACAGTTTGTGTATTACTGTTGTCACACAAACCCATCCTTTAAGAGTAAGAAGTTGAGTACAAACCAAACATTTCTTTCATGTAAAATGACTTTTTTTCCCTTATTAAAGAATCATAGAAAGGCTTGGGTTGGAAGGCACCTTAAAGACCATCTAGTTCCAACACCTTTCAGTAAGGTGTTGGAGCTTCAATAAGGTTTCTCAGAATCACATCCAGCCTGGCCTTGAACATTTCCAGGGATAGAGAATCCACAGCTTCTCTGGGCAACCTGCTTCAGTGCCTCACCATTTGAACTGTAAAGAATTTCTTCCTTACATCTAATCTAAACCTGCTCCCAGTTTGAAGCGATTCTCCCTTGTCTTGTCACTACATACTGTTGTAAATAGTCTCTCCCCATCTTTCTTCTAGGTCCTGGAAGGCCACAATTAGGTTACCCCAAAGCCTTCTCTTTCCTAGGCTGAACAATCCCAATTCTCTCACCCTTTCCTTATCTGTACTTGACATGTCCTAATGCTTCAATTGTATAACAAAACTGAACTTTAGCTGTACTAAGATAATTACAAGTATAGCTGCATTTGAACTGCTTTAATGTCATTCATTTTAGCCAAGAAGGAATTTTGAAAAAAAAAATTTAAGAGGTAATAGTAGCGGTATAATTCTTCATTTCATAGCCACATTTCTTCAGTCAAAACTAGTGGTGTCAGTCACTGGCATTTGTTCTTCTAAGGATTTACAGTTGTAAGTCACACCAGATGACTGAAGCTGCTCACAGACAGAATGGTTAAATCCTAAAAGAGAAGCGCCACAAGGCTCCTCGATCAACTCGGGACAAACACTGCGAAGATAAACAGGATATAAACAATACTGCTGAAGAGTGTTGCCTAAAGTTGCTGTAAGTGTTTCAGGACTTGAAAAGTGGACTCCTCAGAAAAGAATTATGGTTTGCATATCAAAACTAAGCAAAAAAATTCTCAGAATTTCTCCTTGCATAAAGATGCTTGACCGGATATAAAAATCCATACGCATTTTAAAGCAGTCACTACAATACCAAGTGCCATTAAAACAAACCATAAAGACTACTTTTTAATAATCTACTCTTTATCAGAAAAGAGTCAGCTATTTTGAAAACAACCCAAATCAAATGAAACAAAAAATACAAATGAAAACACATAAGAGAGATGTGGATATTTGAAGACATGACAGTGAGATGTTCATGCATATAACACATTTTCATGCATATAAAATGAGACAAATACTGTAACTGAGTGCATCAACAGTGCGGCAACAAGAGCAAACTGCAACTGTGTATTCCCTCTGTCATTTCTAGTTTTTCAAAACCCGCCTGAAGCATGTAAGTCTCTAGCATACCTTCTGTAGTTAGTGGCATGCACATTCCATTTCATTATATCTGTGAATTTTTACTGGTTTTAGAATGCGGTCAATACTTTCTAAAAATAGAACATATTTATATACATAAACACATTCTAAATAGACATTTAACCTCCTATAAGATAGGTCTAGGATTTTTACAGGTTTTCTTTATAATAGTGGATTAATTTTCAGTATGTGGAAATGCCCTAGAATTCAGAAACAAGAATTTACCCAAGAGAATAGATCTACTCTTGAGGTTCAGGGAGACTCATGTTTTATCATATGGAAGATCTGATTATTTTGAGCTTGTAAAGATGTCTTCCTTGCTCCTGTTGTGCATATATTCTACTTCCAAAACAAACTTTTAAAGTCATCTGAGTAGGTAGTGTCATTTTTGGCAGTAATTAGGAGAGAATGAGAATGTGTAATAGACCACCCTATCCAGAGAATTTAATTAGATCGTCACTCAAGACTTTTTCTAAGGTCCCTCTAGTGGAGGTAAAACATTATGATTATGACCTGCTTTTTAAAGCCAAACTTTTGTATAAGAACAAAACTAACCTACAAGGTCAGCTGAAAGTCAATGCAAATGCTGAACATATGGGATATATAGATACATGTCTTTCAAAAAAGATGTCCTATTCCCGCACAAACACTCATATCACAAGGAAGACAGAAGTTCTTAAGTGCTACAGGTTGAATAATTTTAGATAATATCAGTGTTCTGGTAATCTGAAACTTAAATATATATATATGGTTTTGGCACATTTTAATTCTAATCAATATTGGCTAACATAGTTTGGTATCATGCTTTGCAATTATAGCTAAAGAACAAACAAAAGTATATATTGTTCCAAATTTTTTGCCTGAATGGTTCTGAATAAATGATTTCAAAGAATGTCTTCACCCAAAGAGACATTCTGAAAGTGGACACTGTGAAGACTCCGAAGCCCTAGATTTACATTACAATAATTGTTTGATTCTCTGTATAATATCTCTGATCAAATCACTGGGAAGAAGACATAATGATATTTACAATGCTGTTCTCGCTAATACCAATGCTGACATACAACAAAACAGATATGCTGCTGATTGTCTTTTACTATTAACTCAGTCATTAGACGTGTTGGACCAGTTTATGACCAGCTACTAATGTGGAGCAAAGTAAGTAGTTTTACAAAAGTACACATGGGTAAACTTCTCTGAATTTACTGAAATGCAAGTATTCTTCATGACAAATAAAAATACTAAGGAAAAAAATGGGTAAGATATAAAACCTTTCCTCAGATAACCATTAAAGATAAATTATGGAAAGTTATCTTTGTCATAGGTTGACTGTCAAATTGTAAAAATTCACTTACTCTCAATTATCTTTCTTAAATACACATCAGAGGTATCTTAATTAAAATGAATGTTTCAAATTTTTTACAATGATCTGCCAATGTGTCTGTTTTTGAATTCTGGATATGCATCTCAAATATCTTTTAATACAGCTTTGACCTCTGACCTGCAGTTCTGCTTTGATTAAATGTAGGCTAAACAAACAAAAAAAAAAATTACCTCTACATTGTAATAAATCCATGGCTAGCTATAAAATTTCTTGTAAGAATGCTAATTCATAAATGAAAAAAAGAGTAACCTGCTACAAAATGATGTTACAAAACTAAGAATGTATCAGAAAGGAAAAAAAAATGTGGAAATACAGCAGAGTTGTCTAAGGATCCAGGTTCTGGGGATTTGTTCACTTTTTGTTTTTCTTTCTTAACTCTAGAGTGCTTCAGAATTCTGATATTACAAAAATTAAGTTGCTTATAGTTGACCCAGATGGCAAAGTTGAATGAAAACTGACCCAACACTAAAAGAAACAGGAAACAAAGATGAATCTTACAAGAAAACAGTACTGAAGAAAGAATACATTTAGGGTTCTATGAGGAGTGAAACTTTGGTGATAAAGCTCATTTTTTTTTAGTTCGAATTGAAGGTTACTGTGGTCCTTCCATGAAATATAAGGTATTGCAATAAAGACTGCACAAAACAATAGGATTACAGTTTCAAACTTGATTTGCTTTTCTTCTGTGAAATCTAGTTTACTTCATTGAAACTCTGGCTCAGGTACGTATGCTAAGAATATGAGAAATGAAGTAAAAGTGACTACTCTTTCGTTTTGTTCTACGATGAATGACACTATGTCACTCTTTACCAGCAGAAAGCTCTTGCTGTGTGCACTGGACCTGAAGGTAAACTTCCCAGGAATCAACTGAAGCCTGAACTGAATGCACAGTGGTAACATGAGGTCATAGGTGGGGTTTACTACTTTTTCCACTTTAGCAGGAAAAAGGAAATTTCATATGCTGTGTATCATGCCAGTCAGTCATTTTTCATCAAAAATATTATTGGGAGGAAAAAAATACATATTTATAGCCTAACTACTCACCTTGAAATATCACTTGGAATTTAGAAATATAGAACATAACTGAGTAACTCCAACTGATTTCAGACATTGAGATTAAAAATAATAATCATATTATGTCCCTGCAAAATATGGAGTCATCATTAAAGAAGATTATTGTGTCATTACTGTAATACAAAGACACCATGGTATCAACTTCACTGTAATTTACTTAGTCAGTTGTCAGAACTCAAGACTATTCTTTCAGCACATCCTCTCTCCCTCCACTTATTAAAGAAAATAAGAGTCTACAAAAAGAGAAACCTGGTCTGCAAAGGTTTGGGTTTCCATTTCTGACTCCAGGCAAATACACCTCATGAGTTATATTCCTTCATATTCATATGCCACCTCAAATGGATGGACGTGAGCTACTTATCTAGTTTGATTATACAACAAACTCCACTTACAACACCAAAAATCCCAATTTTTCTGAGCACTCTGATCCAGTGTTTAATTATTCTTGTGGGGATATTTTTTCCTTATATCCAGTCATACCAATCCTTCACAATTCATGATCATGGTCCTCTGTTCTCCTCCCAGCCTCTATCTTCCTGTAAGTAAGGCTAGGTGGCTGTTAGGGTTTCCCACAGCTATCCCTCCTCCAGACTGTACAAACCCCAGTCCCCCGGCCTCTCCTCACAGAGTAAGGTCTCCAAACCTTACTGACAACCTTGGTGACCCCTGAATGCTGTTGTCTGTTAACATCATTCTTGCACTGTGCATCCCCAAACTGCATACCTTATGTGAGATGTGGTCCAACCAGTGATGAGTAAAGAGGAATAATCAATTCAAATGACTTACTGCCTCTAATTATTTTGGTACAGCCCAGGATGCTCCTAACCTTTGTTGCTGCCATGTGCTGACCAGTTAACAACAACAAAAGAAAACAGCAAAACTCAAATTTCTAGCATTCTTTTTTTTTATTATTTCTGCTGTTTGTAAATGCAACTGAAGTGAACACAACTACCTTGACCTTCTGAAAATTCAAGGCCCCTATATAATTAAGGTTAGAAGACTAATTAAAAATGACAATCCATTTTCACATACATATTTTACTTTCAAAACATCCTGTTCTCCCACTCTTTCTTATTTTTTTCTTCAGAATCTTGCTTTCACATTCCCTCAGAACTGCAATTCTCAAGCTATAGGGGGTAAAGTGGTTACTAATAGGAAGGGGTAAAGTGAATTACTAATTTATTATATAATCAGCAATAGTCCCATTAAAGAATTCAACTGATATGATGTTGGGTAAGGCAGAATCATCAGTTTTAATGTATTATTCCAAAATGTGGAAACAAATATACTTTTCCTTTTATTTTCTCATGGATATCTGGATAGACATCACCCATCACTAAAGTGTATGAAGCACAGGTATGGAGAAAGGTCTGATTGCCTTTAATCATAACAAATCTACATTTTTGTAGAACTCTGAGTGTTTGCAGAAAGGTGCCTAAAAGCCTGCTCACTACTTCCTCTGGACCACTGGCTGATGAGAATCAGTTTGTTGGTTGGACTTGTTTAGTTGGCTGGGTTTTTCTAACATATATTTTGATAGAATCAATTATAAAAATTTACTGTGCGAACTAAAGGCATTGTTACCACTTTGGATCTTACGCAGTCATCGTGTTATACCTCGGAACCATGTTTAAAAGATAAGAGACTTCCAATACAAAGACAGAAGAAAGGAAAAAGCAAAAAACCTCACAGCTACCTCCTGTGAAGATTTTTCGGCTAACTGGTTACACTAATTTCAGCCTGTAGCATAGCTACTCTTCTGTTCATCTCAATTCTGCTCATGGTTGAACACATTATGAGAATATGAGAAAATAAAAAATCCACACTTTGGGGTTCCTGCAACTTCCCTTTTAATGAAAGTAAAAATAGGCTTTCAAAATTTCTAGCTTCACTGATCACAGAGTTATCTTGAAAACAAAACTTCTGGTAAGAATTTCTTTTATAGCAATAATAATGACATTTTGACGGAGTTGATTTCATTTTTATGACAGACTGACTTCTGAAAGGAATTTATAAATATTATATAAATATATGAGTTCACAGTGACTGATCAGCATTTATTTTCTAATTTTTTTTGTAAATACAGAAAACCTGAAAAGGAATGTTATTTTCCTTCCTTCATGTTGCAAATTTTTGGTCTACAACTTCTCTTTCTACTTTGAAAGAGATACAGTAAGTACCCAAAAAGGAAACCAGCAAAATCAAATGTATTTTAAAATTATAATACTGGTAGTTTTATAGAATCATATCTGATAAATAGAATAATCCCCAATTCAATTAAATAAATCACATCTAGATGAAGCTAGACAATTAATTTGATCGGGATTGTAAATGATTAATTCAGAGTGAGGAAAATCCTAAAGCTTTGGTTTAGTCTGTACTGTATCTTGTCTAGGTGTAACTTCAATTTAATTACACCTCAGTCTGTGGTCAGCATGAACACCACTGTGCATCTAGAATATATAAACACCTTACATTTTTATAAATTCTGTGATGAGAGAATAACAGAATAACAATCTCTTGGGAAATAAACCACTATTTTTCAGAAGTATGACTGAAATATGCCAATTTTCAGGAATGCCATTATTTTTTAGAAAACAAAGCTGAAGCTTTAATTGTCATTTCACTAGAGTAGGAATAGACAGCTTGATATGTAAAACATGATTATATATTTACCTTTGACATACAGTAAAATATTAACTCAAATACCAAAATATAATAAATATTAAATGTTATGATTAGTATTTTCTTATGTCTTGCCATTATCTAAACCAAAATTATCCCATATGTCCCAATTTGATTTTTCCACTATATTAATTAAAGGGAGAGTTAAACTTCTAATTTTTCTTCCAAAATTCTAGTACCTCCAGTTCGAATCTCTTTTTGTTTTTAATGGGTTGCAAAATACCATGAAGACAAGGTATATTTTTAAAAAAAAGTATATACAGCAAGTCATGGAAAATAACAAACTATAATTTGCTAAGTACCATTCAGACATACAATTTAAAAAAACCCATATTTAGCAATTTACTTTCAAGAGTGAACTATCTGAACAGATATGCCAGGAAGAATTAGGTGTTTTATCTGTTTAAAAGAGTTTTTTTCTCATTCCTAGTGTACCTCTCCTTAATACGGATGTCATCAGAAGTAACACATTGCAAATATGGTTCTATATTTCTTAACTAAGCACAGGAGATGAATTAGTACAATGCTTTATAGCAGAATGGTATTCTAGTATTCATGGCTTAGCTATTTTTTAAGCTGAAAACACAACAGATACCCCTCAGAACCTCATACAATACTTTTCCATCTAAAACAACAAACTGATCAACAAAGCCCTGCAACAGAAAAAAAGCTCCGAGGAGACGGGCACAGGCAAAGTCCTCATGAAACTCTGAACAGAATCTACAGAGTGACCACAGCTGTTGTGAAGAAAGCTGAACTCATCTCGATTCCAAGGAGACCAGAGGGTGGCCTTTGCAGTAGATGAAGAGTTGTACTGGTTGAGTGTGTCAATGGGTTGGGTAAATGCCCTTCCCTAAAATAGTCCATAGAAATATTACCTTCCTGAGACAGCCAGACCAGTATACACAGTTCAACACAGAGCATCAAAACTGGACAACCAGCAACAGGAACTTTAAAAACAGCGACAGGTTTGAGCAGGCTTCAAGCCATGCACGCCTCCCAAGCAACTGGGGACATGCAGCATCGTGATGGCAGCACACAGAAACTGGCAATGGGAATCACATAAGCACTAGGATTCAGCTGTACCTGTACTGAAATTGCTATACCAGGTTTATGCTGTGGTTTTGGTGCATTGCTGGATCTCACTGCTAAATCAAAATCCCACGTAACATCAAACGCATTCAAGTGAGTAAATTTGGTACTAAAACATTAAACCCTCTTCATGTGGAATACGTGAAAGAATCCAGTCAGAGAGTATTAGAATCTTGACAATTCTGCAAAGGCATGTGCCTTGAGGGAGAATAGATAGTTGCCTTTCCAAGTAAACAAGCAAATTAAAACATTATAAATCAACATCTCTTAAAGACAAATTTCTTGAAAGAGCATCAGAAACAAATTTTCCTTTTCCTGGCACAATGCACCATGATAGAAGGGAAGAAAGATGGCAGAGGGAAGACTTAGGTACAGTAAGGTGGACTGAGAGCAGCCCTGAGGAGAAGGACTTGGCGGTGCTGAACAAGAAGCTCCACATGACCCAGCAATGTGCACTCACAGCCCAGAAGCCAGCTGTGTCCTGGGCTGCATCAAAAGCAGTGGGGCCAGAAGGTTGATGGAGGTGATTCTATCCAGCTACTCCACTCTCCGTATAGGTGAAACCCCACCTGTAGTACTGTGTCAACTTTGAGGTCCCCAGCATGAGAAGGATAGGGACCAGCTGGAAAAATTCCAGAGGAGGCCACAAAGATGATCAGTGTTGGAGCCGCTCTTCTATGGAGACAGGCTGAGAGAGCTGGGGCTGTCCAGCCTGGACAAGAGAAGGCTCTGGGGACACCTTATAGCACCTGCCAGTACCTAAAGGGAGCCTACAAGAAAGATGGAGCAGAACATTTTACAAGGCCATGTAGTGATATGGGTGTAATGGCTTCAATCTGAAAGAGCATACATTTAGATTAAATGCAAGGAGGAAAATTTTTACTGCAAGGGTAGAAAGTCACAGGAAAGGATTACAAAGCATCATGTTGGTGCTGGTTTGAAAGTTGAACCTGATGATCTCAAAATTCTCTTCCAAGCTTAATGATTCTATGATTCTGCCATCTTTGAGGTCCCCTCCAACCCAAACCTTTCTATGATTCTAAAGTGCATGAAAGGCACACTAAATTTTGCCAGCATCTCCAAGTAAGGGATGTAGGTGCCTGTATTCAGATTATTTCAGTTTCCCAGATTCACAAGTTTAACTAAACATGAGTTTCTAGATACGGTAAACAATAGAATTTAAAAATAGGATTCCATGTGTTTCACATAACAATAGCTTCTACTCTACTGTGTAGGTGAGTGGGAAAAAAATTACCAACATTTTGTCCAAAATACTTGACTATACATGTCTACTCTATTCAGAGTAGAAATGTTAACTGAAAAAGGAAAAATGCTATACTAACTTGAAAGCATAAATTTTGAGAAGATAATCAGAACCAAATAGTTTAATATGATTTAGGCAGCCTTCTCACAGTTTTAATATGTCTAAACTATTTTGTCTAAAGTTTAAAAGACACAAACAAAACTTGAAGCAAAAAAAAAGAATAAAGATGCATATCATATTAAAAAATCTACAAAACTTGAAATGCATTTCACAGTACCCCACAGTACCACCATTGTTGCCAGTGCCATAAAAAATGTTTGCTGATCTTTTCTAATTTTTCTTGAAAGCCTTTGGTATATTCTTGTAATGCCACAGGCTAAAGCTCTGATCTTTGTAAAAACTTTTAACAATACCATATTAACTATTAACCAAATCTTTTTACGACACAAAACATATGTTTTAACCATTTTACAGGTTTAAATCCAGGTTTCAGGAATATTTTTTTAAGTTTGGTAACAGCAAATCTTATTACTCCAAATGTTACACAATGATTCATACTTATTTACATGACTGTTACTACAGTGCACCAGTTACGAGTGTGAGGCCAACCCTCCTTCTGTTACATCCTCATGTGAACTTCAAAATCAATTCTATTCAATATTTCTGCTCCTAGTTTGATTCAAGATTTAATGACATGCACAAAAATGAGACCAACAGAAGGGATTTTTCAGCATGGGATATGATTGCCAAAAGCAAAATTGTATACATTGTTATTTAAATGTCCACCAATCTGCAGATCTTGATAGACAAGTCCTTGCCTTACCTTGCCTTTTCTGCACAGTTTTCATTCATTCCTTACAGAATGACATCTGACAAACATCATGAAGACAGAAATAAATGAAATTAACAAGGAAGGTTATAAAGGAGAAATGGGATAGCTGATTTGGTAAAACAAAGACATAGATGATCCTTCCAGCAACCAATCCCAGTGTAACAGATATACAGTAGAATGATTGGCCCCAAACACCTGATCTTTATTTTTATGAACCATTCCATTTCCCAGGCTACTAAACTTCAATTGGAAATTAAGGTCAGATAACACAGCTCTGAAAACTGAGGCTACTTTCTGCTTTACTGTTTCACAAGAGAATAAACTTTATTACCTAGACCTAGGGAATAGGCAAGGTGCTTGTTTTTATTTGCATTGAGTGTGACTCCATGCAGAATTCAGAATTCACAGCAAACAATTTCATATGTTTAGGTTTACTTTGGTTTCCACTGGTTGACTTTATAATTACTAGAAGTTCATTCCTGAGATTGGACATATGAGAAAAAAACCACAAACCACCCACAGAAAACATCAAGAACAAAATTTACCCATCAAATGTCTAAAGTTAAATATGTTAATTATTGTTTTATTATTAATGCTCCTTTCTTATGACTGCTAATTAATACACACAATTGTTTCTCTCCTGTAACCATATCTTGGTGTTTTGTTTTTAAAAGTACAAAAAGTGTATGGAAGGTTTTAGCAGTGCAATGGAAATATACTCCTGTGCCCCAAAATTAAAACACTGGTTATGCATATTATTTTTCCTACCTTCAGCATCTCTGGGGATCTTTTTGTTGATACACAGACCAGAAGGGAAATTAGACAACTCAAAGAAATAACAACAGGATTTTTGTTTACTTTAACCTGCTGCATGAAGAATTATATTATTAAGCATGTGTCTTATTATTACCTATTCTATTGTTGACTCTTAGCTCAAGAAAACAGAGCATTCTTATTTTAAAAATCATGAGAGGGGTTTTATTGTTTATTAAAGTAATATTCTATGATATTCCCCCTTTTAAAGGACATGTTAAATTGCTTTATGCAGAGAATATAGTGATGAATGTTGCTAATAATACAACAGAAGAAGGGGAGAACCACTTCACAATGATGGTACCTTAAACAAGTAAATTGCTCCTTTCACACACAATACTCATGCTCAGTAAGTCTCACATTGCCCATTCAGAGAATAACTTGATTGAGACAGCAGCTACTTAAACTGACCTGATAAGACCAGTGCATGTGGTATTTCAGGCTGCTCCTGCATACTTCTGAAAATGCCCACAGTTCTTGGGGAACACCCCATCCCAGGAAGGCAAGAAAAAGCTATTGCAAGGCACCCTTCACCCCACTCCCTTGTGCCAGCACTAGTACTCCTACAACCACCTGGATCAAAAACCTTCTTCTCCTGGTTAGTTTCAGACAGATTTAATAAAAGATTAATTTTTATCTGGGAAATTAATTCCAGTTTGCTAGTGCTACTCATCCTACAGCAGCGAGCAGAGCACTTCCAGCACAAAGAAAGGGGTGGGACTGCCGCTTTCAGCAGCAGCCCACATTTCTGGCTGTCTAAAGGGACCGTGGTGTTGTGGTACTCCATATCTCTCAAAGTAGATTAAATGCACTTTTGCATTCACAGGGAATAACAAATTGCTGTTCCCCTACTGAGATCAGTGCCCGACTAAACAAGCATTCCTCTTCTCTGCTGCCTGTTGCAAAGAAAATAGGTAATTTTGAAGGTTTAAACTAATCTGTCTGATTTCATGCTGGAAAAGGAGAGGAGTGCTACGGCTGGAGCTGATCTCAGCTGAGAGGCTGCACAAATCAAAGGGTTCAGTGCTTGTCACCTTCCCATGCAAGATGCCTGCCCTAGGCAAGGAGGAAGATCAGCAAGGCACACCCTCCAGTTGGGGCATATGAGAAAAGAAGCACTTGAATAGGTTTGTCGTGGGGATGTCTCTTATTTTCTCTCAACAACAGCATAAGGAAAAGATTTCTGAAAAGAAGATGGACTGTTGCTATTCCACATGTGGATTCTGCAAAGGTTGAATTCCCTCTGCAAAAGGAGGTTTTTCCTCCCATTGCTTGATGAATTTGAGAAATTCATAATAGTCACTAAATTAATACAGTTATAAATGCAAATTTGCATTATTAGTTGAAATTTAGCTGCTATATGGAAGAGCCTAAGGGATACAGACTTACCCCACTTCAAATGCTAGCATTAAGGTATATTCTATAGTTGTTGCTTCCTATGAAGGGTATTTCTACTGTAGTGAGTAAGGTGTGTGAAGTTTTTCCAACAGGAAAATGAAGAACCAGCAGTGTCCACAATGGGATTCAGGCAGGTATTTTTACATTGGAGTTAACTGCCTGAGAGGGTGTAGCATCAATGCAGACTTAAAGTGATACACATTTGTCCATGTCATAAATTATTAGTAAGATAAGTGGTATAGAGTCCCTCCTGGGGGACAGCAAGGAAAAGGTATTCTCTCCGGCTTTTAATCCTGCAGACAGAATGCAGGCTGCCTTCAGGAAAGACATCGGGTTTTTTGTTTGTTTCACGTTCAGAAAAAGAGTATCAGCACGGTTAAAATCTCCTCTTGAGGGTGAGCTCAGCTGGAAAGTTGCCAGTGTCACTAGAGTTTCAAAAGCTCTATGTACTATAAACAAGTGTAGTGTAATCTATCTTCCGGTTGTTTAAATTGCAGTTAAAATCTCAAATAATCTTACACATGGCTCTACTGAGACGCCAATCACCTTCAAGATCCATATGATCTGTTAAAATAGTTATAGGTGGCATCTTAAATCCATTTACACTTCCCTACAGCTATCTTCTCAGACTATGCATTTCTTCAAACCTTAGTTCTACTTTGAAGAGACACAACTGCATGTTTCTTTTGATTTATTTTATTAATTTTATCAGGATACTATCTTTTCCTCAAACTAGAAAATATCAAATTCTTACCTAAACTGCTTCTCTTAATCTCACCAGTCAGAAAGGAATCTTTCTCTGCCCTCTAGGTAATTTTTTACATAACCTTAGGAAAACTCACTAGCTAGTATAATCCTTTTCTCAAACCTTTTGATATATTTTCTTGTACTCTGGGGCCTTTACTGCACATATTCCTCCTCCTATTCCTTTTTTTTTTTCCAGATTTCCATTTGTATGTTGATCAACTCTGTTTTATTTCCTCCCTTTCCCTCTTTTCCCATCGATCACTATCTCCCGTGTGTTGTACTGCTGTGTATGTTATGGACACATAATCTCATCTATCTCAGGATTTTAGACACTTTATCTTTCTCTATGCCTTCAGCACCCTGCTGATCTGCTCCAAAAATCTCTAAAATGCCCAAAGTAACATTAAACACAATCAAAACCCTTAACTTCATTGGTGCCTATATTCTATATGATATAAAATTAATGTATATCAACAAGTCTTATCTTGTATGAGGGTGTATGTAACAGATGGTAGCAGTGCTTGTTTGCTGCTGTAAAACGTACTGTGCATGTGCTATGCACTACATTGCTTTAAAATGCAAGACAAGCTGGGCAGTATGGAAGAAGTCCTCCTGCAAGGTGCTGGCTACAGAACTGTGCTTTCACTCTGGAGGAAAAAGGCAGATTGCTTGATTCCCCAGAGGACCTGAATTGAAACTTCAGGGTACAGAGCAGGGAAAATGGAGACAACCAACACTGAAGCCAACCAGAAGAGAGCCAACTGTAAGCCTTTGAGGGGAGTGGGGTTGTGCTATCAGCAGTGAGCAGGTTTCTTTCCAGCCCAAAGAAGACAGAGGAAAGGAAAGCTTCCTAAGAACCCTGAGGGATATTTTAGAGTTCATTCAACTGAGAAGACACTGAAAGTCATGAGACCCATAGGGAAGGATGCAGGAAAGGACCAACACGCAATCGCACAGTAACCAAAGAGAAGATTTTCTTTTAGATACTTTTGTTTCATCTGTCTCAGTAGATCTGACTTTTCTATCTCTTAAAAGCCACCTTATTCTAGCTTATTAGTTTGCACTCTAATACGCTTAGCTTTAAAGACTGGGAGTTGTTTGATGTCTTTTGTTACACTCACTACAAAGTGATAGGTGAGGGTAGTTCCACTACAAGGCTCTGGGCAACTCAAGGTTCTTTCACAGGGGTGAAAAGATGAGACTAGGCAGATGTTAATACTGGATGCATTTTTGATGCACCATAGCTTAGAGGTTCAGTCCTCCAGCTGGAGAAAGGCAAAAAGAATCAGTAAAAATAAAAGCTAATTCCATCCCTTGTAAATTGGAACATAAATACTGCAGTAGCCTGAATAAAAACTTGAGAGACCAAGTAACAGTAATGGTACAACTGTTTTATTCAAGCTATTAAAGAGGGGATTTTTTTCTGTTCAGTCATTTATTTACAAGTTTTAGATGGGGGCCATAAGAAGCAACTTAGGCAGAGTCATCCAAACAATAGTGAAATATACTTCTAGATGAGACACGCATAAGCAAAATATGGAAAATTTGTCTTGATATATTTTATCCAAGACAGCATAGCTTCACAGCAGTTGACTTTCTTTAAGTTGACGGGTACAGCAGGACTTCAGAAATCCCATCTTCCCAATTCCCTAACAGTTCTGTGAATTAACAGTTGTGAAGTAACAAGTGCTTGGCTTTAGCATTTTACCAAAACACTCATCTATCTCTCCTTTCTGTCTTTGACTCACAACACACATTCATACTACCTCTTTCCAGGAACACCTTCCCTACACACAAAGATAACTTTGCCTGGCCTTCAGAGGTAGATATCTATCTCCCCTCAGTTTTCTGTATTGTCTCCTGCCTTTATCCCCTCTGAGACAGTGGACGCCAAGAAATAGTGTTTTCATCTTCTTATTTTGGAGTATGTATTTCTTTCCTTTCTGCCTCCATTCTACACCACTAAACACAGTCTGAAATCTTAATTTCATTGACATCTAGTTTCCATCCTTTCTTTTCTTACACCACACTAACAATTTAGGACTCCGACCTACTTCTCACTACGCCAAGCTGTTCTTCCTTCCTCTTATTTTCCCACCTCATTCTCTTTTGCAGATGCATCTTCCTTGAGAATGGAAGCAAAAAGCAGGCATGCAAGCATCTCTGAGGGATGAATAATGCACACTTGCACTCAATTATGGTCTTCATTCCACATTTTGCACACAGATATGTAACCCTTACGAATCCCTTTCTAAATTTTCCAGTTGTACAAAATTTTATCCAGCTTATTTAAATCATCTAGATGGGGATCCCTGTGACCCAGCCCTTTAAATATCTGATTGCCTCTCCACAGCTTCCTCATTCTCTTTGCCTGGCTACAGCCCAGTATTACAGGAAAATGCTGTATAATGGGCGATAGAGGTTTCAAATAAAAACATGCAAATCATGCACAATTTGTCTAAATATGCTTATGCAGGCCAGATGCAATCTGCAGCTGCAGCACAGTCCTGTTTATATTCTTGACGGGTAGAGTTTACAGTCAAAAAGTTCAGCAATATTCTCAAAATGTAACACAGGCCTCACTGTCCTCATCAACAATCCCTTCACAGCCTACATAGCTCTCTTGTGTAGAAATAGTAAACAATTTTAAATGAAATACAAATGCTCCGTTTCGCAGATCATTGTGCTCCAAGTCAATATGAAACTAAACATGCTTTACTTAGCAGTTATTTACACATACAGCTCCAAGAACGATAAAATGGTCTCCCAAAGGCAAGGGGCTAAGGAAGCTGTTCCTGTCCACCTGGTATTTTCCACACTACAAGATCAGCAGCTATGGACCTCCTTTGAGATGAGTGCTACCTCTCTTGGAATGACCAGGATGGCACAAGACAGAAAAGGGACATTTTGCCCTGGTGCTCTATTAAATATCTATTTCGCTCCACACTGTTAAGACGCTGTCTTTCCAAGATGAAATATGGGATCCCTTCCATCTAAGTCATCCTCAGGGTCAGCACTCTCAGAAGATCAATCCTTGATTCATCACCAACCAACTACCTGGAAGGCAGAACATTATGCAGCCCTCTACATCTTTTCCTCCACTGTGATGCCACTCTGACCTCAGACTTCTGGAGTTTCAGGCAGCTCTTTTAAGGTTCTTTCTTGTCACAGATTTTCCTTATACACTATAGTAAATCTTGCATTTTCTTCTAGTCCCACTCTGCCATCCTCAGGCTTCCTTATAGCTGACTTTGCTGTGCTCTGGTTCTTTAATTATGTATATTTTTAAGAAGTGGTACCCTTTGCTTCTCCTTGAGTCCCATCACTCACTCCCTCCTGCTCATATACATATTTAAGTTCAGCTGAAGTCACAAGAACATTTAGCATGCTTGCATGGGAAAAATCACATTTCACTTAAATCACAGAATCATGATTTACTAAGGCAGCATTATAAACTCCAATCAAATAAAAATTACTGTGTCTAGGGTTCCTTAATTATTAATTTTCCCGCTATGTGTAATAAAATAAATCAGGAAGCTAAAAATTGTAATGCTGTTGAACAGAAACATCTCTGCAAACAGTGGTTGAGTACACTGACAAGATCAATAGCTTTAAATAACTGAGATATTTAGTGGAAAAAAACATTACACTGAACATGAGACCAAGAAACAAGGAATTTGATTCTTCTTATGGTCTAAATATGAGAAGAAACCCTAGACTTCATTTTGCTAACTGGGGCATTTCTTTTTCCCCCTTTTACAACAACAAATGGAATAAAACAAAGCACATAACACTTAAGTACAATTTCCTAACTTTGAAGATGCTTAGGAAACAAAAATCAAAGTAACTGTTTAATCAATCAAGTCATGAGATTAGCATTTTAGGCCTCTTTCCTGAAAAAATAAAATCATTAGATGCTTAGAAAACTTTGATTATTTTTTTTTTTTTTTCCCACACACTATACATTCATAAAGCATATGAACAAGACTGGTAGATATGTTTCATTTGAAGTCTGGAATGAAAAGCCTCATTAAAATCTTAAAGACTCTTCAGCTTAGAGATCAGAAACTATCATCTAGAAATGAATTCCTATTAAAGAAATATATAATTTTGTGTTTCCAAAAAGATTACTTACAGTGTCGTGTATACCATCTGTGGCAGGTTATTTCCCCATTACAGCAAGGAACCAGGAGAGTAAACTGAACATCATCTTTCCAAAAGGAAAAACTGAAATGGCCAGTAGGTCTTCCATTGCATACTGTGGAGGCATATTTAACTGCATTTCTAAACTGGTCAAACCAGCTTTCACTTCTGTCACTCACTCACTATTAAAAGCCTTTATGTCCTACGAGAAATACAATGCACACAAGGAGCAGGAGGCAAGGGGAAACCTAAGGCAGCACTGCATGAAATGTTGCAATAATAAAGGGGTTAGGCAGTATAGACATTAAGACAAGTTCCAGTATGCTCTTTTTACTAAAACTGGGTCATTGTCAAGAAATTGCTGATGTTAGGATTTCTTGTCATGAATAATAAGAGCAACTCTGCCAGAATGTGCAAGTCATAATAGACTAGGCACATAGAAAATCTTATGAATGACGGTAACTTTTGAAGCTCACTGTAATGTTACTAGATATGCCCTCTAACTGATGCTATATTTAGTACCAGTTAAACTTCCTTGGCATCAAACCCACTGGTTCTCATGAAACTAGAAAGCAGAGGTGTTTTAAGTTCAGCAGAGCATGCTACTGCTGACATTCAGTGTCTCTGCTGCTTCTCTGTAAGGTTCTAGGGGAAACAATCTCAAAATATGGTCAAGAGTCTGTATGACTAAATTTTCAATGATTCTCACATTTCAAAGCATTTCGTATACATAAGAAAAAAAATAATGGAATAAAGTATTCTAATTTATAATTACTTACATAAAAAACCCCGTATTCACAGATGCAAAAAATAGAGTGATTAGTTATCCATAAGGATTACATTCATTATAAACATATAGCTTAAGAAGTGGAAGAGGGAGAAATTTTTAAGGTTTCACTAATGTTAAACCTGTAAGTAAATTAAACATATAAAAGTTCCATATATAAATATCATTTGGCATACGGATGTCTGATAAATCTCGTTGACTTTACATTTCCTTAACTCATGTGAAATTTATAGTCCTATACATTTCTTAACTCCCTCACAAAGTCTCCAAAACCTTTTAATCTCCATAAAATAAACACAAAGGGCAGACCACAATTTACCAGATAACATATTGTAGAAGGAGACAACACAAGTGAAAGCATGTACCTGCTACTTCAGCTTTGCATCTGTCCTGTAACTCTGTCAAGAATAATGCTCCAGGTCAAGAGAAACCCCTCAGTGGATCTCAGATCTGCTTCCTGTCTTTTCTCACCTTGCCGCTTTCATCATATTGCTAATATTGTGTTTATGAACTAAAATTTGCACCTAATTTAAATAATCAACATATTATATGCAGGTTGATTGTGATGATAAGTGTAATGAGGTACTATAGATACTAACACCTCACTCATCTTGGCTACTTCACTAATATTGCAGAGGAAATTTTAAAAAATACAATCTGCTCCTCTTACTGCTAAGGTTTGGAGAGTAGCCTCTTTCTGTTTTTTTTAAAAAAAGCTATCATATAATATAAAGTCTAAAAAGGCTGAAACAAGGTAAAAATATTTTGTATACGGAATTTCTGGCACAGATTTTATCTTCTTGCATTCCACTGGAGAGAAAGTCAAGAGTATATGGTCTCCAAACAGAATATCTGTACTTCTGTAGGCAGCGTCAAGGACGCTGAAAGCTCAGATTTAGTTGCTTAAGGATTTCTTATGAGATTTATGAGTGGTTCAGCCTCTACAGAATTTTTTTTTTGATGTGTGTGTTCATCTTCATTTCCAGAAGTAACAAAAAGCTAATAGGTGATTGACAGAAAGGCATGAGACATTGAGATGACAGTTCCTCCAATGTGTATGCAGGTTATAACTAAGGCAAGTGATGAGAAGGGACAGGGCAAGATGAGGACAGGATTGCAATATTTTCACTTTCTAAAGTGAATAAAGGAGAGTGGAAAAAGAGTTTTTTCTTTTTTGGTTCTATTCTGACTTGGGCAAGAAACTTTGCAGAGGTTTCCTGACAACACTGACTGTCAGAGAACCGGTGACAGAAACTGCTTCTGTGAAATCAAGGTAGGTGCAGATGCTGGATGGTCTAAAGCTGCACCAGGCTGGTCATGGTCATCCATAAAGACAGTCAGAGCGCAGATACTGCCTGCTAACACCAAGGTTGTCTATGATAAAGTTGGTACAAACCACTGGTAAAACCCTTATGGTTTTCTTTACAGACTGTACTACATGTGTAATATGGTGGTTACTTTGCTACTATTAGCCAGACCAAGGTCATCACATTTACCACATTATAACCACAACTTTTATCACAACACAGGTAGTGAAAGGCCTTGGCCTCCTAGCTTAATGATTTTGTCAAGAAGGAAGACAAATTCTTGCTGTTAATGCTGTACAAAAATCTTCAAAGCTTGGTAAAATGACAAAGAAGAAACACCAGGCAAGTGAGTAATGAAACCAAAGGCTTAAAAACAGGGAAAAAAGCCATACATATATAGCAGAATTTCAGTAAGTTATTCAAAACAGAAGCAAAATCTGTGAGGAGAAGAAGCGGATGTACGTGATATTACCAATTACAATCTTCTTTTGGCATCCACAATCGTATTATATATATTCTTTTCTACCCTTATGTGGAAAAAATGCATTTGAAAAGAGTTATATATTGACAATAATGTGTACTACCATTTTAACATAGTTGAAAAGTCTGATGATTACCACATGCCTCTGCACAACTAGAGTCCAGATCTCAGATTTTACCCAGAGATATTCAAGGCTGCCATTTGGATGTACAGACAGGCTAATCCTGCACATGCATCCTGCTACTGCCATATAAAATGCAAACTGCACTAAGTGCCAAAAATGGGGGCTTAACCTGTAAGTTTTCTCAGAATATGTCTAACACAAACTGATAGAATTGGGTTTCTTGCAAAAAGCAATTATGGCTGCCATTTTCTCTCAAAAAGAGTGGCCTCCCTTATTATGTTATAGCCTAGAGATTAAGTTACATTCATCCGAGAAGTGAGAGACTGAGCTTGAACTCCTTCTTTTGCTAGAGGCAATGCAAATCTACATTACTGGCTACACAGAATCTAAACTAAAAAAACATTACTTTGCAAAAGGCATGGCCATATATTAAACCACTCTAACTTGATCAAATTCATCACATACTCAATGTCCATCAATGAAATTGCAACGGCATGCATACCAGTGTATTTAACATAATGTGAAGGTGTTTTACTGCTTTCTGCACAATGTAATTTCTCATTCTGTCCTGACATGGAGCTTTGAGTAAATAGTCAGCATTTTGGAAGATGAGGCTGGAAAATTAGAATCTATGGAAAAAAGTCAGGAAGACTCTATTCACCCATAAATAATTTCAGCTAATTTTACAGTTATTATGCTGTCCATAAGTATAGTAATACAAAAGTGTGTACTCACCTGTTCTATCAAACTTTTTTTTAAATGGGTAAAGAGAAGAAAAGAACAAGAAATAAATCAAGAAAATGTGTTCAAGACTGAATATATTTTTAGTAAAACATCATTAATCTTCCTTAAATGCATGCTGGAGCTAGCTGTTTATATCTTAGCTGTTTTCTGACGAACCAACGCTAAGACATCTAGCCAGGCACTGCTAGTGGCCAGAACCAAAGGCAGAGAAGAAAATAGAGATAACACCAAGCAAGAAAAGAATGAGATGAAGATACCAGCAACCCCTGGTATCAACACAGGCTGGGGGATGAGCAGATCAAGGGCAGCCCTGCAGAGAAGAACTTGGGGTGGCTGGTGGGTGAGACACCGGGCGTGAGCTAGCAATGAGCACTTGCAGCTCAGAATTCAACTGTATACGTCAAAGTGCATCAAAAGCAACACGGCCAGCAGGGGACAGGAGGGGAGGGAAAAGGGAAGGGGAAAGGGAAGGGGAAGGGGAAGGAGAAGGGGAAAGGGGGAAAGATTTCCCTGTAAATCATTAGAACTGATGAACTTGAAAAAAGTTGTGCCTAAATGTGTTTCTAGTCTTGCCACGTTGTTGTTACCAGGGAGAAATAATCAAATAGTTACTAAGCTAAAAATAATTTTAAAACCCTATCAAAATCAGGTAGACAAAGAGACTGTTGATATGAAAAAGACAGTCTTTGAATAATCAAAACAACAATTTAAAACATGCTGTCATGCAAGAAATAAAACTGTACTGATAACTACATATCTATGGTAGGTTGCCTCTGACTGGATGCCAGGTGCCCACCAAAGTCACTCTATCTCTCACCTCCTCAGCTGGGAAGGTGAGATAAATTAATGAAAGGCTCATGGGTTGAGATAAGGATAGGGAGAGATCACTCACCAGTTAACTGTTATGGGCAAATCAAACTCGATTTGGGGATATTAGCTTAATTTATTACCAATCGTATCAGAGTAATGATAATGAGAAGTGAAACAAATCTTTAAAACACCTTCCCCCCTCACTTTCCTTCTTCCTGGGCTCAATTCCACTCTCAGTTTCTCTAACTCCTCTCACAACGGTGTGGTGGGATGGGCATTAGGGGCTGCAGTCAGTTCATCACATGTCTCTGCTGCTCCTTCCTCCTCAGAGGAAGGATTCTTCACACTCTTATCCTGCTCCAGCAGGGGTCACTCCCACGGGATGCAGTCTGTCAGGAACAGCCTGCTCCAGGGTGGGTCCCCTGCAGGATCACAAGTCCTGTAAGTGAACCTGCTCCAGTGTGGGCTTCTCACTCCATGAGGGACAGGTCCTGCAGGAGCCTGCTCCAACATGGGCTTCACATGGAGTCACAGCTTCCTTTGGGCATCCACCTGCATCACTGTGGGGTCCTCCATGGGCTGCAGGGGCACAGCTGCCTCACCATGTGAGGCACCTGGGTTGCAGGGGAGTCTCTGCTCTGATGCCTGGAGCATCTCCTGCCCCTCCTTCTTCACTGACCTTGGTGTCTGTAGAGTAGTTTTTCTCACTTTCTCACCTCTTTCTGCCAGCTGCTGCTGCACAGCATTTTTACCCTGCTTCTTAAATATATTATCCTAGAGGCGCTACCACTGTCCCTGATGGGTTTGGCCTTGGCCAGTGGTGGGTCTGGTTGAAGCCAGCTGGCGTTGGCTCAACTGGACATGGGGCAAGCTTCTGGCAGCTTCTCACAGGAGTCGCTCCTGTACCCCTGTGCTACCAAAACCTTGTCATGCAAAGCCAACACAATATCTGTATTAAAAATTATGCTATTTAACGTAAGAATGTTAGGCTAAACCCGTGCCACAGTTGCTGTGCCCAAGTGCTACCTGTCAAGAAGCTGCACTGAGACACTGCCTGACAGGGTAATCTGAACCCATTCCCCAGATCCCACATACCATTAAAAAAGTTGCCTGTGACCTATACCAGGTAATATATTTCCCATCTAACTCACAGGTCCCTGGAAGGGAACATCCTGAGACATCAGTATTTCATGCTTGTCCAAAGCTGTGAGACAAGGGGGTGAGGGCAGTGGGCGCTGGGCTCTGCTGAGGAGCGGCTGGTGCTGGACAGCTCCTCAGCTCCGCCCCCGGGGCAGGCGCATCTCACACAACCTGAGAGGCCAGGCACGGCACCCAGCCTTCTTGCCATTTCACCTTTTGTATGCATTCAACTCTAAATAATGCAGAGATGCAGTTCTACTTTTTCTTACTTATTTGAGGAAAAAAAAAAAAAAGAAAAATAAACAAAACCACTTGGTCTTTACCCGCTTCTGTAGGACGGGGGGAAGCACTGGATCTCCTCAGCAATTCATAAAGACTGGCAATGTAAATGAAGTGCACTATCTACAGGCAATATCTGTACCTTCTTTCGAGCTTATTTTTGATAACAACTACCATTTTCACGTGCAAGCAAGGTATGATCTCTTCTCAATGTCTGTTATTTGAGATTTTCTAAGCTCATTGTAAGAAAAGAAAAAAAAAAGCAAAATAATTTCTCGAACAAAAAAGACCTTAATTCTGAACTTGTAAGAGCGTCTAAAATTACTGACAGTTGTGACTGAAGGAAGTATACAGTTTAGTACTTTTTGAAACAAATTGATGTGTAGTCCTGAAACAGTCCTATATGCCAAATGGAAGGTTGGAGACAGGGAATTGACTGTAAAATCAACATCTCAGTGAAGCTCCAGTAAATGCTAACAATAATATTTTCAAGAGGTGCACATACATATATGCAAGTTCATAGAGAAATTATATATAGGCATTTTAAAGATGCCATTGCATGTTTCAAATATCTATTTAAAATAGCATCTGATGAAAATTACCTTTAATGCTCTGTAATTAAATACAATACTTAAATGCTTATGTATAGACATCTACATGGAAATAGAGATACAAATGGATTTACTAATCTTTCTGTTCATGTTAAGGTAAAGACTGACAATTACATCAGAGTATTGAAAAGGAAGTCAGAAAATAAAACTGCAGTATTCCATCACCATGCTATTTAACCTGCCAGTATATATAAATAGATAAAGGAAAAAACCAATGCAGAGTATTGTAGATGTTCCTCTACCATCCTTTTTCTTAACTCTAGACTCTAGCTTTCCTAATTTGTTTACTAAAATGTTATGTTTAAGATTTAAAATTAGCTTAGCAACTCTTCTGTTTTGTCTTCACATGAGAAAGCTATTTTTATATATTTTTATGCTCAGGAATACTAGTTTTAGTTTATTCACACATACTTGAGACTAAATAATCTATGACCTAACAGTTTGTTTTCTGAACTTTTTTAAGAAAGAGGACAAATATCCATCATGAAGAATGCAAAGCAGTCCCTCACAACACCAAAGCAACAGTGCATGAAATTGAACTCAAAAAGAGCCTCCATTCTGTGTGACTTCTTGGCTGACACAATTTAGATATTTATAGCTTTACGAATATGCCACTGGAAAAGAACTTGAAGCTTTTTCTAGCTAGGAAGGATTAATGAACATGTGCACCTGGTAATTACAGCACTCCATCTTTCTCAAAGCCCTCACATTGCCTCAATGGCAGAAACTGTAATGAAAAACCATTGAAAATATCAATCTGCAATTCCATAAGTCATTTAATTATTAAAATACATAATCTCTTTTCATACTTTCTATGAACTATGCTAACAGTGGTATGCAAAAAAAATCATACTTTCTGCTTCATGTTATTACCTGTAACACCTCATTTAAAATGAAAAATTCCTCTGATATCATCTTGGGCTTTAACTTACTCTAGACTCTGATTGGAAAATACATGGTTATGACTAGCAAATACTTCCACAAGAAACACCAGGAAAAAAAAAGCCTGGGGTAGCACATGCAATTCTAAGAAGACAAAAATTGCACACTAAATTTCAAAAGTTTACCAGAAAAGAAATGGTAAAAGATTGGGGGAAAACAAGCATTCTGTACTTTTTCATAAATAAGGTTTTCAGAGTTACTGTGAGGTTGAAACTTTTTAAGAAGCAATGCATGCTGCCACAAACATTTGTCTAATAAGCGTACCACTAGAAATCTACTGGAGCAGGGGTGCTGTTTGTTTGTTAAAACACTACCTGAATAAACTTGAAAAACACTATGCACTTCATGTTCTATTTGGAGATTAAAAAATACCGAAAAAACTTGGAAAATACTACAAAACAAAAGCCACTTTATCATCAAAGTAGTAACCCCCCGAATAGTCTATGAGCATCAATATTTGAATTTTTTCATGTTATTCTGACATTTGATATACCATCAACCTGAAGCAGCCAGATACATAAAGAGATGAAGAAGACCACCCAAAAGTAAAAACAACATTACTAATACAGGTTATTATAAGCAAAAAGCCTCAACTGCTTTACAAGTGAAATTAAATTTTAAAATACATTTTAGTGAAGTCCTTAGCTATTGTAACATTTGAATGAAAGTCAATTATAACCTAAATGCACAGACATCTATATGGCTCTAAAAGTAGTCTTTTAAAAGATATTTAAGCACAGTATGAGATTTAAGCATTAAAAATGGCCTTTTATTGTTAAAACATACTGTTCCTTGGTGGATTATAGAAAAAGAAAAGGCTCCAATAGAGATAAGTGTGCATGAAATGCTCTCTCAAGAGTATTCAACCAAACTGACTGCAATAAGGGGACTTCAAAAAGCAGCAAGAGAAGAGATGTTCAAAGCACCTTGCAGCTTTGGGCTGCTGGCCTCTACTGCTGTTTTTAATACAGTTGGGTTTAACTTGGGAGCGAATAAATAATTGACAGAGGTATTTTCAGAAAGCTTTGATCACCGAACCGTTTGTCACAAGCTCCAAAGTAGTCTCTGCGATAACACTTAATCTGGGGCTTCTTATTTCAAGTACAAAAGCATCCCCTCCCACCTACTGCTCACAGACTCCTGCATCAGAACAGGAGACTTAAGATGCAGCCTGCACAGCACTAACACGCCACGCTCTCCACCGGCAGATTCCTTCTCCAGCACGCCTATTTTCGCATCCTTACCTTTAAAAGGCTGTCCAGAACCTGCTAAGTTCCCCCAGACGGTTTTAGTTCAGAGCATCCAGCAATGCAACCGCACAAAGCTTTGCCATTGCGAGTGTGAAGAGAAAGAGCCGCTGGGATGCTGAATGGCACATCAGCCAACTTTGTGTGTATCCGCGGCTCCCTGAAAAAGCTGGACTGAAATTCCCCTCGCCTGCGGATTGGATTCAACACCACACAGTAACTGTGAGAGAGACCAAGGATTCAAAAGGGAAAAAGGGAGAAGCGGGAGGGGGGAGGGGGGGGGCGCATCTGAAGAGAAAAGAAAAATCCTGTCCTGGATACTGGATAAGTCTTGGCTGTGAAATATAAGCTGCTCTTCAGAGTCCCACAAATACTTGCAGAACTAGTCTTCTGTAATGTTTTCACTGCACTGTGAACCATAGGACGCCATCAGCCTAATAGCTGATATTTCAATATAGAAGGTGTTAACTATTTGCCTAACTAACGTATTAGGGAATAACTCGAGCATTTCAGCCTTCATGCTACAATCACAAAAAGAAAGTGCAATATGTGAATAAAACTCATTTTAGGTCTAGTTAGACTACAATTTTCCTAATTTTCTGCAGTCTTTGTGTACTCATTTAGATTCAACTAACTTTAAAAAAATATTTTCTTTCTTCCCTGTTACATACAGATATTGAGGTTCCCATATAACAGCACATCAGTGTAGACTGTTTCACCTGCATTACTTATCCAGTCCTTGTAGAAAATCTACCTATAGCACTAAGTCCCAGATTTACACGTTATGTGCTACAGTCAGTCTAGAGTGAATCAGAGTTTGCAGAGATGCTAAGGGCACATTTCACCTGCTTTAAATATTCTTTAGCAGAACACTGCTTACACTGTTCTGATGAATCTGTCTAAAATGCAACATTTTCATCTGTTACAGCTAATGATGTACACATGATATGCAATAAAAATTAAAGTTTAATGTATCTAGGAGGGTTGGGGTTTTTTCCCTGCAAATCTAACCTTTGCCATTTTAGGAATAACGTTGAATAACATATGATACATGCTTTATCATACGGTGTTTCTCAGACCATAGTAGCGTACAAATTTATTTCAGCTTGCTGACAATGAAAATACCATTTTCTAGTGGCTCTACTCTTTTGGCACTGGCACAGCAATTTGAGGTTAGAAGTAAAAGTGCCAGGAAGATAAGAGGCCAGATGTGCCATAGAGGTGATGACCTCATTTGGCAAAACAAATATACTTTTGGCATATAGTTTAAATAGCACGGTTTATTTCAAGTAGTACCTTTTTTTAGTGAGGTTGGGTGAGGAGGAACACCTCTATCCCCTCCAAGGTCATAGGATCCATTAAAACAAATAAACACATAATAAAGGTCAAGCAGGAAAAAGGATCACCGAGGCAAAAGACATGGCTCACGAATATATCTATTCAGTGTATTTTTTTTCTCCGCAAACATCGTATCTGTCTAAATGTTAAGGAGTTCACATTCCAAACTGCATTACCAATTATGAGGCGTTAAATTGGCCTGTATAGGTTTTTCGGCTCCTATTGACCTCATCAAACAGCTGTGATTTCTAAGCAATCAGTCTCTAATGAGTTTAGAAACAATAAAGAGAAGTTAAAATACCAGATGTATTTCATTTATCTTTAAAGAAAAAATTACCTCTCTTAAGATGTACATCTTGAAAACTTTAATATGTAAAAAATGTTCCTTGGTTTTGCATTTTTTGCTAGAGCATGGAGGAATCATCCTTTAGTGACTGAAAAGGAAAAACAATACTTATGCTCTGCCTCTGTGTTTTTAATATAGTTAGAGCCTTATCAGCACTCAAACACACTCCTGTGAACAGCTCTGAAAAACTAGCCAGAATGCTGAAATACCGTAGCTCTATTTCAATCTTGTCTTGGTTTTATTGTCTTATAATGCAAACATCTGTAAAGTACCGAAAATGATATTGCAAATTTTAAAACCAGGTAAAACCCATGCACTTAATGAAAGGAACATCTCAGAGAAAGAGCTGAAATGCACAATGTAGCTATTAAATGCAAGGGAAAAAATGCCACACACCCATCACAAGTAAAGCTTACAATATTGCTGGAATATTTTACCTTAAACAAGCAGATTTTTGTCAGTACTTGTTAAGGTTAGTTAAGATTACCAAAATAAATAGATTAATAAATAAATTACTATATTAAATACTTAAATACATTAACTGAAGGGTAGAATACAGGCTCATTGAAAGGGTTATGAACAGAAGCTAATTCTTAGCTGAAAGTTCAGTGATTGAAGTATTTACCATTTAAGGGCAGTCAGTGCATCATCTTTCCTGTGCACAAAACTCACTTAAAGCAAAAGAGCCTTTACAAAAGACACTTTAAATGGTTTGTTTGTTTATGTTTGATGACTGTTTAAGTAAGCAGGAAACCAGATAACCTCTTTGCAAACAATTCATTATGTAGCTGCTACAGTACCACAGTACTGTTTCAGGAATCATATTGCACACACATTTCATGTGCACTTAGCATTCCCTTTTGTGTCCTATACAGAAATACTGCACACGTATATTAAATATACAACTGTCGTTCCTTTTGACTGTAGTGTACAAGGACCGAATGTAAAGAAACTTCCTTGGAAAAAGATTCAAGTGCTAATCCCAATTTTGATTTACACTATACCCTAAAGTAGTTTTACTTCCCCCCTGACATTTTGCAGCCTTTTAGCGGAGCTAACACATCCCCATCTCTCCAATCACAGTTCTTTCAGGAAACCAGAGGACTAGGCCCTGGAAAACAAAAGTCACAAAAGTGACCCCGCTGATTGCAGCTATCAAGGAGTTACACAGAGATAAAATGGTTTCCAAGTTATCTAAGCTTGAGTGTGTGGAGAACAAACTTTGACTTAGCAAATGAATAGGAACTCAACAGAGAGATGTGTCTGTGTTTGCCATGAACTCTCCTTCAACAGTCAGGAGGCTGAATATTTAAACAGATTTACATAATCCACAGCAGATCCTAGATAGTGTAGGAAATATTTCATCTGAATGTGAAAAGAATGCATCAGTGTACAGGGTCCACATCAGAGCTTTTTGTGGCCAGATAAATCCCGGAAGAGTTTCTTCATTGCTCTCATTGATCATCATCTAGAACATCTCTGTAAGGAATGCGCAAGCGACCTTGCCCTGATTACAGACACTTATGTTTGTGAACATATTGGAGATTAGATTCTGCACATGAAACACAAGTCCGTAGTGTGATTTGGGTAGCCAAAACCAGAAGTCGGGAAAATTCTAGGGAAAAAGGGTAGCTTAAGTTAAAAGCAGTGAATGTTACTAAATGAGATTGCCAGATCTATCAGCTTTCAAATTTTTGATTCACTGTCCTGGTGAGCCTGACATCTTTTGGTCAGACAGGTATCATAATAGGAATGCAGAAGAAAAAATAATTTCAGCAGTATTAAAAGGACTGTAACTCAAAGACAGTGTTCATTTTTTTTGCAAAAACAGCACAGAAATATAAGGCAGACAGAAGGAGCATTTTACAGATAGGTATTTTATTCGTCTAGGTTATTTCCAGGAGGTATTAAGAATCCACAGGTAAAGGAGACATAGAGGATCTAAAAAAAGGCTCCTTTCTATTACCAATTCTCTATTCTTACTGCTAAAAATTCTGCCATTTTGGCTTTAAGCACTCTTGTCATTTCTTGGCCAAAGATTCTTGAAAATAGAAATTGCATAGAAGATTCAGTCACACCTGAAGCTGGCATAGTTTATAGGCTATTGTAGCATGTAGGATAATGGTAATATTACCATTAAAAATTCTACAGCCCTCATCGCTCATGGTATTCTTTATCCTTTATACTTTTAGAACTTAAGTTCAAGTTTTCTACTTTCCCTGACTGTGAGAGAGTTCAGGAGCTAGCATCGTTAGGGGAAAAGGCCCCACTGCTGCAGGACACAATCAAGTACTGCAAATATTACAAGTACACGACTAAGAATAAAAAATTAAATTAGGGGCAAAAGAATGAAAAAGATAACCTTCAGTTAGCCCTGAAAAGGTGAACACGCCCCCCTCCCAGCACTGGTCCCTGTTCAGCATTGTTTAACACATCTGCAGGAGGTAGTGATTCCCTGTTCCTCCCTCCCATGCGTGCCAAGCAAACTCAGGAGGCAAGCTCCTTTATATTGGCTTTTTTACAGACTGGTTACCTACTGTGAAGTAGGTATTTCCAGTTTCCAGCTATTAAGCAAGAAAAGGTCTCGTTATAATCCATTATAAGCTTTGCTGACAATGCAGGTTTTTCTGAACCTTGAGCAGGAGGTGCTGTAGAGGAGCAGGATTTACTATGAACTCCTGATTTACTCACCTCCACTCCTGTTCTCATCTTGTTAATTTTAAGTGACTTTTGTGTAGAGGAGAGTCAACAGACTAAACCTTAGGCTTTGTACACCCCTTTCACAGTACACCCATATCTACCAGCTGCATCAGATCACCCAGATGACCTTAGAGACTTGTTAGATAACATAAAAAAATAGGCTTAAATTACACGGACTTTTGCTTAGTATCATTTGTCAAGAACTATTCCATGGTTTCACTATGCTGTATGTCCCTAGGTTGGAAGTCCTTGCATAGCAGGTGAGATATTTTGCAGGTGTTCATGAAGTTGAAATAAGGCAAAAGACTCAAAAGCTTTCATGGGTGAACTCTCTTGTTGAGTCACTCACTCAAAAGTACAGTTTGTTTTGTTGATTTCACCTCTCATTTTTCTTCTTAAATAGGAAAGGTTTGAAGCAAGCTGAGTTTTATTACTGTCAGGGAAAACAGCTTAGATTACAGATACCTATTTTTCTTAAAAGTTATATTAAAGAGTATATTAAAGTATATTAGTATAACGTACCCATAAAAAGTTATTAGCAAAGTTCTAAAGGGATAGAGATGTAAGAAATTCCTTAACACTGACTACATCAAAGTCGAACACAGAAAGGAGTGGAAACTGCCCTTTAACCTATAACAAAAAATACTGCCTGTAACTGCTAGGGCACCTGCTGTGCTATCAGCACTGTAGATCTTTCTGCCAATATACTGCCTGTTTCTTCTGATGTGGCTGCCATCCCGTCTTCAGCTCTTGGCATGTGCACAGATTACTTCTGGATGCAGTAGTGAGTTTATCTCCGAAATTTGCTTTGACTAACACATCTGAAAAATGATACTGCAATATCATGCAATGGTTTTCTTTCCAGGCAAATAAATTAATTCGCTGGAAGTCTGTGCATGGAGTCCTACAAATGCAAAGGGAACAGGGATGCTCGAGACATGTTCTCTCTGTTGGTGTCACCAATACTGATCACCTGCCTTACCGGCTGAAAAAGTGACAGTTCACCTGACAGTTACCAGGGAGGAGGAGTTAACAGAGAATTCTCATCCCGCAGTTCACCTCATCACATCTCAGCCAAGTGGATTGGGCTTGTCCACACAGGACATCAGAGATGAGGTTTTATAGATGAAAAAATTTTTTAACAAAAGATTTATTAAAAGATGGCAATTGGCCATGACAAATAATTGCTTCATTCTCATCATCCAACAAACATAAAAAAGCTTCATTTTTATCTTTAAATTATAATTTTCATTATTACAGTTAAGAGAAAAATTGTCAATAATTGTTTTGCTTATTTTTAGACCAATTGCCATATATCTTGAAAAAATTATGAAGTGCATTATAGGAAGGTTGTCAGCTATATTAAACACCGTAAATAGTTTCAGTAGCTCTAATATATATAAATTTACATATATCATCCTACCACTGAAAAGCACATTTTAAAACTAATATTTGATTTTGCTCCTTCTGCACATCTTGTGGTTGCATTCAAGATGAAATTTAGCATGAGAAATTGTCCTGTGATGAAAAAGAACTTCACTCAAAGTGTGCACACCAGTTAGAAAGATGAATTTACTCTACTTCAAAGAAATGCATGTTCTATTTAGACTTGTATTTTATCACACTGGGTTTGGATCTTAAATATTCATTTTGATTATGTATTATTTCACTGATTTATTCCCTCATTAATTCAATCCTATAGTAATGTGATCAACTTCAATGGATATATTTAAACTGTTACATACATCTTATCTTTTTGTGCTACACCAAATTCCTCCATCAAAATAGTTAATTAAGGAAGAAAATCAAATTTTTCTTAATCTCACACTAATGCATAATTTTTTCCTTGAAAAAAAATACAACTTAATTATGGAAATGAATCCATGAATTATATGAAGACATGTGAGTAATATTAGAAATGAGCATAGGGAATGAAAAGTCGACATAGTATTCATGTTTGATTTAATACATCAGAGGTGAAGCAAGAATGTGTCTAGAGAGCTCACTGGTCATATCATCTGACAGATATATCATACCCCAATGAGTGCTGATAAGAAGATAAAATGAGATATATCTGTTTTTCTACTTAATGTTTTGTGAAATCTGTTTGTATGTACTCATTTTGGTGTCTCTGTTACGAAGGCAGCGTAATACAAAAGCACTTGGGACCTCAAATTTTTTTTCTCCTCTACAAGATTTTTTTTCTGAGACTTAGGGCAGAATCATTTATTCTATTCCTGATTTTCAAAGAATCTGAAGGAGTCAAGTTCTCTTATCTCAGTGGAATTGATGATCCTTTAGCCCCTTGCTTCTCAGATGACTTTGAAAATCCTACGTCCTTTCCCTGATTATCCATCTATTGGAGAGAACATAAAATTTACTTATCTGGGGTATCCAGTATGAAAAATGTGCACACACTGCTGAAAGATGACGGTGATGCGAATATGATCAAAGGGAAACATGGGGTTAGATTCAGGAATAAGGCAGTGATAATTTAACTGCCTTCAGCAGAGGTAAGATTGCTTAAAAAAAACCCCCTGCCTTTTTATTAGCAAAAAAGGAGGAGAATACAAGGCTTACAGTAAATACAGTGTCATTCAAATTGCAGATATTTAAGTCAAAGATGACAAATTACCTTCTTTTTTCTTTTGCTTTTTTGTTTACCCCCCCTTTCTTTCTTCTGTTTCTTTTCTGACTCAGTCACCAACAACAGCAACGAGACAGTAAAAGCAGCTACAGCATGTCCACATTTTCAGGAGCACAAAGTACTGTCATGTTCTATTTGTGTCATAGCTGGGGCCAGTGTGACAGGCTGGAATATTACAAGGATAGACCATCACTGAAAAGTGGTATTTTATTTCAAAAAGAAAAAAAAATTATAAAAAAGACTGCCTTACTTAGTAACTCCTATTTCTGTTCTCAGTCTAAGTAACTTACATATTGATGACAGAGAATTTCATGCATAGCTTATGCAAACTACTTTTTAAACAATTGAAAGTATCTATGATTGACAATATCTAAAGCTATCAACTAAAAACACCCCTAAGACTTCTGCTGATGTGTTTACAGTTATTCAATACATATTCCTTATAGTACCATGACTATCAGTTTCTATATTTGGAATCTTTTCTGCCTCTTTCTGATGAAATAAACATCATCTACATTTTTCTTTTCCCCCAAAAATGGAAATAGAATACATAGGATATTCTAGAAGTTTGTTAGCAAAGTCGTCTAATTATTTTATTTTTGTTTGTCTTTATTACTTGTCAAAGCTTGGAATAGGGCTTGAGAAGGTGTACCTCTGAAAAACGAAATAAAATCATTGTGCATAGTGCTAATATGATGAAGTTGAGTAAAAAATAGATACCATCTCAATTGAATAAATTAATTGTTGCAGGCTTGAACAGAAGTCAAAATAGGGAGAGAATGCTGCCACAGTTTGGCTAGATAACACAGTTGCAGATAACAGACAGTTTTATCCATCTTAGAAAAGCTCCAGAAGCATCACCAGGCATCTTCAAGGTCAAACATAAACTTAACATCATATCGCTTATGCTGCTATGTCAGAAAATTATACATCACCGTTATAAATTTATTAGTTTGAATAAAACCTTATATGCTATTTGCATTTTGAAAGCAATATTGAAACATTAACTCTCAAATCCTCAGAACACCCTACAAAGATTGTTAGGTACAATACAGTAGAACAGATCATGGAACTACAATAAAAAGGAGGAAATTAAAATCACATTTATAGAAAAAACTATATAAAAACTGAATTAGATTAAATATTTTCCATGTTTCTTATGTATATGCAGTCCATAAGGACACAATGAAAAATTTTCATTAGATCAAATCAGCAAAAGAAGAAACTGGATGGCTATATAATTTCCAAAAACCTTGAGACCTGCTATTACTGAAAGTAACTTCACAGTTTTTTACACGTAGAATTAAAGACACCAATGAAGATCATAAAATCAAACTTAAAATTAACTTATGATTCAGCTGAGGATCTCTGTTCTTTTAGACTAAAACAGTACTGTTTCTTACCTTTCTTTATGTCTTGGGCACATGTTTTTTTAATGACAGCTAGTCAGAAATTTCATCCAATAAGGGTCAAGAGACATCGCAGAAGATATACTAGAAGTATTATCTTCCTCCTGCCCCATTTCCTCCAGCTTTAAAGGAACATCTATTTTTTCTCAATTCTGCCTCAATTTCAGCAGTAGGATAGGGCTAATTATACGATATCCAGATCAACTTTACTCCTAACTTTCCCACTGTCCTACACCCTACAAACTCAGAAGTCAGTAGTCATCTACTAACTGTTTATACAATAGGGGAATTTTTTAACAAAGTAAAAAAATGGTGGAAAAGAGAAAACTGGATCCATTTTGAAAAATTCAAAAACTTTTACACCCTCACCAACAGCATGGAAAAGCTGAAGCAGCCATCCCTTTTATGCAATGTAATCACAATTTATTAACTCTGCCCCAATTAGATCAGAACTAGTTCCACACTATCAAAACTATCAAGCCAAAAGCTGCCAAGCAGTCATTTGGATCACATCACTTATATTCACAACTTATTTTTTATAATCACAACATGATTTAAACCTTATTAGATTAATATTTTCAAAATCCGTTAGCTATTTTTTATGATGACTGCACTACACAGTAATCAGGACTTAGCTCTATCATTTAATGCCTTTTCAGAAGGAAAACCATGAGCAATCTAAAATCCATGTCAAGTATATATCATGTATAGCCAAGCTTTCTTTTGTGTAAATATGAAAGTGTCATGGTCCATAGCACAACATACAAGCATGAAACTCTCTGACCTTAGTCCATGCAGTGAGCAGATCATTTAGACATTTGAAACTTACAGAAGGTTTCAAGCAGTAAGTGTAACAGATCTCCAATCAGGAGGGAAATAGCTGCTTAAATTCAAGTATGAGTAAAAAAGTGCATTCCTTAAACTGATTATCTTCTCTCTTATTTTTTTTTTTTAAATTCCTTATTAGGTCACCTCACGTTAGATAAATATAACCATATTTATAAAATTAGAGTCTTTCTTCCAAAATAAAAACAAAGAAAGATAAAGTCTATTTCTGTTCTTAAGTTTGGTTTGGCTAAAATACTCACTAGAATTGAGCCAGACATTGTTGGGAGACCTTTTCTTCTCAAAACTAGGTATTATAAAAAGGATAATATGCATGAAATAAAACAGGTTTCAGTGTAAGTTGATGCTGCAGACTATAAAAACGAATAGTTTAAAAGCATATTTAGTATTAGAATTAAAAAATTAGAAAGAAGGAAAATTTAAAACACTTGCATTCTGTCTTTCTTCTTCATACTTCTTGCCTGTCTTTATAGCTTAGTCTTGAATCTATTCAACCTAAAGACCTCCTGCAGAAAATTTATGAATCATTCATTTAAATGGATAACTCCCAACAACCAGAAATAATAAAATTTGTTTGCTGACCTCCTGCCTAGGGTCTATGAGGAAAAAAAAGACAATCCAGCTTTAGCCATTCAAGTTGAAGCTGGCTTCCACAAGCATAGACCTATACGAGCTAGGGATATCTGAAGAGACAAAGTTCAATCAATTGCACTAAATAATTAGGCTGAATTAGACAGAATATTAATCATTCAACGTCATAGGAGTGGTATGCAGGAAAACTACGTAAGGATCTTTCTGATCTTCAGATAGGAAAACAGCAATTTCCAACTTAAGGATTAATTTTAAGAAAGAGGAAATCCTGGACACAAACCCACTTGTAATCCAGTTTTTGCCATATCATTTAAGTTCTTATAGTCTACATCCTTTCTGTAGGTAGCACCAACTGAAGGATGCAGTTTTGCACAGAACAGGAACATCTCTCCCTCACTGAGAGTAGGTTGACTGTGGCCTATGCAACTATTAAAATAAAATCTAAAAAAAAAAAATTTAAAAAAATGAAAATCAAACCTAAATCTTTTATATGATAATATTACTCTTATAGTGCAGTGATACTGAAAAAAAAATACTAAAAAGCAGTAGTTTTCTTAGTAGTACCAATTCCCTGAAGAAACTCTTAAAACAATTTTCTATTTTAATCGGAAAAGAAGGAAAGTGTACAAATGGACCTTTGTCATTCTGAGTAAGTTTGGCTGAGAAGTAAAAATAAAATCCAAATTTATCACTGAGGTTTTATATGCACATATAATTGTTGAAAATGTCTTAGACTATGTTGGTTTTCACAATCATAAAATTTGGCGGAGGGAGAATTTCACAGTTATATTCACTGTATCATGGTCACAATCAGGTTCTGCAGACACTCTTCAAAATGAGACCTTTTAAGTGGTAGCCATCATTCTTACTATCAAGTTTCCTGGCAACTGAGTATCTGTGCTTCTATTAAATCCAAGATGCTTCAGGAACTGTATTAAACTTGGCTGGTTTTTTTTTGGCTCTCTAAATAGATACCTAATAATAAACAGTGTCTGCAGGGAATAAGGGAATTTTCTTCTTTTTTTTCCATTAAGGTCAATAGTTTACTACTTCTATCACTGCAGACCGGCCCTACGAGTCTGTAAGAAAAAAATATAAGAACCAAGGCTGTGGAAAAAGAAAAAAGACAAAGAGAAAGAAAAAAATGTAATCATCTGTCTATCAAACTTTAGAATTGACTGAGGATGATAGAATGGAAATAAATGAAGACGAGTTTCTACCATCAGTATTTTTGTCAAAGTCCTGCTTTGCTTGATTATTTGAAACTCTAACACAAGACATGGAGACAGACTGACCCAAAAATAATATTTCCTTTATAGATGGCTGCTTTGAATATTGCAAAAGAGTTCCTAGAACTTTTGCAAAAAATCCTACCAAAAGTTCATGACTTATTTTCTTCAAAACAAGTAAACTCCTTGCTCCAAAACTGCAAAATATCAGTCATGGTAGAAAAAGGACTTTTCTAGGAGAATAAAGAAATTCAAAATGAAAAAGCAAATCTGACAATGGAGATACTGAAAGTTCACTTCTTTAGAGATGTGCTTTCTTACCATGTCACTACCACATTTCAAAATCATCTGTTTGTCTTTCCATTTAGTCTTACTTTCATGAAAGCCTCTGGTTTAAAATTAGTTTTACTACATCTCAGCACTACTGTTTAACTAGAAAATGTTTTTCAAAAAGATAAACAGTAAATGAAACCTCCATAGACAAATCCCCCATTTTTGTTTAGAAAAAACCATTTGAGTTCTACATTTTATCTTACGAGCTTTTCTTGATAGACCATGTGTTTCTTACACTGAAAGAGACTATGTTTGATAAACTGACCATAATAGTAATTTATAGAAGTACATGGATGAGTTGCAGTGACAGATGACATCTTGTATTTTCCTTTTGGTTCCTCACTTTATACCATTTAAATACTTTCATATCCAGTGGGAAGACACAGGACCAAGTCTCTCAAAACTTTAGTCATCCAGTATAGGATAGATTGTAGAGATCAGATCATTAGACAAATTTCTGTCAGATAGAAATGTCATGTCTTGACATCTCATTTACGAGTGCATATGCAGAAACCTTATAAAAGAAGGCCTGGGTAGAAGAAATATACAAAATAAAATAAGAGTGCTAAGAGCCTACATATATATATATATATATATATATATATATATCCTGCATATCAAATCATATTCACTCAGAAATCTACTATGAAGTAGGACTCTATGAAGCAGAATGCTACAGTAGATGACAACCAGCAACCAAACGTGGAAAGAAAAAGTAGGCATGCTGACACATTACAGCAGCTGCAAAGGACAGCCCAATAATTTTGATGGCTTTTGCATTTTTCCAGAGATACTTTTGCTTGTAATATCTCAGTTGAAGTAACATTTATTTCAACCTCAGCTGCTTTGGATTTTGTTAGGGAATGCATTTAATTAAAAACAAAAATTGTCTTTCTTAGATTTTCCCAGTTATGAGAGATTTTACTTTTTTCTTTCTTGATCTGGACTAAAAGTTCCAGGGATGCCATTTTATTGCTACAAGTGAAAAAAAGTGCATTCTTAGATGCTTTCTGAAAAGTGCATTGTCCTAATTTTCAGAAACCATCCCATCATGTGCATACTGAAACACACAAAAATTATAGGAAAAAATTAAACATTTGAACATAACATATTGTTTTACTTTGAGACATAATTTCCGTATCATCATTTTTGGGACAGAGTGGCTGGACAGTGCCCAGGTAGAAAGGCACCTGGGGGTACTGGTTGACAACCGACTGAACGTGAGCCAGCAGTGTGCCTAGGTGGCCAAGAAGGCCAATGGCATCCTGGCCTGGATCAGGAATAGTGTGGCCAGTAGGGCCAGGGAAGTCATTCTTCCCCTGTACTCAGCACTGGTGAGGCCATACCTTGAGTACTCTGTCCAGTTCTGGGCCCCTCAGTTCAGCAAGGACGTTGAGATGCTTGAACGCGTCCAAAGGAGGGTGACAAGGCTGGTGAAGGGCTTGGAACACAAGCCCTGTGAGGAACGACTGAGGGAGCTGGGGTTGTTCGGCCTGGAAAAAAGGAGACTCAGGGGTGACCTTTTCACTCTCTACAACTCCCTGCAAGGTGGCTGTAGTCAGGTGTGGATGGTCTCTTCTCCCAGACAACAACTGACAGAACAAGAGGACACAGTCTTAAGCTACACCAAGGGAAGTTTAGGTTAGGTGTTAGAAAAAAATTCTTCACTGAAAGAGTGATTGCATACCGTAAATGTCTGCCCAGGGAGGTGGTGGAGTCACTGTCCCTGGACTTTTTTCAAAAAAGACTGGACATGGCACACAGTGCCATGGTTTAGTTGATGAGGAGGTGTTAGGTCATAGGTTGGACTAGATGATTTTAAAGGTGTTTTCCAACTAGTTCATTCTGTGATTCTGTTTCTAAACTTTCTCAGCCCTAGTTTCTGGCCTCTTCCTCAATATTCTCTGCTTGGTTTAGTGCCGCATGATTTTGGCGTCACATCTGAGTATGTTTCCTGTCCATATTGTGTATATCTGGCACAGCTTTTGCTTCCAATAGAGCCTTGTAAAATTTCTTCAAAGAATTATTTATGCAAGGTAGAAAAAGTGCTACATTCACATGTGAAAATTATACTACAGTATTGCTCTCCAAGGAGCCATAAACAGATCAGAGTCCAGTTTGTGCTATGGAAAGAGAACTATGAACCTCTCTGGGACTTTTAATCACAATATGCTGGCTCTGAATTGAAGATCCATTTTCTATCATGTCCCACTGGACTAACAAAAATCTGTTTGTTTATGGAAGTTAATTTTAAACTTTTAGCAGAGAAAAAAGGATGCTGGAGGTGTTGCCCAGCTTTCACTCAAGCTTGACCTTAATAAAAAAAAAAAGTGCATTGCTGTGCAGTGTTTTCAAATCAATTTTGATTGGTTTTCAATCAAAAACCATAGCTACAATTAAATAATTTTTTCTGTGTCCTAAGATTGTTAGGAAATACCCTTACAGAACTAGGAATAATTTTATTCTGCACAGTCTTTTGTGGACATAGGGAAAAGTGTAAATTAAAATCTCATTTAGTCATACTTTTCCATCGGTGGCTTCAGCCTCAGGTTTGCTGGTAAAGTCACTTAATTGCAAGAGAAAAGCAGTGAAGCCTATAGAAACTTACTTCCTCAGCACTGATTTATTTAAACAGAATACCATTAAAAAATCTGACAAAATGCCACTCACACTGTCACTCCATTTGTCAAAGAGAGGCCATTGATATTTTGCCAATGGAAAAAAAAACCCAAAATGAGATGCTATAAAACACAATAAAGAATCTCTAAGCTCTCTGTATGATTTTTTGACCTTTGGGTAAGACTTGAATGAAAAAGTTCTGGAGCTAGATTATACTTAAATTAGGACTTTTGTTGACTATAGACAATAGGTTAATAAGATGGGAGACGATACTACACATTTCCAGATTTTCCCTGAATTTTTTATTTTTTTTTATCATGACATCTGGACAATTTTTATATACTTAATAGAGTTTGGCAGCTGATTTCTGACTCGCACTAGGACTGCAAACATTGGAGGGCTGGAAATATGGAATGGAGAGGAACAGTTTCCCTCTTCTGACAGAAGGGCATTCTGACCAATACTGGTCATTATTCTGAATGACTTTAATGATAATGACAATGTAATAGGAATAATGTTGGTTTAAATCATGGTTATAGCTGAAGTGGTGCTTTGGAAATAATTCCATGCAGAAAAGGAATATTCTTGAGCTGCGTTACAACCTCATATTCATCCAAATACAGTATCTTATGCTGAAATATGCATGTTAGTTACTGCTTGCTAAACCCTAATTGGTACTTGTCCTGACCTGTCATTGTTCAAAAATGGATATATTAGATTTATATATTCAGATATATGTGTGGAAATCACTGGTACATGTACTCATGTCAGACAGCTGAGATCTGAATTTCTCACTGCTATAATGAAAACTGTGAAAGACTGAATTTATTAGAATGCAAGGGTCACTTGCCTTGGCTTTTCTTTGTTGCCAGAAACTTAAAAACTGTATTACACAGATCAATGGCAGGCAAAGGACCTGAATTTCAATTTTGAATATTGTGATTGTTCTGGTTTGCTACTTATATTCTCTTTAGGTTCTTTCCTATATAAAGTGCTTAAATATCTGAGAAAACTTACCAGAAGTCAGAAAACAAAAGGACAGGAGAATTTTAGAGATCTTACAACTGACTTAAAAAACATAGGTACCTTAAACATAGGTACAAAGATCTTAAGAACTATGCAGTAAGTGTACAAACCATATGTAGAAATCTACGTAATAATGGAAGAATGGTAGATTCAAGAGAAACTGAGTTAACTACAGTAAAGTAAAAATAGTCAAAAGTGAGAATAGTCAAAATTTCAGACTTCATACTAACACTTGAACTAATATTTTAACACTTTACAATTGGTGGGGGCTTTATTTTTAACATTTTTATGACAGAATGGGGAAAAAATTACTTAGTCCACTGTTATATTACTCCATCACTTGCTTAATGTGCCTAATTATTATGAAGCTATTATGGTATGACAGTCCAGTAATACTCAAAATAATTACCTAGCCCTGTTTATATAGTTACTAAATTTGTACTGTCTTCATGAGATCAAGCACAGCTAACATGATTAATTTCTGCCTTCATGATAAACTGTCTCTGAGGTCAAGGGTGTTCAACAGATTTCAGATCAATATTATATAATAGCTGCTGACATTAACTTAAAAAGTAATTGCATCCCACTTGAAGAACTACTGACAGCATTATGAAGCAAAAGACAATGCAAGCACCTGATAATATAATAAACTAGCTTAATTTGGATTCTAAAATTCCAAACAATTTCTAGTAACTCTCTTTTGCTACCACAGAAAATACTGCCAAAACCAAACGGTAAAATGGTCTACATATTAGTTATTGTGAACAATTCTGTCAGATCTACAATGCATAATATATAGGGTGCTGTAAGTTCTTCTATAAAGCTCATTTTGATTTTAAATGCAACTTTGAAAAACTTCCATATGAAAATAGAAATTTTCTAATATGTTACATTTTAACTGATGCTTTATTTTCTGCATCAGTTATTGCTCATAAGGACCCATCAAAGACACAGCAAAAATTTTTACAATTTTAGAACATATGTCAGAAATACAGACTAATATATGCACACTTAACATTTACAAATATTCTGGTCATAAATGGACTTCAGAGAATGGTGCACATCTCATTTGTATTATAATCTAGTTCAAAATATTTTTTTATGGGATAATACTGAACGTAAATACACTGGCTGTCTTTCCATTAATTGTAAAATTTAAACTCAGCATATACATTCACACTAACTTTCCTAAGTTTGTCTTTTTCTTTTCTCCTGCTGCCATGTGCTCAATATAGTAATTTCTACTGTGAGAAAATGCATACTTTTTTCAGATACCAATACAAGAGTCAAGTAGACTAGGATGCTCTTTAAAATTTGAAAATCAGCCAAACAGCCATGAGATAATTACATTTCATTAAAGTGAATTTTATTCCTAAATGTGTTATTCTTTCATCCAATCACTCTCAGTATTATTGCAAATAATCCAGTCATATAGGCAAGACAAAATATCTTGTAATTCTTAATGTCTCTCTGTCAAAATACAAGATGTATGTAATTTTTCCTAATTAAGAAGATTGGATTAAGAACAAAAGTTGTACTCAAAGATTGTGTTCTGAAAATGCACTTAGGTTACCCCAAGGGTTGTGTTTGAAAACATCATGTCTTTAAAATGCATAAAGTCTGTTGAGACCTCATGAGAAACAAATCAACTAAAAAAGAAGCAAACATAAATCTAATCAAAGCATTAAGTATTAAAATTAGATTAGTTAGATGAATGAAATAAAAGGAAAATATTTGCTCTTAGAAATAACTTATCTGGGGAAAGGAGGGTAAAGTAATGTTCCTACTTGTTTCTTATTGCTGCAAGCTGCTTACAATTCCATCCCAGTCCAAACTGACGGTTCAGTATCGAAATAACTTGGTTAATTTAAAATTCTTAATGTTGTTCTTTCTTTCTCAAAACTCTCATTGACAGAAATTTGTTTTGTTTGGTTTTTTTTAACTAAACATTGCTTTCATGTTGACTGGTCTCCAAGGATTTCAGGAAATCTACTGGAGCCTAAGAGAAATCAAAATCCCTAAACAGTCTGATTTCAAATTGTATTTAGGGAAAAAAGTAAATCAGCTCTGCATTCTTAAAGAATTTGAAGAATAAGGGATAGATGACTGATGACCACATCAGTCTCTAGTGATAGAGAACTATAGGTCTGTTAGTAACCAAAGAGAAAATGAAGCAGCACACACATCAGTACAATTGAAAGTATAGTCTACCTCTAGGAATAAAGAATGCAAACCCTGCTCACAGCCTTGAGCACTCCTATAATGATAAAAAACCAACAAAAACCCACCCCACAACAATTCTGAAAGAGTTGTGAGAGCAAGAGAATTGACAGAAGAGAGTGGTAAAGAATCAGTTATGCCTGGAGTTTTCATTGTGAAACAGACAAAGGAGTAAGTAAAATTCTTTGAAGGCAGATAAAGAGATAGGAAGTTTATGATTCCTTGTTGTTTTGCTCAAATATAGCTATTATCTAAATTCTGCAACTACAGCACAAGATTTTGTAAAAGATGGACAAAGTCAGGAATGTCAAATCATCTGCAAAATCATTAGGTTTAGCCATACACTAAATAGTATTGAAAAATGTGTTCATTTCTTTGTAAATGTAATTAAACAGTGACTATGAATATGTGGAGAAAAAAAAAAAAAAGAACAAACCAACCAAACAAAAAAAACCAACATGGTAAACTTTAATTCCAGTTTTAGGTTTATCATTTAAAAAATAAATTGGAATTCTATAACAGAAAAACACAGTAACCAAGACGTAGCACCAGCAGCATTTCAAATATAAATTAAGTACAAATATCCATGAAAACCCATTACCATTCAGTTTAATAAGAAACATTTATCTATTAAAATGAAATAATTCAACATGTGTCATAGAACTGTCTTTTAGACTTTGGGGGTTCTAAAGAAACAATAAGTATACTGTGCTGGTGCCTTTCCCCTCCATCCCCAGGCCTGCTCTACCATTTCAGGTGCACCTGAGAGGCTTTTACCAAAACTGTTGAGTGATGGAACTCCCCTTGACGACACCAGCTTTGGGGCTGAAGCATCTCTGACCATACCAGGGCCTCTTGCATGATACAGGTGGGAGCAACACTGACTGCAACAGGAACATCAGCTGCCTGACCAACTTGGGGAACCATCAGTTATACCCTGACAGCCTTGAAACTTTTTCTACCTGAATCAGCCCACATGGAATGGTAGCATTTTTGCTGGAGTTCTAGAAAAAATTTGCAAATGTTTTGGAAATTCCAGTAACTGCTGATCTGAGGATGGAAATTTTGCGGATGACTAAAGCCAATCATCTTGTGATCCTATGAACAGTGGTCCTGAGTGAGGCCCTTTGAGGTCTCCTTGACCACCGTGGGCTGCAGCATCTTTGAGTGGGAAGCCTTTTGGAGCTCCAGAACCCTCACATTTGCAACACTCAGAAGCCATCCCTGATGATGAGGCCGAGGCTGATACACCCTCATGCATCCCTACTCCTTGAGGTGCAACCCATGCCTGTCAGAAATGCTAAGGGATTTCACCTGAGTATTTCACTGAAATTGAGGGGAATTTCTGGCAGGTACCTTTATACACATAGGTAAAGATACCCTTATGTGCAGGCCTGTGAATTGATTTTGGTATGAATGCTGTTATCATGAATCTGTAATTAGGTCATTGCCTAATTTAGTTGTAATTAGGTCATTGCCTCTATTTGATATTTGCTGGTTAATAATTTAGGATTTTCAAGTGGTTAAATTTCCTATGTTGCAAAAGCATGATGTACTGTAGCAAAAACATCGAGTCACCAGAATTAACTATTAAATGGCTTTTCTACTATTACTTTTGAAACAAAATGCGTACTGTTGGGATCATTAAATTTCTTTCCCTTCTAAAACAAACAAACGAACACAAAGACAATAAACTTATCAGCCTAATTTCTTTGACTTTCTATTTTACCTTGCTTATGGCAGGATTGCAAAATCATCAGCCTCATGTAACAGGAAACACTGCTGAAGGTATTTCTAAAAAAGAGGTAATGAAGCAGGATAATGATAGTAAATTTAGAAAATACCAGAGCAGGCTTTATTTGAGGCAGTATCACAAGGATGTTCTCAGCTGCATGAGCTCCTCCGAGTGTCTAAATCTTATAACACTTAGAAGTAACATAAGGACTAACAAAGACCCAAAAGTTCTTGTCAGTCATCGTAAATTATATCGGTGTGTCTTCCAAAAATCAAAACAGTACATAAAAATAACACAACCTGTGGGTTCAAAAATGGTAGAGTACCCACTTAAACTGAAGTATATAGTTTAGACAGTACTTTTCAATCATCAAGATAAATCATGAAATCATTTAAGCTAATCACAGTAAGTATTTTCAGTCTATTCCTAACCTCTGTTCTGTATTGATCACAAATGCAAAGTTTGGCTTTGAGATCTTGAGAGAAAAGCCAGCCAAAACTGAGGCCCCACTTCACTGGACAATGTGCAATTACAAACAAACAATCCTTGCCTTGAAGCCTTTATAATCTAACAGAAAATGCTACAGTACTTTGTGTTATTGGAGCAGTTCCTGAGATCTTCTTTACACTTGAACAACATCTACCAAATGCTCATTCATTCAGAGCAGATGTTAATTTGCGCTAAGAATTCTGTTAGATTACTTGACAAAATTCTCTCAAATAGTTTAGGTGAATTAAGAAAGAATCTCACTCTCTGCAAAGTTAAATAGAAAAAAACCAGATTTTTTTTGGGGGGGTGGGT
>VZRV01003104.1:792012-830056 GCA_013398115.1 Falcunculus frontatus | reverse complement strand
TTTTTTTGGGGGGGGGTGGGTGGTTGGGTTGCTTTTTTGTTTTTGTTTTTCTTTTTTTTAAATTTACACCAAACAGGATTTTGCCATTGAAGGTAGAAGCAAAAGTCTTAAATACATTCATAACAAAATATCCATATTTGTGGGTTTTGTTTCTTAAAGGAGTCAATTTACTAAAATAACAGTATTAAAACCATCACATAAATAACTATTAGCAAATCATCCCATTAAACTCAATGATTTACATACAATGTACAGAACAGATCTTTTTTAATTCAGCTATTAAAAACAACTGTTAAAGGAATAATGTCTTGTGCATTATACTCCAGATTGGTGTATTAGTTATTGCAAAAGCACAGAAAGAAAATTTTTGTGATCAGAATTTTTAGGTTATCTAACAGTCTCCAGAAACAAACTGTGATGTAATAGATCCACAAAGACTGGAAAACTAAACAATATTCAGTTTTAATTTAAGACAATTCACTGTAGTGACTGAATCATGGGGCACAGGATAAGCTTAATGAGAGATAAGTGGCCAGATATTGTAGCAAAAAAAAAAAAACCAACCAAAAAACAAACAGTAGTTATCATTAATATGTTCTCCACTCTAAGAGGGAGCAGAGAAACACCTTGTCTTGCTATGGAAGGCAATAGAATATAGTTATTAAATAATGGAAAGCAAATAAATAAAGCTGATCACCTAATTTATATAAAATAATCAGCACCTATTTCTAGCTCTCAGTAGAATAAAACTTGTATGAACTGTCTTACGTAACACAGGTGAATAACAGTTCCCATTTCCACCACACTAATGGAAAATTAACATTCATAGAACCCACTGCTCATCTCAGGACCCTGACATCCAGAAACATTATTTTTACATAACAAAATTGTTTCCTGACTATTTTAATTTGACTTCTAATACTATCCCAGTAGCCAGACCTTGCCCAGTTTCAGTACATCTTTATAAATGTTCTTTTAAACTGCATTTCCACAGAAATAACAAATAATTGATTTTGACTGTCACCATTTGGGGAGATATGGTGAGACACCTCATAATGCTGTGAAACTGGCAAATATTTGCCATTCTAATAGAGTAATTGTATATTGAAAAAACTGTCCATAATATGTTCTTTTTAGTTTCTTCTTTCTCTTCTAGAATTTTTGACAGGACAGTCCCTTATGTACACCAAGGGTTTTCTGTCTTTATTGAAAAAAGAAACCAAAACAAAACTCAAGAAGCCATTCTGAAATCAGCAAAATTCTGAGATATGTACATCTAAAATTTAACATAGTCAGAGGATGAATACAACAGTCTATTACACTCCTGTTCTGATTAATGCATAAACTGGAATTTTCCACACTCCACTATACATTACATATCCTTAAATCATTCAGTGAAAATTGAAGCTCATAAGCAGTCTCAGTATATGTGGCAAAAGAACATACTTATTTCTCCTTTTAATTAGAATCAAGGTAGAATTACTGTTTGAATTTAGAAGATATTCAGCAAATGCAAAATACTTAGACCCATAAAATAAAAAAAAAAAAATTTTGCTATAGTGGCCTTAATTCCATAATTCCTTAATTCCTTAATTCTGACTTAAAAGTCAGACAGGTTTTAAAAATTGTGTAGTTGCTATAAGGCTTTTTTTTCATCCACTGAAAGCCTAGATTTTGAATGAGAAGCTGCAGCATATCTGTATTGTGTTTATTTTTAGAAGACTAAGAAATACAATATTTCCTGTCTGTTGAGGTATAACAGAAAAAAAAAAAGATTGAGATCAAACAATGTCTCTCATAAATATCTAATGTTGTCCTGAACTTCTCCCATAATCTTCACTAAAATAATATAACTTTAGAATTTTTTCAGTTTTTAATTTTAGAAAGAAAATTAATTGCATAGAGCACTGTAAGCTGTCTTGACGTGAGCAACAATGTGAGAACAAATTTCTTCCAGGATCTTTAAACAGCACAAAAGAAAGAAATGGCCTCTATCTAAAATATTTTCTTACAAGTGTTTGTAATGAAGTATTTGATAACTCTTTAACACAGTATATCAAATAGTTTAAAAGAAAGTACTTTTTGGAAAATAAGTACTCCAGATTTCTGGATTTTTATTTTATTTTTTTTTTTTAATTCCTATGATTAAGCTCTTTGAATTTTTGTAAATTCTTTGGCAGTGTAAGGGAGAAGCTGATCCTTTGTTGTCTGGTCTGCATAAACTCTCAGGTTTTCATAATACAGGCTTTAATAATGCAGAATGGTTCTTTTAAAACAGTTCACTTTTTGAAGCAACATAACATTAACCTGCTGTCTTGTCCAGCATGTTTATTGTATGGCTTTACTTTATGGCTCTAGATGGCAATAAAAAGCTGTGTGTGATGGATAGAGTTTGCAAAGTCTGTTGGGATGAAAAGTTCTAAATAAGATTATTAAAACTACCCGTGAAGAATACCCCATCCAGACCTAGTTGTACTAATTTATAGAACTAATATGTATAGAAAGTTATTCCCCGAAAGTCTTACCCTTCCCTGATTGTTTTATGTAAGCATTTTTATTGGCCAGACCTAGAGAGATTCCCAGGCTGACCAGTCATTAAGTGACAGGGTTCAAGTCTCACAAGTTATCTTATCTTCTCATCTATGCATCAACACCTACAGATTTAATCATATGTCATAATGATCTCTGATGCAATATGAGATGTACTTTTGAAAGACTTCTGGAAGCAAAACAGATAAATTTTTTTGTGTGGCAAAAGTGCCAATATCATCCTTCTTCAAAGTAGTCATTCACTTAGTCACTCATTTCCCAAAACTTCCAAGACATAGTCAGATTAACTACTCTATTTATACCATGACAAAAATATTAATAAATTTGACCCTGAAGCATATTATCTGTACAGATCACTGATTAGAATTGTCCAGATTAGCCCTGACACCAAGACAAATTCAGTAATATGAAAAAAATTACATCCTCCATTTCATTTTTTATACACAGACAAAAAAAAGCTTGTGAAATAGATATAGACCTAAATCTCTTTCCCAGATCCCCATGTGCTAGCAGTCACTTGAACAGGTGAGGATAAATTCCCCCAAACAATGAGGCAGTTATAGATCCCAGGAAGTTTGACTAAGCCAGTCCAAGAACATTGTGTTCTCCAAGACAGAGGAAAAACCCCGGCATTTATTCATTCTACTCATGTATAAAAATTATGCCACTCTACATCCGTGTGCTAGTAGCTATTTCAAAAATTTTCATAATGAAATATTTTGGAAAATGCATCTTAATTAATTACTCACAAGATTTAATTCAATTTTCAGAATAAACAATGCCATGATTTACAATAAAACCTAAATACAAGCCACAAATTGTCACCTAATGGTGCAAGAGTAGGCAGAATCACATAAGCAAATTTAAATTTATTATTTCTCATAGCCTTCAGACATTTTAATGTCTTACTACCAGTGACAACAAATTAATTAGAAACTTTTTATAGGAAACTGTAAATTAGGTATTGTGTGTAGTAAAGGAGAATTAAATAACAGATTTATTTGCAAAGAAATACTTCTTATGGCTTGAAATAATAAGAAAATATTTTTACTACAAATTCGGAATAAGCTATTTTGGTATTTCATCCCTTCCATTAGTAGCAGTAACAAAAGTGAGGAGTCTTTCAACAGTAAAAGAAAGGGTAAGGGCTTATATATATACAGAAATTAACTTGCAAGATCACAGTATTATTTAATATTTTGCTTAGCGTATGGAAGAAGCAGTAATTATTTTACTAGGAATGAAATGAAAATGAAGTCCTTCTATTGCTGATAGAACTTCAGTCAAGAAAGGCCCATCAATTTATTTTGAAGATGAGCTCAAACCAGAAAAAGAAACGTTTTGCTCAGTTAGGGCCCAGGTGTCTGATGCAGAGCTCTTATATATTACTTGAAACATTTCTACTGAGGCCTTAGAAACTGGACAAAAGACTGAACTCTGTGGGAAGTCTCTGAGTCTTTTCTTTCTTAGGGCCAGTAGCATTCTGCACTCAGAGGTGTTTGATAAGAGGGTGACATTCAGTAGAAAGAAATACAGTGATCCTCTCTGAAAATGATCCAGTCAATACGTAAGAACTGATGGCATTCACGTATGCTGGAAGTCACGTTTACAGCATTTTAGTGACCAGTTCAGAATATTTAGTCAAAGTACTAATTTTTACTGTGCAAAATTGTAAGGAGAACATCAAAAAATAAAATAAAAGAAAATAAAATAAAGACTATAGAATCTCCTTTCAACATAATAGCAAGGGATAGTGTGCTTCTGTTGATTTATAAAATATTAGGCAATAATATATTCCTGTCAGATATATATCCTTCCAGACACGTCCTTACAATATGAAGGACATTTTAGTATGTATCTTGATTGTTCTAATTAAATATTCTTCTAAACCAATGCTAAATTGCTTTCTCATTTATTTCAAATTCGGTATTTTCTCTCTCTTATAGAATCACTAAGCAATGACAGAAATCTCTTTGACCAGAGTGTTTTGTTACAGTTCTACAAGTTTTCTGACAATATCTCTCATCACCAAAAAACACGAGTCAAAATTGAAGCAGGTGGAACAAAACTGAACCATTTGAATCCAAACTGGAATAAGGAGAATCAGAAATTATTGGCATGATATTTATCACTCAGTCAATCAGGAGATAAATGCAAAAATACAAAATCTAAAAAATGAAAGCCAAAATCATTATATCTATAAAACTGTTTTTTAAAGTTTTGTATTTGGGGGAAAACAGAGCAAACTACCTATACACTTACTGCTGTGCTTTCATGGTAGAGAATATGTGGCCTTGAGCACTGAAACACTTTTTTTCTCCTCTCTACTCTGATTGCATTTTTGCTCTATCCCAGAAAGAACTGTTTAAATTCAGTGGTTATTAAATCATCAACATCCATATAATCCAATTTAGATATAAAAGAGAGAAATTATTAGCATGACCATGACTTTCAGCACTGAAGCCTGGATTCTTGATATCTTCTTACTTTAAGCATCTACAAGGCAAAAATATGATGTTCCTGACAGTATGGTGCAGCAGAAAGGAGGTCTACAGAAGACCTGAGTTATTCACAAGCCTTTTGCAGACAGGGATAAGTAGTCTAAAATGTAAATGCTGGACAGTTCAGTGATGAACAGTTTGAGATCTGTAATTTACAGAGCAATTTCTACACCTAGAGTATCTTCAGAAGGCTGAATATAAATAATAAGGCCCATCATCTAATATTTAAGGTCCTCTGAGACCTTAAAAATAAACATACCCTTGATATTTATGCCAGTAAATGAAAACAAATACTTGAGAAATTAACAATAATATAATACAAATATTTTTGGAACAACTACATTATGAAAAATAAAGTACTCATCACTGACCAGTCACAGTAAATGAACATCATGAATACAACAAAATTTCTTCAAAATTCACATCCAAAATTCATAATTTTGCTATTGAAACTGCACCACTTAAAATAATAAAATGAAGTTAAACTTGCAACCCACAATTGGATACTAAATATAGACCACTGAGCAATTCTTAAAACAAATGCAAAGAACAAATATTCAGGATGTCCTATATTTTTAAAATAAAAATACTGTTTTTAAATTCTCAAGTAATGATTCACATATGTAACTTCACAGCCTAGTTCTGAAACTGTTATAGAATTCCTCTTTTTGTAGCTTTTTAGCATGTACCTCTGACACATGAACAATCTCTCTCAAATCCCAATTCTAATTCTAGCTTGCTTATTTGCTGTATATTTATCTAGAATTAATTTCCAGTATAACATGGTGTCTTTGCTGGTTTGTTTTGGGGTTTTTTATCACATGGAATGGAATGTAGATCAGGGCTGCAAGGCAGATTACCAGAAAAGAAAATGAAATAACAAGTTTAGATAGGCGACTGAAATTTTGTTCTAGCATTCAGCCATGGTAAGATGCAACCACAAAATACAGCACCTGAGCTACCTTGCTGATGATACAGATGGTATTTCAGTTTGGGTAATAGTGTGCTATTTTGAGAACTCATGTTCCAGAAAGAGAAATAAGCACGGGAAGTAAGAGAGAAGTTGTCTGGCTACCCTGTGAAAGCAGATTAGAAAAGTGTGGCTTTAGTGTACTGAACGTGGTCTGGTAGGGAAAATTACTGCAGTCTGTGAGCACAGAAGGAGATAAACATCAAGAAGCAAATAAGACTGAACTACAATTCAGTCCTGGCACAAAAATAAATAAACTAAGTGCAAATGCAGGTAGCTGAAGAAGTTACAGTTGCCAAGAATTAAGGAGTAAAGAGACAGAAGAACATCTCTGTCAAAATAACAAGAGAAAAAAAAAATCCTTAATTACTTTAAAGACAGAATTTGATACATTTCAAAGGGATTACATGATGTGCTATCCACAAAACATCCTTTTTAATCTTGTGTCTCCTAATCATAAAATACGTCAATTACAATTTCTTAAAAACTGAAATGTGGTATTTCTTCTCAGCACCACAAGTTCCAATCTCAGAAAGCCTAGTGAAAAATTCACAATAAAATTATTTGAGAGTTCATGACCTGAAGTGAAACTATTCTTAGATTTTATTCACATCATTTTTAATGCATAAAAGTTGTTTAATACCATGCCATTATGCAGTAAAAAGGAACACACCTCCCTTCCCCAAATACACCTGAAAGAATGTAATTATATTTTAACCTCTATTAACATAATCATCTAATCATACTGTTGACTATATATAAGCATTTGACTCTATGTATTTATTGAATGTTAATGAACACATTAATCTTTACTTTTCCAAAGTAGTCCCACTCAGAAATAGTATTACACATCTGAAGGTTTTGTATATTTTTCTTTTTCTAAAACAGTTCCTTCTTGAGTACCAGACTATTCACTTGCTTGTGAAAGCATTTTCAAACAAATCCTGTTAATTCTGAATACGGTTCACTAAGCAGCATGATCTCATTAATAAAACAAGTTGCTACTCTAGTAAATCAGAACGCTCAGCTGTTTTAACTGTTTCCCTAATGGAAATTCTAATGATCTCTTCAGTCAGCCTCACAGAAGCCTAATATTTCTGAAACAAGACCCAGCAAAATAAAGAAGCAATGAAGAGAATGGAAACAGTGCAACTTCAGACTTAGCATTCTGTCACAAATAAATGTTAAATAACATTGGATCTGCATTCTTGAGGTTACTTGGAATATTTTTGCACCACTTGAATTTTCATTAGAAAGGTACTTTTGTCTGTTGTACTGAACTAAACAATTTTTGAGTGTCAAATTTGTGAGTTCATGGGATTTCTAACTCAAGGGAGAAGGGAAGAAAGAAAAAGCTTGATGGACTGCAAAAAGAAAAGAACCCTTTGCAAACATAGATTCAAAATGTTCTCATACGTTCCATAAGAAAATAATAAATGGATAACAAATGAGGAGGCTAGGTCAAAGGGAAATGTAAACCAGAAGCAGTCTTTTGCACCGAAATACAAGATTCTGCATAACAAGACTTTATCTCAGGGTCTTTCAGTTTGATGTTCAGTTCGGTATGAACCTTTCTTACTGATGACAAGAAAATAATCATCCTAATCTGCTGAGACTTTGACATGTGCTACACACCCAGTGCATTTGTAACTTCTATAATACATCTTACCTTCATCTGGCCACTCTCAAAAAACCAACCTCTTCTCAGAGGTAAGGTGCTGATTTAGCAAGGGGTTAGAAAAAAAAGAAACACATGTTTTTGGTTTTGTTTTTTTTTTTTCATGGAGCCATTTTTTTTTAAACACTCATTTGAAGCTGCTCAAGGATCCAAGAATAGTGCCAAGAAAGGTTATGGCACACAGGCAAAGCAAAGAGGAATGGGTAAGGCTTTGTGACACTTTTGTGTCTATATAGATATACATCTTACTTTAGTAATAGATACGTTTTTCAAATTGTGGGACAGAGAAAGAGAGTTGAAGTTTCAGAGAACATACACATAAGCTCTGCTACCTTTTACAAATGCAGCAAAGAGCATGTTTAATTCCTTGATGACATTCTATTTTGTAAATCAGATCTCGGACACCTTTCTTCAGTATTCAAAGCATTGAAAGTAATGTGCAGAAAAGATATTTACTTGCTATTTTAACGGCTTCAGTTTAGTGTATAACTTAAAAGCTGTATTTATTTTTTTACTACTTGCATCACATGATTTTGTTTCCTTTTCAGTTCAGCAGTTTTACAGTCAAGAAATAGCAGTGTAAATCTTTAAAAAGTTGATTTGAAATATTAAAATTCAAACAACATGATTTACTTTTTTAACTGTAGGCCAAGAAGTAGGTTAGTGTTGCACGTGACAAACCCTCTAGCTTTAATGCTAGACAGACCTAACTTCTTTCAACCTGAAATCAATAATTCAATCCAGCAATTCAAATGTAAAAGTGTCAATTACTTTAACAGCACTTTTTCCTTATGCACGAGTAGTAATTTATAACATGAATCCAGGGTTTGGTCAAGTTATTCAGCTGAAACTCTCTACTTCCAAAACATCAGTTTAGAATTAATTCTTCATACCCATTACCATTTGAATCACATAAGAGGGAAATGAAATAAACTACCAAGAAACTAGAGTTATTATTTTCCTTAAGATGCTCAAAGAGCTTGTGAGATGAAAAGCATACAAATTGGAACTGGACACACAGCAACTAAGTGGCTATTCTGTCACACTGCATTTCACAAATAAAAGCATCCTCCAGGCCCTTTGATTAAAACATGAAACAGGCAAAATAAGCAATACTTGCAAGACATAGTTCATGGAATATCTCTTGTACAGCTCAATGGTTAATCACATTTCCTCCACAAGACTTTAAAATTAAGTCTGATACTTCTACTGGTCATAAATATCAAATGGAAATTAACACTTTAAGTAAAGACCAAAGAAATATGTAATTATGAAAGTACCACAATATACCATGTCATTCCATATCTTATTTAGTTTAAAAATGTATCTTACAACAAGCTAGTAAATATTCTTAGTTAACCAAACCAACGGACACATCTGAACAAAATTGTCCCTGTTCACTCAACACTAGAAATCCTCCTTAAATGAACTGAAAAACTATACAGATTACCCAGACCTGAAAATTTCTTAAACCCTGTAGAAAAACAGGAAATAGGCTAATCAAATCATACCTGGATAAATTGCTTGGTTTTCACAAGTCCCACGTCTCCAGCCTCTACCTGTGCTCTTGACAGCCTCTCTTCAGTTTCACTTAGCCAGTGATTAAATCTCTTCATGTCAGAATGAAAAATCTGCCACTTTTCCAAAGATTTGTCAAACCGTCTGCAAGTATAAAAGGAAATGAAATAACAATCTATTGATGCTTTATTTATTGACTACAGAAAAAAAAAAAAAAAGAGAATAATGTTGGATGTCTTAGGTTAAAATCAGTGTAGTATTGATGGTATAATATATTAGCATTAATAAGAGTTATATTAAATGGCAATATGGCAGTACCACTGAAGTGAAATTATCATTAAGCAAATGCAGCACAAATTAGTGTTTTATCAATTTAAAAATCCTTTTCAAGAAAACGCAATGGTCTTTAAGTGAATTTCCACTTGCATTGTTCAAAGGGACCCATTATTAAAACCCTTCTTCTATATGTTTCACTTTGAGTATTTTATAAAGATAGTTATGCAAAAAAAGAATAAAAAGTCCTGACAAACAAGGATGATTAAAAAAATAGAATATTAAAAAAATAAGGTTTTGAACAATAAACAAGGGTGAGAAGTACTATGTCTGCAAGTCTACAGTCCACTACAAAAAGACCAGATAAGTACTTCTGGCACTTTGGGAAGATCTGACCTGTTTTTGCCTAGAGTGACTGATTATCTTCTTCTTCAGGAACTGTTTGACTTGGCCACTGCCAAATACTAAAGAAATGAAATGAAGACAGAATGATAAGGGGGTTTTGCAGATGGCCTATGTCTTAAGAAATTCAGTTATCCTGTGTGTTAGATTGGTGTGGAAATGTAATCATTAATCAGAGATTAGCCAGAATGTTTTGTTAGAAGATCATCATTAAATGTGCTACTGTTGTTTAGTTTAATAATCCTCCTTTACAGGATTATAATAGATTTTAGGGTGTACTTAAAGGATAAAAACAAAGATGCTCAATTATTTCTCTAGGAGATAATCTGGTTCTGTATGGGCAAACTATATGATTATTTGAATGTTAAGGAGTTTAATTCACCAAACAAAATGACATTACTATCGGGGAATACAGATAATCTTTTCCATTTTACTGATGATTTTTTCATTTTTTAGAAGAAAATATAAGCAGACTATTGACCTGATTAAATATTGTAGTCAGTCATCTAACTTATTTATTAAAATGATTGTGATCATTTATCATGGTTATCATATTTTTTTGTTCAAAATTAGTCAAACCATAATTGATAGGCATATTATAACAGGGTTTTTTTATAACTACCTTACTCAGAATTACAAGGAAAAAAATTATTTTACTTAAAAAACATCACCTAGAATATAAAATTAAAATTCCATTTCTTTTGGTCCAGAATGGTCTCTCATTTTGGACACTACATTAAAATATTTTTCCCCTGTTCCTCACAAAGCAAAATTACTATTCTCAGCATGACAAAGCTTATCAGAAGCTTAAATGTAAAAAAAACTTCAGTAGGGGTTGATATTAGAATCACTGAATTTGCATTCCAGAACCTGCAAACTGAATCTCCCATCACTCTACATTCCTTCTTTGCTCTGGGAAATAAGAGTTGTAAGTAGGAGGAAAAAAAAGTTGCAACAAGAAGATATGAATATTTAAGGCTTAAAAGTTTCAACACCGGTGCTTAGTGCTCTTGTCTAAAAACATCATGTTACACTCAGTTTAAGTCAATATAAAACATCAGTAAAAAAAAAAAAAAGTTTATCAACAGGCAAAGCCACTAAAATTCAAGGCTCTTGCAGTGATTAAATACTGAAATACTGTTACAATGATAAGAGAAAATGTAATTTTCGCTACAGTGGCAGGCAGGGGTCCATTCGAACATCACCAAGCAGCCTCCTGCTCTGGGAAGTTGTGGGACACCTCTCCTGAGTACACCTGAGTGAAAACTTCCCTTGCTGAATCTGTGTATTACATCTGCTTACACACAGGACTACTTCAAATAGCTTTTTAAACTTTAAAAGCAAAGAGGCTTTTGTTTGTTTGTTTGCCTGTTTTACCATGTGCAATCCTGTTACTAGGTGGTAAGTTCAAAACCCACAAAAGAAGAAGGCTAATTAACTACCAGCGCTGAACAGCTAAATTGCTGAAGGCTTGGCACAGCAGAATGGAGAATAAATTCATAAGAGAGCAGTACCCTGAGGACTATGAAAACTCATAAAGCATATGTCTGCCTCAGGAATCCCCAAGCACACAATTTGGAGGATAGGAAAATTAAAGGCCTCCTATACCCTTACCTAGGGATCGACCCTTATTTGCCATCAGAGACAAGTTAAAATACCCCAGTGTAGCCATTCATCTGTGTCTTCATCTGCTCAAACCCTTTCCCTCAGACAGGCATAAGCCAAAATAATGTGGGTAGCAGGTGACTGTCTGAAATCTGGGCAGTATTTCCTTTCTGATATGTCCTCCTCTTTGTTTTTTTAAGCACATGCTCAATAACAAGGTGCAAACAGACACCCCAAAGTCAAGCAGAAGGTTCTGGATGAGAATATATGACTTCTACACATTGCAAAGCACATAAGCATTGAACATGGGCTCTGACACAATAAGGCAGCTTTATTCCTCTATCTTGAGTATGTTTGGGTTGATAAGTGAAAAACAACTGTCACACTGGCCCAAGTTTTTTGTATATGTACTGACACTCCAGCAGGGACCACGTTAAGCAGTGGCTTGTGGGAGTAATTGCGTTTTATCCTATTAGTACATAATGGATTTATTTTGCCTCTGGAGAGCAAGAAAGAAAAAAAAGCAACCAAAGACAACTGCTGAGGTAATACGTAGCACAATTTACATTAAGTCATAAAAATATTGGTGGTTTCCTTCCTTCCACTCTTCTGAATGCTTGGATCTGACTTGCTATAAGTGAAATTTAACATTCTTTGGTAGCATTGTGCATGCTATTGCACATAGATTTACAAATGACAATTTGGATATACTGTCAGTGGAACTCTAAACTATAAAATGGGATTGCACTTGATGTTCTGTGTCACTAGACTGGTGTTTTTAAGAAGCCATGCAAAGGTGAAAGGAAAGACCTTTGAAAACAGGAAAGACACAAAGATAAGATGGGGTACAAAAGGTTATTGGTTTGTTGTTGTAAACCAAATCTTAATTCTGCATCTGTGTTTCGATTAATTCCTTGATATTTTGATAACATTCCTTGAGAAGCTATGAAACCCATTTTCGTGATACATTCTGGTTTAGCAAAATTTCACAATCAATCAACCCACGGAAAAAGAAGGCTATTATTTATACACTTTCTTAAAAGACATGGTTTATGTCATGGAAATTGTTATTGTAAGAAACACGCGTTTTATTGTTCACATTGGAAAAACATTCCGTAAACTTCATTTCTGTACTGTTGCTAAACTATGTACTGTAGGGTTATGCTAATATTAACCCACAAATTATGCAGTTTTGTCAGTTTGATTCAGCACAATTAGCACCTTGTAAAAAATACACAAAACATCAAAGTAGTATAAATAATTATGTATTAGAATGTGAGAGCATTAACTTTAATACTTAAGGCCATTCTTACAGATAACAAAGTAAGAAAACTTGTTTTTGTCAAGCAACTTCTACAATTAAATTGCTTAAAGAAACAACTAACCCATTTTCAGAGGTTTTGATGGTTTCATTTGATTTCACAGAATTCATGTGCGTCCTTAATTTATATTTAATTTCTATATCCTCTCTGCATTTGAGTTAAAAGTGATTATGTCATTTTAGACACTGCTACATCTAGATCTTGATCTCAGGTTTTGCTATGGGTCCATTCTGGGACAACACTTATCTGTACATATTCCATTCACACCTTTGCACCCTGTCTTTCACCCATAAACTACCAAATGATCATAAATAAAAAATAAACTGCAACCAAAACAACCATAGCAATGTCATCCATCAATTCAAAATTTAATTTCTCTCCTCTTCCCAGAAAGTAGGTTTTGCAGCGTTACATAAATTAAAAACATTCTACATTACAATTATCTTATAAATATTTTGATATCTTGAATTGCATTGTTTGTATTATTCTTACTACCCTAGTTATTGATATATCATTCAGCGTCCACCTCTATATCAAAGAAAATGACAATTAAATTGGCTCTGAAAAAGCAAGGTCATGTCAGTCATTGTTGGTTTTTAGGCATATACAAATCCATTTTTATTGTACATGAGAGAGCAATAAACTTAATAATCATTTACAATTAATAATTACACAGCAAATCCATTGTATTCTAATGGATGCTGTGCATCAATAATTTGAATAGAAACACTCCATATAATTTATAAACCATACATTCTTTTTCTACACTAAATAAAACTATTTATTATGCATATGAACTTAAAAATTCCAATTCTTTATTTCCTACAAAGTTTTCCTTTATCAGAACAGAGATGAAATCATGTCTTTTAGAGAACTTTGCCTAGACACCGGGATTAAGTGTAGGTAACAACTTTGACCTAGAGAAAAAAAAGAAATACTTGATTTAGTGTGACCTAGGTGAAAGAGTAGCATATTTTGCAACTCTCTTATACATTAAAAATATCCATACAATTGGTAATAAAACCACAAATTTCATAACTTTCTGAGGTGTAACTATCAAAAGCATGATAAAGAAACCCCAAATCAAACATTTTACATGGAACAAACAGTGGCTCAATTTTCTGGAAATCAAAACCAGTATTTCTGCCTGCACGTGAAAGGTATTGTACACATTTCATCCTCACAGTGGATGACAGTCCACACTGCACTTCCAGCCAGGATACTGCAGAGTGTTAGTATCACCCACCCTATGGTGGCATCCATCTGATAAAATTAAATATGAGTGAAAAATTGCATTGCCTTCTGACTGTCAGGGTGATTTTCTCCTCCTTCCCCCACCCCCACCTCCTAAGGCCAGCTCTGATGTGGCACAGCAGCATGAGCTGTCATCAGGCTTTAGTGAGAAATGACTGTGAGAAACCTCATATGGGGTTTCTGCTCAGGGCTTCAGGGCCACTTTTAAACTAAGACCTTGGCCTGGGCTACTCTGTAAGTCTGTCCACAGCACACCTTGCTCACTGCAGCAAGGTATGGTTGCAGCTCCTTACCCCAACCTTGCTGTGCCCTGACACTCTCAAAAATCCCTTCTGCAGGTTACTCCCACAAGGATGTGTCCAGTATGCTCCCTCCAGTGTTCCAGTGCTCTCCTGGAGAGAGCCTCTTCCAGTTGGGTTCCATCTGAACTAAACCCAGAGCACTCTTTAGTATGAGACAGGCACAGCAAGCAGCTGATCCCAACCCAACTGAAATACTCATGGACACATTCTAAGCCAACGCCAGTGAAATCCAGCAGGCAATTCTGGCTCCCAGGATCTGCTGCAGTTCAAATCCAGTCTGGGACAAGGCTCAACGATAATTTCCACAGTCTGGACACAGAGACAGGTGCAAGACCCTGAATTATAGACAGCTGGAAAATCATATCCAATTGGGGGAAATCAGTTCTCAGAAATTCCTCAAATTACCATCATAATTCGTAAATAAAAAAAAAACATTTCAGTGATATTGTGGCACAGAGCTTAAGTATGTGTAATGCAAAGTATATATTACAGGATGTCCCCTCAGTATTCCCCTGTAATTACTATGAAGTGCTTAAATCCTATGATTTCCAATGACAGTGTTCTTAGTTCAACCTGTAATAACATGTTTTATCCTTCAAAACTGCCCTGTTCAATTTTATGTTTCCACTGCCTGTCTTGAAATCCCCCTACAATGGTGGCTGTAGAGCAGGAAGAATAACAGAAAACTGATGATACCAGTTAATGCTGGCTGTTGACTCCCTGAGCCTGAAAGATGTTATTTATCCTATTTAAGGTGTGGTAGATGTGTACAGAAACATATATACAGAAAAATTAGACTTCCTCATTTCACTGAAAATCATAGTAATAACAGAGCACTCAGCATTATCTTCTTAAAGTACTGATGCCTGTATTTGCACTAGGTATTTTTTATCTTTTACAGCTTTTCAGTCAGTTAAAAACCTTTTTAATAAGTGATTGCTCTTTTGTGTTATTTGGGTTTTTTTTAAGTTTGCAACAAAATTTCATTTAAAACCCCTTTTGCCTTTAATTTGGAAAATTCATTTGAGATGAGAAATTTAGGTCCAAATCACAGTTACTAGGTCTTATTGTAAGAGTAGCATATAAAAAATAGCTCTGTTTTTCTGAAACTAAGATGATGACTTACAGAACTTATAGGAATGGAAAAGCAGAGAAAACTATTGATAGAGGAGAGTGTGCATCATGCTGTAAGAAGAAAATATTTGTAAGTCGTAAAGAGCCTCTTTAGACAAAATACCTTACAGTGTCTTTTCTGTGTTTAACAAAAATATCTTAAATAATTCTGATATCTGTTAGTACAATAGAAAAACAAACCAAAATCTATACTATACTCAGAAAGTGTATTTACCAGTATCGTTAAAATTAATAAGCATTTTCACAGTAGTGGCATTTGAAAGCTTGCTTTTTACCTTTGAATTCTGCGAATAATGATTTACTGTAACGAAAAAAAGTATTAGCAATGTTCAGGGTAAACAGGAAAAAGACAATGCATTTTGTGGAAAAGGAGCTGAATGGTAAAGGTTACCATAACAATGGCAACTGCTACCACCTAAAACCTAAAAAAAATTAAATGGCATGTTTATGAGAGATTATCTATATATAAACATGTATATATTCAAATATATATTCTCCATATATAAAGATATGTTAATTATACACACTAATTTACAAAAAATAAATGTTCAGAGTATTATATATATTAGTCTTGTGAATAACAAAAGACCTTCAACACTGACAAGTAAAATTTATCAAGCTAGAAGTTCTTACTTAATGAATAAATAGCAAAAGCCATTTAGGCTAATGCATATGATTGTAATATGGAGAATTTAAACAATGTACAGATGCCTACAAGGTATCAGAAAGTTATTATCTCTAGCCTAAGTAACATGCAGTAGAGGACAAGTTATATTCTACCACTTGATCCAACTCAGTTATGAAAGTTTCTAATGACTGGATGGAATAGCTTCCAGAAAACAATTATGAGTCCTGGAGGTAACTCTCAGAAGCACAAACTGTGGCTGTCCAGTACAGGGGAGGTTTAGGTTGGATATTAGGAAAAAGTTCACCCAGAGGATGGTCAGGCAGTGGAACAGGTTCCCCTGGGTAGTGGTCACAGCAGCAGTCTGGCAGAGCTCAAGGAGTGTTTGGACAGCTCTCCGGCACAGGGTGTGACTCTAGGACTGCCCTGTGCAGGGCCAGGGGTTGGACTCGATGATTCCTGTGGGTCCCTTCCAAGTCAGGATATTCTGTGATTCTGGGTCTACTAAAGAATCCCAAACACATCATCCTATCTGTTCATCACTGATCTCAAAGAATAAAATTTTTGTGAAGGTAGCTCAAATTATGCAAGCAAGTTATTAATTCAAAGAAGTTGTTGCTGAGGTGATGCTAGAGGCCAGATTTGTACAATGTGACATCGGCAGCTACTGCTGTAAAGGCCTTCAAAAATCCTTCTGGGCAGTGGAGAGTCTGCATTGCACATCGTAATCTTCAGCAACCAGGAGGAAAAAACAGAATATAATTGAAGCAGACTCTAAGGTTGTGCAGAATAAGACTGTAGCAGATATGTTTATTGCAGTTTCTATCTTTGGTTATCTCATACCTCAAACACCATTTTTTTTGGTTTTGTTTTAGAACACAGAAGCGAAACAGAAATCTAGTCTTTGGGGATACAGCAATGCAGCAAGAATCAATAGAAGCTGAACAGACACAGCTCGATTATCAGAGAAAAGAAGCTTTCATATTATGAAGCTCTGATTTTTCATATAGTCCATATGCCAGTCCCACTGGACAGTAAGAATTATTCGCAGAATAAAAGATATGAAATGGAACTTAGAAATAAGCTTAATTTAAAACTGACATTTTCAGTTTAACAATATTTATTCACTCTCAGTAAAGAAAGTAATTAGTAGACTATATGAGTATTTAGATTAGCAGTCTTTAAATCAGTCATAACCATATTGTTTGTTTACTCATTCATTTAAAGTTTACATTGAGATATTAGAGCTCTGTTTAATAATATAATTAACATGTTCCATTCTCCTCTGATTTGAGTACAATAACTTTTACTTTCTTGCAGAACAATGTGCAGCTATGATCCTAAAGAACTATAGTTTGATTTCAGGCATAACAAATGATGAAGAGAAAAAGATGATATTAAAAAGCAGTTACAATTAACTTTTAGTTATTAAGTGTCCCAGCTAGAGATATTTTTAGTTAATACCTGTTAATTGAACTGTCAGGTATATTAAAACTGACTTGATTAAAATGTTCATACTTTGCCACTGCTACTGTGACCTAACTATTTAATAAGGCATATTTTACTTTGTAGATAAACTAACCAAAGAAAAGTGATGCACAAACCTCTACAGAATATTTGTGTTACATATTTCACTAAGTGAGTTTTTCATAACTCATATTTCGATGTTTTAGAGAGACCCACTTTGGTATGAAAATTCACAACTATAAATCTTTTCAGTGTTATATCACAGAAGAGAGCTTTGGGTGCTTTATTAGCATCCAGAGTGAGCAGTATGATGGAGCTGCCCATCTTTTAAACATGCACACATAGTCATGTTAGTAGACACATACTGACTCCACAGGTGTGTTTACAGCAATGAGTATTAGGGCTTTTATCACAACATTGAGTCATGCAAAAACATTCATCAGGCACTATGAGACATTAAGTCCAGGAAAATTTTTGAGTTATATACATTTGGCCTATTTCTTTCTACAACTGCAGCCTCTGGGGTCTATAGCTTTTTTTGTGCCATAAAAAAAGCCTGAGAACACTTTCTAGGAAGATTATCCAGGATTCACAATGAGAATTTTAAATGTTATGTAACACAGGCTCATGTTGAATTTAATGTAGATCTTTTAGTTTGCCTGTAAAATCAAGGAGTTTGGAATTTGGAAATAAGTCTCCCAAGCAAGTTTGCACTTTTCCTTAAAGCAAAATAAATAGCTATAGTTTGGACTATGGCATCATTTACTGTTTCATTAAATTAACAGAAAAGCAAATTGAAGCAGGAAAGAATCTTGAGAAAGTCTGTAAGGAACACATAAGAGAAGAAGGGGCAGGGCCAGGTTTTTATTGGAATAATATAAATTTATTTTTTTCATTACAGATCCTCTTTGTTAGAAGTATGTCTTCTATGACTATTTTTTTAATACAGATCCTCTTTGTTAGAAGGAAATATGTCTTCTATGTCTATTAATATTTAACACAATGAACAACTCAGTTTTCAGAGGAAAAAAATGAGATGGTCTTTAGAGCAATAAGGAACAATTAAGAAGTGCAGATTTACAACAGGGACTGAAGGAGCTTTAATTCCCCACCCTTATCAATCATAGTTCCCACCTTATTTTGTGGCTGGCACCTCAGGGATTTCCAGCCTAGCAACGTATTTTTTCTCCAGCTCTTCAGATCAGCTTGCCAGATATAGAAGTTAGAGAGAAATGGCAGTTTAGGCAGGAACCAAAAAGAAACAGCAGTGTCTCCCTGAAAGACAAACCTGACACTCCAATCCCAGTCACGGCCCATGACCTACCATGACTGCAAGAGAATAATTACTGTTTCTAACACTGCTTGAACAAATAACCAATAATTTCAAATTATGATTACATTTTGCTTAGAGTTTGCAGAACTGAAGTTCCAGGGTAGAAACTTATCAGTAGAAAAAAACACTGACTCAGATTTTCACAAAAAAGATTTTGAGATTCCCAGTGCTTTGTCTCCAGCACTAAAGAAAGTCTTGAAAATCCCTCCTTGCTTGCTGGAGTAACAAGCTAACTGCAATGGATGCTTCTGCAATTGGTTCTCCACAGATACTTTATCCCCTTCCTCCTGTAACTAGGAAACACAAAGCGATGGTCCCCAGAGGATAAAGTAATGACAGCAAAGAAGCTCTTGAAGCTTAAGCAACTTCCCCTTTCTGAAAGGGGGAGAGCTATACAGTTCCATTTACAAGATGACAGCCAGCTTGATTTTTCGAAAAAGAAAATCCCTAGAGTAGTTTAAAAAAGGCTCCCAGTCCTCTGCCACCTCCTGGGGATCAATACAGAATTCTCATTCAGCTAATTTCTCCCAGATCATTGAGGGAAAAGATGTGCTAAGTTGTTTAACTAGGGAAGAACAGTTGTTTTCGATTAAGCTGTGTTAAGGTATTTTTTTAGTTCTCTGGGCCCTGATTATGTCTTGTTCAGTCCCAGGTGAATCTGGTGACTGTCACAGGAACATTCCAGCACCAGCAAAGAACTGAACTGATCCTAATGGGGCTTCTGCAGTCCAGAATGGACTGAAATTATTGTGAAAGTGGTGCTTAACTGTAGAAGAAAGAAATAGCTGACTAAGCACATCGTGCTCTGTAAACACGGATAAAAATACTACACACACACCAAGATCTTCCTTATATTTCTTATAGAAATCTTACTTTCGTTGTTCCTTTAACAGTACAAGGTCAAATAAGTAGATTGAGGTTTTTTTTAAAATGTGTTTAAATTCAAAACTTATGGCTCTACTTACTTAAAAAATAGCTAAGCAGGTGTTTAGCTTGCTTAAAATTAGTGCAGAAGAAAACATGCTGCTCATTTGGAGACATATGCACACAAAAGAAACAGAAGGAGATGAAAGGTAGAATGAATCCTACTCCTTTCTGTGCTAGCCGAAAAAAAGCCTAGTAAAACAAGCTGTTGAAGAATAAAACAATCTTCCTTATTTTTGGACATTACCCCTGGGGAAAAGCTTTGACATAGCAGCAAAGTCTACTTACCTATGCTTTGCTTCCCTTACACAGCAAACATCTCAAGGTTCCACTTCAGGGGTTTTTACTAGATGGAATTACATCCCTGTATTACAAGGTTCTGTAATTAATTTATTCTACTTACTATAAATATGTCTCAGTATAAAAATGGATGACAGAAGGAGCTTCACACCAGTAGAAATCACATACAACACACCATTTGTATTACTTATAATATCAAGAGCATTAAAATGAGAATCCCTTAAAATTATATTTAATCCTAACTGTTAGATTCCTCATTGTCAGAAGCAAAATCTTCTTAACATCTTCTATGTAACTTCAAATACTTTTTTTTCTAATAGCAATTTAATTCAACAGACATCCCCATAGAACAGCTTAACTGTGTATGTGCAATGTACATAAATATATATGTGTCTGTATATATATATATATACGCTTTATTTCAATTTTTCACTCTTTGCCTGGTATATACTGATGACTTCAGTGCATAATTTACATTTCAAAAGGCACTTCAAATACAGAAACGCTGACTAGGGAAAATGTTCAAATTCAAGGACTATCACATCTCTGTAGTCAAGATTTCTTGTGCTTTCTACTAATAAGTCAAAAAAACGGTGATGCAGTAAGAGCCCAGGACTAAAATTCAGACTTCCTACTCAGAATCTGTGTGTCACTCTGCCTTTCTTTACTCAAACAGTATTAATGTGAAGCCTAACTGCAAAAGATTTTTGCAGATGGAGTGCAAGATTAAACCTATTTAGCACTGTCATCGCTGACCTGGCTGAGTGCTGGGTCCCTTCCAGGGAATACATACACTGCACAGCCTTACACCTCCTCTTGCACAACAAATAGCCCATCTGCAGCAGCTCCACCATTCACCAGGCAGTCGGCTGGACCAGGGGTTATGTAGCTGTGTAACAGATGAAGATTTGGGAAAATTGTTTAGGTTGGAATTAGGAAAAGATTTTTCATCCAGAGGGTGGCAAACCACTGGAAAAGGCTCCCCAGGGCAAGTGGTCACAGTACCAAGACTGACAGAGTTCAAGAAGCACTTGGACAATGCTCTTGTGATTCTTGGTGCGTCCAGCACAGGGTCAGGAGTCGTATTCAATACTCTATGATTTTACTACTGTCATCATAAACTCCACTGAGCATGTAGTCTACAGGAAAATATGGTGTTAGTCAACCCCACTGCTCTAAGTCCATAAACCCAAAAGGATGTCACTATCAAATTATGGTCCTAACAACTTCACAAATAAGAAACAAGAGGTCAATAGATTTCTATTTTAGGGGATGAAGAGCTCCTGAGTGCTAAGTGTAAGCTGAGACAGGCCACTCTGCTCCATATCCTGGCTGCTGATTTCAGGAGTCTGAAAACTGTCACTAAATCCTCATTCCCATCCACTTGTTTGGGGAATATGAAGTTGCACTTTGTCACTCTCTCCTTTAGCAAATGTAGGGCTAGGTTGAGCATTTATTAACCTTAAAGTGATGTTTAGCTCACTAGATGATTCGCTGAATTTGTACAGAAAGTCTTTTACAAACACTGCTGACAGCAGCAGAAAGAATACTGCTGGGCAGTTTTAGAAATAGAAAATGTGTAAAATAACTATGCATTCATGATGGTGGTGCATTATTTACTAATGCTTCTTTTTACCTAGGACCAAGGCAGTGTGTAATAAAGTCATTCCCATTAGCTGTCGCTATTCCTTCACTATAAACACGTAAGGAATCTGGAGCATCCTAGCTTGGCACCCTTTGATAGTGATAAGCAAACAACCTGCTGTCATTTAGCCTAACCGGCGATGAACCCTGATTGCATCCCAGGATTTACATAGGTGATAATAATGAAAGTATTAAAGAAAAAAAAAAAGATGATGAAAATGGAAGAACAGAATGAGCTTAGCTGTCTGGCTGTCTTGTGAAAGACAGTATTGTTGTTTTGAAGTTACAAATAAAAGAGAGAGAAAATTTTAGAGAGTTAAAACTGTGGGGTTTTTTGAGCTTCTGCTCTGTAATCCACTGTTTAGCGACCAGAAAATTCAGAGTTAAGGTAGAGAATAATCAGTCCACGCACTTTAATCAAAGTTGGAAGTTCATACAATATAAAAATCTTATAATGGTAAGTCCTAGAAAGCTACAAGTTGTTCACAGACCTTTTTATTTTCTCTTCAATATGACCTTCTCCTACTCTATTCATGGACTTATCATATTCAAGACTGGAGAAGCCTACACAGTTTAGAATTCGATTGTGTGGCAATCTTCACTAAAAGCGTACACTTCCTCTGTCTCTATCAGAATCTTGGAGAGTGAAGGGGCTACACATAGCACACTCCCAGACCTCCCATTTAGGCCAGGACAAAGGGCAAGCTGAATCAAGAATTCCATTCTCAGCTTCATTCTCACCTGTTTTCCTCCTAAGTACATGGAGAGCTCAGAGGCAGTTTACTGAGGCACCCCTAAATAACTATAAATGCTGATATGTCATTTCTGCCCTGTCTTAACATGTTCTGCAATGGTCAGATCATGGCAAGCATGTTCTACATTACTGTTTCAACATTTCTAGCAGCTACTCTCAAAGCTATCTATTCTACCTTTCTATTTTATGATGTCACTATCTTCCCTGCTTTAGAGGAATACTAATACTTTAGAGGATACTTTGGAGGATCATGACTAGACTATTGAGTTAACAGCAACAGTTACTGAAATAACCTGAGTCTGTGAAGAAAAAGGATATGGCAATTGTGATTAGTTCCTATTTTCTTTCACCAGGCAAGATGCTACATCTTGCCGGCACTGAATGCCATGGACTTAATTTCAAAAACTGAGCATCTGTAACTTCTGCTACTATCGACTATAGCATTAGATGACAACTCTGAAAAAGAGATTTAATAAAACCAACAAATCCAGGTGGGAATTGACTTGGAGACTCAAAGCTGACTGCTGAGTCTCTTTCCATAAATGTTTTCGTATATAATTCTATATTTGTACACTATTGCTCCATGGACCATAAGCTGAAACAAAACCTTGTTGCAAAATGATTTCTATCTCTTTCAAGAGTCAGTTCTAGTGCTCTTTTTCTACTTTTTCCTTTCCTATAGTAGTGTAAATCCACTGAAAGCAGAGGAGCTGCTTATGACTTACGGTGCCATAAGAGAGTCAGCACTAGGAGGCAGAAGACAGGTGGTTACAGAACCCTTGTACTTACTTGCCATCAAACTACAGATCCCTTTCTCTTTGCCTGATATGGATAATTGCCCTCTCATTTTTACAACGGAACAGAGTACACAGGCATTGTTTACAAATGCAACCGCGTTTTCAGAACTGACTGGAGAAATGATGCCAAAACAACAATCATGAACAGCTCAGTGCTTGCTAGGATCATCATGTTTCATGGGTACTTCCCATGCAGTCACCTTGGAAATAAGCACTTTCCTGCTACAGTATGTGGAAGATGATGGTGCTTTATAGGATGCAGAAAGACTTGGGGAACTGACCAAATGATTGTGCATCCAAATTGGAGAAAAGAAATGCACTTGAGCTGGCATTGCTGTTGTGCCAAAGTATTTAAAGATAGTGAAGAGAATTGTTGGTCCGTTTAGCGCACTGCAGGGACAAAGAGAGATTATTAGAGAGATTTATTTCTGGGCTTGCAGTCTCCCACAGTGTCTACTAAAGACTACCAGTTCAGAAAGGCAGCAACATTTTCTTCTTTTCCTTTAGTGGCAAACTACAGTGCTTGTCATTAATCAGCCTGACAATATGAAAATGCAGCATTATTCTGTTAAGTATTTCTATGCCTTCTGATTTTTCACTGATCTAACACATCAAATACTATAGACGTAGACAAAGTACACAGTTGTGCGTAGTGAAAAAAGAAAAAAAGAAAAATGCTTAAAGCAACCATAATTAAAATATTTGAGCCTGGGGTATCTGTACTGGACCTTTACGGTTTTTACCTTCATTTTCTTGCTTGATTGTATTATTGATTTGATTTGATTTGACTAGTAAAATGGCTTTTAAAATTAGTATTCATTGTAAGATGCTATCCAGACTTTCATCTGTTTTGGAAAATCAGGAATATTTTTTCTATGATATAAAAGGCTTGATGGTAAATTCTTAATCCCATCATTTCTACACTGAAATCAGAGGGGCTAAGAGAAATAAGTCAGTAAGTATGGAAGAGCCTTAAAAAGTCCAGAGAAAAAGATTCATGGAGCTGTAGGTGTCTGTACCACATTTTTGTGTTACATGAGTGGAAAAGAACAACTCAGTGATTCCCCACATTCATGTTTCATCTGGGTTTCCAGCTAGTCAGAGGGCATTTTGCATCCTGACAGAAAGAAAAACTATGCTGGAAAGATGGAAAAAGCACTTTTCCTGTTAGCCGGTCCTGCACAGCACTGGAAACACAGCAAAGCCACCAGGCAGTCCCGGCCCCATGGGTGCAATGCTCAGGGGAGAGAAGGGATGGAAAAAAAGGAAAAAAAAACAGGAAAAAAAATCACACACAAAAATAGCAAATAATTTCCAAACGCTTTGTTATTTCTAACATCTGTCACAGCTTCTCACTTCAACCCCTCTGTATGTTCATAAAGGTGGCAGTTGAGAGAGGGGGTGCTCTTGTGAGTACAGGGTTAGGATGGAGTTTAAGGTTCACTTTTTGGCAAATCAGAATATTTGCATCCAATCTTTAAAAAGCCTCTGAGTGTCACAGCTCTTCCTGTATATTTATGAACTTACAATAATATACTTTTTTAGGATGTTTTGAGTTGATTTAGCCAGATTTGTGAGGAAAAGTAAATAAGAGGACTAGATATGGAATTAGGAACTATTCAATACATAAGACAGCTTCTATTACTGCTTATGATTTATTTGAATGATATCATTAACCATAGGACATCTGAGCAGAAGTATCTTGTGCACAGCCAGAAAACACTTCTGAAGGTTTTGTCAGAGAGTAGTCAGGAGAGAATCTCATTGATCATGGAAAAGCAGTGTGTGGCCCTACAGTACTACAACTTCAAACTTTAATTGCAGAATATCTACTGTTTAAGAAGACATAATATGCATAAACTTACAAAAGGGCAGAGTCTGTCTTTGAAAACCAAAATATTCAACAAATGTCTTGATGACTTTTAGAAAATTCTGCTATGTAGTAAAACCTGCAAATTAATTTGACTGATTATTTCTTAGTTCTACACAGAAAGCAATCACAATTACTGCATTTTATATGCTTTAATAATATAGGAAGTCTATATTAAACACTGAAGCATGTTAATAGATATTTCTGCAAAAGATTAATAATTAAACAGTTAAACATTTTTTTCAGACTATATCCCTAAACTATTAATCTCCTGAGTCAATGAGTTCAGACTTTTTACTGCTTTAGAACACAATGATGATTCTGGAAGTTGAGATTTACTATTTTTGTCAGCATCCTATTTTCAGACATCCTTTTTAAAAATCAAGGTGACAATTTTATCATATTGAAAACATTAAAAGAACCTAGCTTTTGGCATACAGTTCAGAGATAATGGATGAAATCTGAGACAGCCACTGAATAAATACGAAATATGTGAATCCTAGTAATTGGAATTCTTTAAAATATGCTTGCTTCTAAACAGCTATTGAAACTGAGCTTACATTGTTGGTTTTTCTCTTCTTTTCTCTGAAAATGGAAACAGAGGCATTTATTTTCACTATAGGGAATATATGCTACAAAATATTGATTTTATGGCTGTTTAAAGAATATTTAGAATAATCTCAGCTACATTTTCCTTATGTTTTGCTTCTCTTTAATGATGCTGACAGACAAAACATACAACTATTGACAGCCTATTTTTTTCTTTGGTGTATTCTCTCATTTTGTTTGTAGAAAATTCAGTTTCACATTACCGTAATCAATTCTCAGTCCATATGATTTCTATCTCAAAAGATATGACTACCATGAGATACATGCTGATGAACTCATAGGATCTAACACCTCTCATGCATGTATTTCTGGGTATGTGTGAGCATCCCACTCAAAATAAATTCATCAGAACACAAGGCAAGAATTCAGTTCAGGTTATGATCACTGCAGAAGAGAAAATGGAACAGAGAAAAATAAAACTCTCCCCCTCGTGGCAAGGTAGTAGCACAAGCCACTCCTTTCTTAGGTATTAAACATCAGTGTCAAAAGCTCTGATCTGAAACAAAGAAAAAATGTGTCTGATACATCAGCTAATGGCCTCCTCTTGCCCAGGAAGATGAATGCTTTAAAGCCCTATACCTTGAGACTAAGCTGGCAAAACCACTTAGAAAGCTAAGCTTTACGGCACCCAAGAGCTATGCCTATAGGTGTTTTAACCTAAAACCACTAAACTTCCAGTTCTGCGGAATAAAGTGCTGCATCTGTCAATAAAATCTGGACCATAAGCCTCATAAAGATTAAGCTTCTTTACCCTTCCTTTCTCAAAACGTTTCCAAATATAACGGCAATGTCTCTCAACCTGAGAGAAAAATTAGAATGGAGCGACTAAAAGCACTTTTATACATGCATGCAACTGCACACACAAAGATAAATGTACAGAGGATTCAACCTATAGTAATACATGTTATACTCAGGAAGGCAAATTTATGGCCAGGAAAAACAGTTCTGCAGCCAGACATAGCACTTTACAATAATAAAAATGGTAATAAAAATGGTAGAAGGAAGTTCTTTGTTTAAAAGTGATAAAGGGAAATCTAACAGTATCACTTTTAGAATTTTATGAACTAGAAATGAAAATAAAGAGTTTGAGTGTTTGAAAGAAACACTGTGAGTAAAATGATGAAGAATAAGACTTAGAAGACATTTATGAAAATCTGAGTTGTTAGAAATGACATTCACAGTTTTGGGGCTGTTGAGAAGCAGATCCTCGCTTTTCTGAAACTTTTAAAATCTTTAAAAGTTCAAGAAATCCATGTCCTTTGCTAGATAAGATGGACAGACACCTCAGGACCACAGAACAATAACCTCTGATTATTAACGTATTCCAGAGGTCTATATCAAGCAGGTTCTAGAGGGAGACTGCAGGAAATCTAACGGATGAATGCATGAGACTTTAGATGTCTTAAAAGGAGGATACTTATATCAGAAGGTCCTGATTTCTCTGCAGAATTTTCTACCAGATGCAGTACCTCCTACCATTTAAATAAGTGTTATGCATTTTCTTCATGAGTATGAGATCAGAGTTCAATAAGAATAAAACTGCATAAAGTCTGAGAAATATAATGAACCTATAAAGAAAGGAGAAGTACCAGCAGGGGCCCCCTGCCCTTCATGCTTAAAGGTATGATTGAAGATGGTGAAATCTTAGAAGCAGATGAGGGCAAGTCGAGGATTATGTCACAGAACTCAACCTCTACAAGTCTTTTCCCCGGGCCAGGCTGCACCTCAGGGCACTGAGACAGGAAAGGCTTTACAGCCCAGGATGCCATTGGCTTTCTGGGCTGCAAGTGCATGTTGCCTGTTCATATCTAATTTTTCATCTACCAACATCCCCAACTCCTCCACAGGGTTGTTCTAAAGTCCTCCCATCACCCATCAGGGTAAAATCAGGCGTGGAAAAGTCAACATGCTTAGACAGATCTGACATTCAGAGGGAGGTAGATAGGGCTGAGCCAACGGAAGGCCCATGAAATTCATCAAGAAATGCAAGTCCAGCACCTGTGACGGAAGAACCCCTTGCAAGAATATAGTTTGGAAACTGATTGGCTGGGAAGTGGCTCTGCAAAAAGGATATGGGGTCCTGTGGGCAGCAAGTGGGACATAAGCCAGCAGTGTGCATTGTTACCCAAAATAACCAAGTATATCCTGGGCTGCACTGGAAGCAGCACAGCCAGCAGACTGAGAGAAAATACCATTCTTCATCACTCAGGTCTCATTGGGCCACAGCTAGAACACTGTGTCCAATTTTGGACTGGTCAAAACAGGATCTTAACAAACTGGAGTGAACTCAGCAGGACAATACCACAAGGTCATGGGGTTGGGACACTTGTTCTATGAGGAGATCAATGAAGAGTTTCAGTCAGGCTCTTCCCAAGGGTGCACAGTGTGAGGATGTAAGACAACATGCATAAAAGGAAATCAGAGGTTTAGACTAGATATAAAGGAAAAAAATGGCACTATGAGTACAGTCAAGCTGTGGAACAGGTTCCCCAGAGTTGGTCAGTCTCTGTTGCTGAAGGTCTTCAAGACCTGTCTGGCTAAAGTAACCTGGTCTAGTAGTGTTGACCATGTTTTATACAGAATATCAGACTGGGAGAGTTCCTGAGGGTCCTTCCAACCTGGATTAATCTGTGATTCTATAACACTAATTAAGGAAATAAAAACTCTCTAAGTCACCATAGCAAGGTCTTACACTGCACTCTGACCAGTAGCTCAGGACAAAGGGAAAATAAGTGAGCAAGGTGTAATCACACAGAGATAAGTTGCTAAAACTGATTCTAGTGATTTTTTGTATGACTAACAGGCTAAGCAAATAAAACCTAAGGAAATGAGACTTCAGTGATTATGTTGTCCATCACTCATTTCCAAGAATAAATTTTCTAGCCTTTTAGCCAATTTCAGCCAAATCTGAGAGCTAAGTCTCGGAGGTAATTGTGCTGTTATAGGATTTCGAAAAATTGGTTGCTGAAGAGAAGAAAGAACATTTTGCTTGTTTTAACACTCCAAAAAGACAAGCAGAGGGTCCCTGAGTTCCGTTTTGATTGTCAGCTGTATTCCAGCCACCCAGCTAATGCATGCACAGATGCAAAATATAGGTATGGTCTGCATTCTCTGGACATTATATGTGAATTTTTTGCTTTTTTGTTTTTCAATCTTGGCACCCCCCCTCTTTTTTAATTTTCTTGCTGTCATACAAGACTTCTGGACAGAAAGAATAAATCAGATAATCTGACTAGAAGTGAGGCTACACAATCTTATAGTGTTATCCTTATGTTGCCCTAATAGATAGAGAATTGCCTCAAGGTCTTGATGGAGTTATTACTAAACTCAATTTTCCCGAGTGATATCAGACTTAATGATATAGGAGAGCAGCAAAATAATTGTCACTCATTTTATTTTAGTGTAACTGCTGAAAGAACGTTTTCAACCTCATGCTAAGAATTAATCCCTCTTTTACTGGAAAAGAAACTAGACACTTAAAATAACCACCAATCAGATAACTATCTAGAAATGAAAGTCTAATCCAGAAGGAAACTACATATTCCAGGAAGAAACAAAGACTATCACATCAGAAAGAACTACTTGCAGTGCATCAATGGCACAGTCCCCTGCGGAAGCCCAGAGGATAAGGGGTTAATGTGAGTGTCTCAAACACCGATAGCCAGGTGGCTGTGGAGCCAACCAAAGGTTGTTGGTGAGAGCACTCAGTGAGAAAGAACAGCATGTGGCTTGAAGAAGGGGCCAGGCAGAGCTAGGGCAGCACTTTTCTGGGACAAATATCCTTGTTCTGGCTCCTGGAGATAGGAACAACACAGTACAGGGCAAGTACAGGAATGAGGTCAAGAGGAGGGCATGGACTATTGGCCAAATGCCAGCCCAGTAGTCCTCATTCCCCAATCAAGACTCCTAAAGTCCCCCACAAACTCTCTGACCCATTTTCAGAGAGGTCTAGAAGAACGAACGGCACATGATAACTAGCTTGCATAGAAAGCAAGAAACTTAGCTCCAGGGTGGGGAAAACTCAGTTTTAAAAAGGTCTCTCCACAAAGCCGGGGTGGTGCTCACCCCATCAGCTGGATCCATTTGGCCCTTTCTCTCTTTATCACTATGTTTCTCTTTTTTCTCTCTCTTTTTCTCTCTCTCCCCCTCTTAAAATTTCTCTATTCTTTCACTCCAGCTGTTAGTCAAAATCCACCACTGTGTACTCATATCATAACAGACTTAAACCAATTTCCATCATGTGTATGGAAATAAAACTTTGTAAGTCTTTATAGCCCACCTGAATTTTGTTGTTCCTTTTTGAAAATGGAATCTATAAATCTAGGGTACTCCCTTCCTCTTAAGGATGGGATGCTACAGTCCCCCCAAAATAACATTAAATAAAAAACAGGTATTTTTCTTACTTTTACAAAAAAAATCCTGCAATACTCTGCTTCAATTTAAGAACAAAGCTTTTTTTCTGTGTTAAAAAATATTTGTGGTTCCACAGACAAAAAAAAAAACCAACAAAATACAAGGCTAAATTAATCTCAAGGGTCAAAATTTTGGGGAGCAGAAACTACTTTATTAATGTGCAGCATACCTAGTGCTATAAGAATTAGACAAAGCAAACAGGCTTTGCCAGTTCAATTGCCATAACATTTTGGATCACACCAGAAATATTGACTAGCTTTCACCAAAATCACCTCATTGTCTTGCCTATAAAGAAAAGAAAATTTGAGAGCTGACCACCTCTACTGAATCACTGAAGGCAACCAGGACAGAAGGCTGAACCTTGTAATCCCAAAACTATTAGTACCAAGGTGTACGACTAACACAAAACTTGCTGCTTTCTACTCCAAACATAATGTGTGTCTTTGTCTCTTTGGCACATAGGGGTATATGTAATATATCTAATAAAAGAAGAAAGTTGCTTTCAAACTGCCTTGGAGGAAGAAAGAGAAAATTATGTTTATTAGATGATAGAAACAACACGTACAGAGCTGAGAAACAACAGTGGTGAAAACTGTATGAAACAGGAAACTGCTGACTTTGGCTACAGATGTTAAAAGACTAGGCTCCCTCTACCGTCAAAAATGCTTTCCCGGGAGGTACTTAGAAGGAAGGTGTGTGTACTGCACCATGGCAACTAGAGAGCAGCAATTCCTTAAAAAGCTTCAAGGGAATTCTGCAAAGGAGCGCACCTTAGTACTTTGGACCTAACGGCAGTTCCTGCAGCCTCATCCTTCATCCAGTGCACAGCTGACCCAGCTAAATATTCATCCAGCTAAAATATTCTGGCACAGCACGATGTAATGATTCAATACCAACAGTGAAAGTATACCTTATTTGTCAACACTTGCAGAAGGTAATAGCAGTCATTGCAAATGAAGTTTCAGACCTGAGGATAACCTGCAGTTCTCTTAGGCTATATCTACATGGATGGATGCAGCTAAGCATGAATGAGCTCTGCCTGTGCTTTGAGATGGTTGGCTATAAATCAGGACTATCTGTGAAGTTACAGAGATGCACTAATGCAGAGATGCATTGTCCCTCAAGCAAGTATACCCTTCATTCCAGCTGTGTCCCAGTGCTTATGACACTGACCACGATGTCATATTTTCTTTTGTATCTGACATGAAGGCCCAAGACAGTTCATATCCAGATGGCTCAGTCTATTTGCTTCTGCCTGTATTTGTCTTCAAATATATTTGCATTTCCATAGTTCTACAGCCCACACATTCATGACTAAGCCATAACATTTCCCAGACATTTCAGTGAAAATCTTTTAGTTTGTACAGCAGAAAAAGTCACAATAATTCCTGTATGAATGTGGTACAGTTTTGTCACTGAGCATTTTACAGTAAAGTTATGCTAAGTTATGCTAATTGTCAGGCTTGAGGGTTGGTGATTTAAAAACGTACAAGATTCTTTTTCAGCTGAAACACTTTCATAGCATAAACACATGCAAGATTATCTCCTCTACTTATTAAAAGAAATTCTGAATTAGTTGTTTTCACCTCATTTTACAATAGAGGCACCTTCAATTCCCATACCAAGAATTTTCTGGTTTAAACTCTTTAATTACCCTATCACAGTGATTTAGTAAACATAGCTCTTTTCCCAAATCTATAGTGTGATTTCTCATCCTGCCTCAAACTTTCTATTTAAGTTTAACAAATAATTTTAGATTTCACTTGTAGCTGTTCCATTTAGAAGATGATCTTATATATAGTGCCCCATGAAAAGAGACATTTTAATGGCCATATCTAAGGTAAGATATTTTCCAGCTTTTGCTGTAAATTTAATCTTTTGAGTTATAAACCAGGCCATAAGATATTTCCATATATTTTGGGTTTCTTTACATTATAAATATTGCCAGAAAGCCCTATCTAGATTGTCCATAATAAAACATTTATATGTTACGTTACACCTGCTTGTTATATATTATTTTACACTTACTTGCAAGCAATTAAGCAACCAATGAAACTTACCAATACATTAACTTAATGGTGAGATTTTATGAGGGCAAATTAAGTGGAAAATCTGTTGCAAGAATTTGATTATAAAACAACTGCTATGGAGAGCATTTCTGTACAGTAAGCAGGGTATGGAAATAAATTAACAACTAATGCTGGCTGTAAGAGTCAAGCATTATAAGCTGCCCTTTTCAAAATCTAAATGAACAATTTGAGTCACTGTGAAAGAAAGCAAGAAAAAAACCCCTACCCTGCATGTAACTAAGGCATGGTAGCTATTTTGAGATTAACATTAGAAAGGAAATAATTTTCTTCTCTCATTGGGGATGAACTAATCTGCTCTGGTTTTCACTTTCACCTTGAATCCTGAGCCAAGGGTAATTCTAATAACAAGATTTACAACCTCAACAGAAATATTTTAGCAGATATTTTTTCGTAAGAGAACAGCCACTATTTCTCACTTTCTCTTAAAATATCTATGCCTTCCACTAGTTGCTTTTCTCCCTCTACTGAAACGAAGCCAGCTAACATTCATTTTTGTCATTTACTTTGTCAGAGTTAAAGCAAGTACAAAGAAATGCTGACTGGGCTTAGTGAAAGAGATTTATAACAACACATTTAGATATAAATTAAACTGTATTGTTTTGTTATACTTTCGAGTTTAAGATTAATCTCCCCTAATTTTATCTATCTAAAAGTAATGTCTCTAGTCTTATCCTGTCTGTCCTCCCCGAAGAGTCAGTGGACACACTACACACAGTGCAACAGTTACCTGTGAAAGAATTGCCTGGCAATATTTAATTGAGAAAGAACATAGACAAGTACTGTAAAATAGATAACTAAAACGTGGATAGCAAAAGGTAGGTCACATGACTCCTATCTTCAATACTTCACATCTGCAGAGCATTGCTGGTGCCACAGATGGAAGTTGGAAATCTGCAGCTGAGAAGCTCTGGGAAGGAAAACATAAATAGCCTAAACAGCTCCCTAAGACAGCTAATTAAAATTAAAGAGTCACCTACAATAATTCTATTTTGATGTTCCTTAATATAGATATGACAGTCAAGGCTACAAAACAATTTTCTTATAAGTTCTAAATGTTCTTGTTTCATCTTTTGGTTTCAGTTTGGATGCTTTGCAAGGTTAAATAGCTGTATAATGAACAGCCAGAAGGGGATTCAGAGCTAAGCATTATAGTGGAACATTAATGAGAAATCTATACAAGATTGGCATGGGATGAATGAGAGAGCTGGGCCCCTCTGAAGAGGTTGAGGCCATGAAAGAAGGGTTGAGGTACCTAAACGTTTCTGGAAATCTACATTCAATAAAATAATTTCCTTAGTATTTTAACATCTGGGTTTGCACTTGTCAGTTGCTTACAGATACTACTCCAAGAAAATATCTCATACTATGAAGAGATAACTATACTCTTAATACATCACTTGGGCTGAAAGCAGATGTCTTAATATTACATCTCTATAATTTCTACTAAGCAAGAAGAGCACAGAAGCTGGATCTGATTCAGATACCATAGACAGGCATGTCCTCAAGGCCTGCTGGTTCTGCAGTAATTCAGAACATAGGCAGGTTCCTTACATTTGAAAAATTCATGTATTTCATTTCTTTTTTCTAATATCTTGATCCATGGATAGGATTAGTTCTGAACTCAACAGAATATATGAGTAAGGGATTATGACATCTGCTACTATGTAGTCTTAGAAATATTCTTTCTCCGACAATGAATCAATTATTTATGTATAATAAATGTTTTTTTTCCTTAGGCTTTACCAAGCTAATCAACAGCTAATTTAAGGTTACTCAGAAAAAGTTGACAGTTGTACTGTTATCCAAAAATTAAACTAATTCTTAATATAAGCCTACTAACTAGTTCTTTATCATTTGCTCCTGTTACTATAAAAATTGCTAGTTATCTGTGAATTTTATAAAGCCGTTAATGTCTTTTTATTATCACTATTATGGATTGGCTATCTTTTCTGATATTAGATTGGCATATCACTTTTTTTTGCTTTTCAGAATTATCAAGAAACACTTTCTAAAGATGTCTGGTACAAACTTTCCCACATTCTCTCACAACATTTAATTTTTAGTGGATTTGAGACTAATTAGATGTGCATTAATATAGTCTGTAATGTAGGCCCTGGAAGATAATTCTTAAATAAGACATGAAAAAGGCAAAAATTAGTTGCCTGACATTAATATGAGAGATTCATTAGAATTTTAATTCCTCATCAAGAAACAGATTCAAAAATATTCAAGGTCTACAATATCTGTAAAATTTTAGTATTTTCCTTTTGAATTATATTTGAGTATTTTTCTAATTTTCCTGCCTTGTGTTTCTTCTTTTTTTTTTCTTTCTTTCTTTTTTAATTCTCATTTGCAATTCTTATAGAAATACTTTAAATTAATACCTATTCTTTAAAAATTTCTTGCACTTCATCGATTCAGTGATTTCTGGCAGTTTTAGAAAGGATTATTTTTAGGGAGCACTTGTTCACAGAAGCAAGACTTAGGCATAAATATCCTGGGAAGACAATATACTGAAAAGACAAACAAGATCTTCCACCAGTGGTACGCTGATAAGATAAAAAGTTATCTAAGACAGTAATTTAAAAGTCTATTTTCTATTGTGTTTTTTTTCCCAAAAATTATATGTTCTCATTTAAGATATAGGGACCGGCTGTTAGTGTTACTTCCCACATAATCATGATTAATACAAAAACCCAGTATTTAAGACTGCTGGAAAGAAGGAAGACTATTAAGAAATTCTGGTACAAGGACAGGAAAAACTATGGCACCTGAGTGTCTGTTCTTACTGGCACTGAAACTTAACTCTACCTTTAAAAATTCAGATTCTATTATCTTAATACAACTGTTGGAAAAGATAACATAAAAATTTACTATCAAGCAAAGGTTGAAGTTATAAATTAAATCATAAACTGCTCTTTAGCTCACAAAAGACAAGTCACGCCACTGCTGTTTCCTGGAGTTTGCTTTGCACTCATAAAACTGAGACCAAGGAAACAAATTCCGCTTGGTGTAGGATGATGTCACTCCCATTTATCTGCTGGAAACACAATGAGTTACCATATTCTGAAATTATTTGGAACAGAAAAGAAACTCACTCCTGTCAAAGAACCACACTTAGATATAGGCTTGACTTAAAACAAATTAGCAAATGGAGATTACTGTTTCATTGTGTTTGTGAAAGAGTAAAAATTTGCATTCATCCTAGGTTTCCAAAGCCACTGGAAGAGTACTCTAGGATGACCACAGCATTTTTGCTCAATTTTTTTCAGTGAAATATTCCCAGTTATCTTACAGTAAGTACAATATTAACTGGTTTTTAAATATGAGAAGCGTGATAAAGTAACAATGTGAAATAAGGTTTTCAAATACTGTAGAAGAACTGCACTTATTAAAGCTATTTGAGCGCTTACCACTCATAGTGTATTTCTGTCAAACTGGTGCAGGCCCTGCTATAAAACAAACTGAAAATCTATTTTGATTTCTAATTAAAGGGAACTCACTCTAGAGTTAATTACAAAGTATCTAGATATGAATCAGGACATCTAGGAAATCAATTTCACACAAAAGAATGCAACAAGAAGGTTTCTAATGGCTTCTATGAGATTTAGAGTAAGCTCTCTGCTAGTAACGACAGCGGTAAGGAAAGTTGCTTTGTTCTTCCATCTGTTGTGGTGATAGTTGACTTTTCATTTATTTAAATAATAATTTCCATGTTATTAAAAGCCTTTGATTTCATAAAACCAATATGCAGAAATTATCATAGCTACAGTGTATTTGTTTCAGGTACCTTTCCAACATGGAATATTCACATTCACTTAGACACGCTCCCTTGAAAGCAGGACAGCTCCAATAATAATTCCAAAACTGTCTTTAAGCATCATCATCAATAGCATATCTCATAAACACAGCTTCATCTGTGTCTCAAGGGCAGAGTTACACTGGTATTTTCACCCCTTACAGACACAAACTGCTAGAAGTAAAATGCTAAAGGCCATACTGTCTTCTTTCACCTCATCCCTTGGTTTTGTGTGCAGTCCAAATGCACCTCACAAAACAGCAGAAGCTGTAGGGATCACCTGGAGCTCAAACAAAACTTCTTAAACAGTTACTTAACAAGACTGACACCAAACTCAAAAGATTTAAAAGAAAAAGAAAGTTGAGCAACTCATATAGTAGTCAAGCTTATCATCACGTTGAGTTGCTGTCCATCACACTCAAAGAGGGTAAGTCACCCAGGCAAAAGCCAGCTGGACAGTGATCATACTTAATAGCTCTCTAGTGCCTTTATCTGATGACCTCAAAATACTTGACAAACACAAATTCATTTCATGTCATAAGACTTCTGCTGCTGGCTGAATACCACTATAGCCTAAATAACAAATAATTGAGTGTCAGTGATGATAGCCCAAGCTTTCAACTAACAGTAAATCGCTGTCCTTGCTATGCACCAGTGGCAGAAAATGCGTATGAGGAGATTCCAAAGGTTTCTCAGAGACGGATATACTAAAACAGGCTGGGAAAGGAGATTCCAAAGGTTTCTCAGAGACGGATATACTAAAACAGGCTGGGAAAGGAGATTCCAAAGGTTTCTCAGAGCTTGGTGTACCAAACTAGTAAGACTTTGGGCAAAGCCAGCCTCTGGGAAAAGCACAACACCAAATATCTCCTGGTCTTATTGTCTGTGTGAGCAGATTTTCTTCAATCTCTTTTCCAACTAATCCTTCATTTTTGTACATGGCATCATGACTAACAAGGATTTTTCTTACCACACCAGAACAGGACTTGCTATTTGAAAAAAAAAACCAAAACCAACAAAACAATAGGCATAGAAGAATTTGTAAACCTTACCAGATTATAAACCTGTCTCAGTTTCTTACACTTTAAATATTGAGACAAAGCGGAGATGACATAAAGATTACTGACTTAGATTTTTTACTATTAATCTCTCTGATTATTATGTTTTTAAGCTTTACTCTCTTCTCTCTCCAGCAATCTAAAATCAAAGCTAGTGACTGGCTGATAGTGGAAATAATATGTCTGTAGAAATCTGCAAAGCAACAGCTGTTTGCCAATATTTCTAAACAAAGAAAACATAAAAGTTACCAAGGATTGGGTTGTAGAACAAAGTCAGTGCAGGCTAAACCCACATGAAGTATTTTTTTTTTCTTCCAGTTACTGCTTACACATTTAGAATCACATCTCATTATATCATTAATGTAATAATAATTTGCACATTGAGCTAATATTTTGTATAATAATTACAAAGTTTTTAACAACATGTTCTTAGATGAGTGATATTTCCAAACATATGTGCAGTGCAAAAAGTGATATTCTATCAAATATGAATCTATTGTCTTTTGAGGTGGCACATCAAATAAAACTTTTAATGTCAAGTTTTAGGCATTGCCTGAAGAGTCAATTTTGTACAATTGCTATAAATGGAAAGTTTCAATGAATGGAACTAGTGATATATATAATGATTTTCATTATCAGATTATTTTCGTTCATTCTCAGAAGAATTGTCTAAGTTTTTCTATGGTAATTCAATAAATGCTTGAAACTATGACTTTTTATCTAAGGCAAAGTTATTTGTTAACTCTTAAATTACTCATGCTGGGAAAAAGGTATATCCCACAAATCATAGCAAGTTATGTATCACTGACAGTAACATCTGATACACCATCTAATTAAAAAAAAAAAAAAAAA
>VZRV01003104.1:476680-791986 GCA_013398115.1 Falcunculus frontatus | reverse complement strand
AAAAAAAAAAAAAAAGAGGAAGTATAAACCTAAGTCTTTTTCTGCACAATGCCAAAACTGGTGCACACTGGCTACCTGCTACAGAGTACAAATAAGTTACCGGGTCGCTAGCCTTTGTGGTGTTCCCAAACATGAACCATGCCTGAAATATTAGATAGGTTTGGCTATATATTGTATATGATTTCCAGATTACAACATCAGAATAATATACAAGTTGAAAAAAAAAATGATATCGTAGATGAAATCTTTATTTATTATAATTTTAATGCCTTTCTATACTTCTCTTGATTGTCCAGCTTTGCTGTATAAAGTGTAATGTAAAAATTTATAAAAGAATGACACTGAATTTGAGCTGCTAACAATTCTAGCCATGCTCATTAGATATAAAGTGAGAACTGCTCCTCAAACTCGTAAATCCTCTTCAGTCAAAACGGGTTTTACTGTGATGCACACATCCACATCACATATTCAAATTTTTAAATCAATACCGAAAGTACAAAAGACTAAATGCCTAAAACTATCTCAGGGTAAACGCACATCCTCTGTAATGACATGAGAATGTTTGTAATATGATGTGAAATTGTGGTCCAATGCAAGCGATAACTGGTCAAAATATTTTCAGTTTTACAAAAATGCCCACAAATTAAATTAAAATTCTATATAAATGTTCTGTGCTTAGTTAGAAGAAAGTATTGTTTGCGACTTTAAAAGATATACCCACAAAAAGAAGAAAAACACCGAATCATCAACAGTAGGCAAAATATTAATGAAGGCCATCAGAAAGAGCAAGTTTTAAAAGTTACTTACGTCTGTCGGTCCCTGTACATCTTGTTAACTTTCTCCCATTCAAAATTAAGTTGATTCAGCTTTTCTTGTATATTTGCTGCTTCCTTTGGTGTAACATTTTGCAAAGCCGACGTCTTCTTCTTGTTTATAATTTCTACATGACCCTGCAGTCTCCCCAGGCTATCCTTAATGCTCTGTAATATCAAGATTTTAAAAAATAAAAACAAAACATTGGTTTTTTATAAATAAAAATAATTGTTCCTAAGCAAAAGAATGTAGTACAAAATGCTAATTAAACAGTAACATTGATAATAAGAGTAATTTTACAATAACCTGGTATAATAACTGAATGTCCATCCTTTCTTTGAAGACTGAATGAAATATATCCGAGGAAGGTGAGGAGGGGAAACAAAGTGCTATTGACTCAAAAATTCTGCATGTCGGTATTTACATTTCCTGATCTTTCATTTCCCTTTTCTTTGCAGATCAGAAACAAGTCCTCAGAGCAATCACCAGGAAAGAAGCCTGAGCCCTACAATCCCAAGTGGAGCCTGCTGAGGTACTGAGATGATTTTGTGGTGTGCAACGCGATCACTGCGAGGAGTTGCCAAAGAACTGAGCAAGATGCAGGGAGAAAATCTTTAACACCAACACAAAAACCATGATCTGGCAAAGCGAAAATATTGGCCATTAATTTCACTTGGTTGGCAAAAGGCATAAACTTGGTACAAAAATTACACTGCAAAATCTCATGTCCCTGGGACATGACAGTAAAGAATAAAAGCATGTCCCTTGATGGTTTTGGTTAAACTTGAAAAACAATTGATTCCTTTTTCACTATCCAAGTTCCTTAGAATGAAATAAACAAATATCTTGCAATCTATACAAATGAAACAAAAGAAATGTAAGATAGACATTCAGCAAAGGAAATTTCATACTCATTGATTTAAATAAATCATATTAATATCATAAGCTTTAAATACTTGGGGCTTTAGACATGGAATATCACAGAGCTACTCATTGATTTAAATAAATCATATTAATATCATAAGCTTTAAATACTTGGGGCTTTAGACATGGAATATCACAGAGCTTCAGTAACAATTTAGAAGGAAAAAAAAAATCAAAAAATCTATCTCCTTTAATATAAAATGAGTTACTTTTAATTTAAACAAATTAATCATGCATCTCCAAAAATCTCATCACTTTCATTTCCTCTCATTAAGGTCTTTTCTACATGCCCTTCTCTAAATATTATCTAATTATTTACTTTCAAAGCATTTAATATTCTTTTAAAATTAAATATGATATATACAGCCAAGCCGTACTACTTACTGAGAAAGTGTTTTATTCTATATTTAAAAAAAAATTATTACAGAACAACAGCTGCTTTCTGGATAAAAATAGACACTGAGAAAATATTTTGAAGGTACAATTCAGGGCATATTAAACCGAGTTATCCAAAATTCTCAAGTAACAGGTTTAATTGAACTTTTTTACCATGCCTTATATTTATTATATCTGCCACTGTTTTCCTATCATTATTCTGCTCCATAATTTAGCACTGCCGATTTCTTTTTGGTTGCTCATTCCTTTTTCCTGGTTTTAATCAAACAAAATAGTAATTTTCAATTTGTTCCAATTTACTGAACACTATCAAGCCATTTTAAAACTGCATCAAACAATACTAATTTTGATGCTGGTTTTAAAGTGTTGCTCTACTAGGAACCTTCCATGTATAAAATTTAGTATACTCAAAGCTGCAGAGATGTGTGTAGCTCCTAGAAAGAAGTTGTTAATCTTAGAAAGCCATTTGTAAACTGGACACGCTTCATGGGCAATTTGAACCAAACTGAAGCACTTTCCAGTCCACAAGTAGTGAGGCCTTCTCTTTCTCCTGCCTTTCTTTAACTTTTGCAGTCTAATACTTGTCTGCTGTGAATGCTAATTTGGATTCTAACCCTGCAATTCCTGTTTTTTTCTTAATAAAGAAACTTTTATGATATACACGTAGATTGCGTTTATCATTTCAGCATTTATGAATTCTGATTCAACAGATGGGTTTTAATTTTTTTTTTTTAATAAACACACAATCCACACCATTTCATGGCTAGATAATAAGTTCTACTATTCTACTGTAATGACTTTGGTTTAAAACCAGTTTTTAAGAAGCGTGGCTATGACAGAGTGTACTGGTATATTAGTAGTAGTACTAATATGAAACAACAGGGAAGTAGGGATAATCACCCAAATCACTTTCTCCTCCAAATTGCTGGATAAATATTTTAAAAACCCTAAGAACTTAATAAAAAATCTGAGTAACTCTTGAAGTGATAAAATGTGATTGTAATTTTTAAACTAATTAAAGTTATTACGCTGCATTTACTATTTTGTAAAATATAAGATTTGAAGTCCTTATGTAAATGTGAAGGTAATGCACTGAAATAATTGCGTCCAAAACCACCCCACAAAACAAAAGAAATAATACTCTGGGTTCCTAAATCTCTAGCACTATAATATGCTAGTCTTTGGGAAAAAAAAAAAATAGATAGATGTACATTCCATAAAACCCCAAATGACCAATAATTTGAATGTTGAGGTCTTGAGAAACGTGACTTACATTTAGAAAACTAAATGAATACTTATAAATCAAAAGAGAATGGTAGATGTCTTGTCTCTAGAATGAGTTACAATAAGGTACAGATTTCCTCCTTGTCAACTCTCTGTCATGTGGAGTCAAAGCTGGCTGGGTCTGTGTCATTACTCAACAAACCTCGTTTGACTTTCCCAGAGAAACGTCTCACACTCTGTGTTCCTTACTCAGGCCTACTTAAATCTTTCTTTTACACACTCAAGACATGGATAATTCAGACATTCAATGCTATTAATCTCAAAATAAAAAATATCAGATGATAAAAACACAAAATGTGTCTAAATTTTCCAAGATTATATCCATGAATATAAAGGAGGCACCATCTTCACAAAACCTCACCCATGACTAAAAATTTGCATATTTAAAGCACAGGAGAAAATGTCATGGAAATGTTATAAGCTGCCAGGACATACTTAAGCACTCCAGTGAAGTGGCCTTCTTTTCAGCAGGTCTGAATATCAGCTCATCTGAGGCACCCAAGAAGGCACTTCTTGTGTTCAACACGTTTAAGTAACCAAATGAAGAGTAATATATGTGCCTATGTACACTGAAATTGCGGTCTTTTACAACCAAGTAGATCAATTTTCTAAACATTAAAAATAGATAAAATACATCTATGTTCTTCAGAACTGGTGAGTGATACATGCCTTAATGTTAATTAGCGGTCTATGAACAAGGTATACAATTTCTATGTCAGATTTTTGCTTTTGTCACAGCTGTTACAGACAGAACAAGTTCATACAGCTGATGTGCTGTAAATAAGAATTTCCAAAAGGGGGAAAAAAAAAAAAAAAAAAGAAAGAGAAACCATGTATATATGCATGTGTACACATATCCTCATGCATCTCAAATGTATTCCCCATCTGTCTATCATGCTGAAGAGAATGATCGGCAAGCAGTTATCAACAATGCCTTGGGAGATTTTGTAACATGGTTAACAGAGGCATACAAAGCTTTAATTTTTTAGAAAAAAAAAGGATAACAGAAAATCATTAGCAGCTGAAGTGACAGTAGCCTTTAGGGACCGATCGATCTCACTGCTCTTAAAAGAGAAATCCAGGTGCTAGAGACTCAAGCCCCAGTTCATTTTCACTACCTGGAATTTGTCTTTATCTGCCAGAGAAAGACAACTTCCTGTAAAAATTCAGTTCCTCGGCTATTTGTGTACAAATCTGTCACCAAGCACAGTGTTACTGTCAGATCTATTTGGAGAGAGCATGTGAGCACACTCAGTTCTAAGGTATGGTTAATTGAGTTTTATTGAGCTGCACCAAAAAATCACTCTGAATTTCACATTATGAGAAGCTTCTTGATAAGAATCACTTAGTACACACCAAATACATATTCCAATGTGTAAAAATAAAAATACATTTTTTTGACATTCCAAACATTTGTAGAATGATATTTTATAATTATATGTGTAGCAGATTCATTACAATATTTCATGCTTTTTGTACTAACATGAAACCAAGTAACAGCACAGTTGTTAGTAATCATGGACAGGTGGAAAAATTCCTCAAATTAATTACAATTTTAAAATCTGTACAGAATTGTGAGTTACAATATCTTGTATGGGTATTGCTGGCTTCATAAACCATTTTGAAAGCAGATTTTAGGTGCCAGAAGCATGGATGTGTAATATGTACAATAAATTCTTATATTCTGAAAAATGACGTGGTAGAAAACAGTGCAAAAAACCTGCTCTATCTGTCAGTAGATGAAAGATTACCAAAGGAAAAAAGAAGAGAAAAAAAGAAGATGAATCAGAGCATTAAAATATCTGTATTTAAAAAACAACACAGAAAACAACCCAAATTTTAATGAGCTAAATAAAAGCCCTATGGGAAGTACAAAAGAATATGAACTAGAAACAGAATTGTTAGAGTGATTATGCAAGATATACATATATCTCAGATATATAAGAAATCTCTTCCTCAAAGCCAGATGGCTTTCCATATTAAAATTATTACATCATTGAAAAATATGATAGCTAAATGTATAATCATATTCTACAATAAGATGTTCCTGCCAAAATTAAGAATAATAAAAAAAAAAATAAAAAGAAACACTGATATGTATGGGCCCTACTGCAGGTCTGCAGCATAATTATATAATGCAAGTAACCTCAGGAAATAAGTTTTGAATTCCAAGTTAATAGAATTAAGTAATGAATAGGCACAACTATGCCATGACTATGACAGTGATCCTTAAAAATCTTATTAGCAACTTTTTCACATATGGTTATAAATTAGACTTCTTAAATTCCAGGTATACTGTTTCATTTTGACACACTTTTCCTATATGTTAGTAAACAGAAATTTGTGTTAGTTTTATTCTCTGGTTAATCAGTGTATTTATCTCAGCCTATACATCTCCCACTGAATAATCTGGAGCTCGAACAAGTCAAGTAGCTTGCATGAGATAATCATTACACAGGAAAACTTGCTCTTAGTATGAACAATATAGCCATATTAAGTAGAATATATTAGTTTACACTAATTAGAAATAGTTTACACTAATTTCGCTTTTAGGAGACATTTGAAACGTCAGTTTCAAGGAAGGATAATTAGCTAAAATCTGAAGGTATTTTATCACTACGTTTGTTCATGCAATGAAATCCATTATAATCACAACCAATGCTATACAGGTAGCTCAAAGATGGTGAACTCCATCAATATGAACATCATCAGTAGCAGACAGAAATAACGTCTGTGCTTATAACAACAGTTGTCCTATTCTGAGAGTATATAAGGCCAACTTTACTAATACATCAATCTATGAACCACAATTTTCTGTACAATCAACTTGAGTTTCATCATTGACAGAACTGTACTATTTAAATTGTTTGTTAAATACTGTCAGTACAGTAACAAAGAAAAGCTGAGGTACTGTGTCTTAATACTTAAAAGAGCTTGCAATGGGATAATGAACACATTGCAGTGCTCACTTTATGAGATAAAGTGACAAGATTTGGTTTCTCTATCTGACTTTTCCACTCCCTTAAGCTTAAAATGAAGATAAAAGCATTCCTATGAACTGGTTTCAGCAGATATACTAAATGTGATCATTAAAGTATTACAGTTTACCAAATGTTAGAAGCTACCAGATTTTTACTGCAAAACCTCATATTTTACTACTTCACATGCCTTTGATATAAAGAGTTAGTTCTTGATTTATCTATGACAATTGATATTAGCAGTTTTTAATTTGTATTCAATATTTATACTATTTGATAATGAGCAATCATGTTTAAGTCTTACTAAACATATTTACTTTGGAGAAAATGTTCAAAGCTGTTACCACTGATTCTTGTAAATAAAGTTATTTTTCCTTTTACGGATTAATTAAAATGGATTCTTTCTGAATAAGAGTGAAAAAAAATTCAAAAGCTCAGTTTTAAAACACAGAGCTATTCATGACAGTTCTGTAATTTGATTCATGCAAATCTGTCAGAGAAAAAAAATCAACGACAATTTAATTTCAAACCTTTCCCAACCAGCTGCTGAACAATTTATGCACTACTTTTCTATTTTTACTGCAGGATAATGACAATGATGGATGCTTTTCCTTGGAAATAAATATTCATTAAGCAGGCTCAGATCAAACCTATACCCTTCCAAAAGCCCACGAATGTGCAAGACCCATTCGCCTCCTCTAAGAGATTTATTTTGGAGGAAGATGGAACTGTGCCCACAAATGCATCTCATAACAATTTAATAGTTTAGTTAAATTAAACCTATGGTAGTACTTACTTGTAACCTCAGTAATCAATATTATTAAAGTTGGTGTCAGCTCCAATATTACCAAATATATGGGGGTGAACAACAGATTACTTACGGATATAAATCAGATAAAGCTAGCCCAAATGTAAAGCATTAAGAAGAACAGAAAGGAAGTAATTTCCCAGTAAACTTCCTGAGGTAGACCACTGTTTCTCCATCCAATCTATTAATGAACAAAAGTTCATCAGCAAGGATCAAGTAGGGGCTCATTAGCCATGATTTACATAGTCCATGAGTATTTTTTTTTTTTTGTGCAGAAGGGATTGTTTCAAATGAAGAATGACAATTAAATTGGCACGTTTTGTGCTTCAATACTCAGACTGACTTTAATCTACTGGTACTAAACCAGAAGTGGTAAAAGAAACAGCCTACTGGTATTTAACACCTATTGATTGACATCCTATTACCAGTTCTGTGCTTCCATTGATCCAATACTTTACTGCTATGTTTCACTACGCAACTCTACTGCCTGGCTAGGAACCTGAAAACACCCTAATTTTCACAAGCTAATAACAATATTTGTGCGTGTGTATACAAATGCCTAAAATATATCTATGAATGCATAAGAATTATAAACAGATGTGATTTTACAGAAGCTAATAGCAGCATATGGATGTGGTTTTGTTACATATCCTCCCACATGGAAAGAGATAAACGGGCTCCTACAGAGGAAAATTCAGAGCACATAGCCAGAGTCACTGCCCTGATTCTCCCTCTAAGCTTCTTTCTTATAGCTGACTGTAGGCAATTTCCAGCCTCTTTAGGCTAATATTTACTGTTCTCAAAAAATTTTACTTTCCCTAAATAATCACAGGAAAATGGAAATGCAGTCTTCTCTTCATGCTGGATGACAGTTTGGAATTGCTATAATTACATGCAGCACTTGAGCATGATTTTTTACAAGGCTTTCCTCACACAAACATTATTCTGCAAAAGCTGATAACTCATTCATCTACTTAGGCTTACAACTTTAATCTTATTCTCTTCTTATGTCAAATCTGTGTTGGAAAAATTCCACCGATTCCAAAGGATTTCACTGTTGCAAGCACTGAACAAACCAGGCATTAATATTGCAAGTCCTGAAGAAACCACACAGTAATACTTAAAGTCATACTAACAATACAAAATTTGCTTTTTCTTAACTACATTATCTAACTATTGGATAATATTCTCTGTTTAGCTAATAAAACCGAAATAGTAACTACATGGAGTACAGACCCAGTAAGACCTCAAGGTTTTTTGGTCTAACATAGAATGCAACAGCTAAATTTTATTTGGTTTTGTTCCTGTTCCAACAACAATAATTTTAGAAATCATACAATAAAATAAAGCAACCAAGATTGGGTGTCGACAGGGTTACTTAGTAATTACTTATACTTACAAATCATAAAAGCATTTAACCACTAGGAGATGAACTCAGCTGGTTAGAGCATGGTGCTAATAACACCAAGATTGTGGGTTCAACCCCCGCATGGGCCATTCACTTAAGAGTAGGACTTCATGATCCTTGTGTTCCCTTTCAACTTAGAATATTCTGTGATTTAGATTGGAAAAGACCTAAATTGAGCCCAGCCATTAACCCAGCACTACCAAGTCCACCACTGAACCATGCCCCCAAGTGGCACACCTATACATCTCCTAAATAACTCTAGCGATGGTTACTCATCCATTTCTCTGGGGAGCCTGTTCCAGTGCTTAAAAACCATTTCAGTGAAGAACTTTCTTTGCATTATCCATAGACGTGCAAACTTTTAACCACAGATTCTATCTTGAAATATACTGTGCATCTCCATCCTTTCTCTCCCATTCAAGGACGTAATTTGCAGATACCCTAATGATCTTGTCCTCCAAATACAGGTTAAACAGGTAAAAATAAATTAACACTTCAGGGTTTAGGTACTTTGCCCCCAATGTTCCCCCATTAACAAACATCCATACATGCACACATCACAGAGAAGGGCTTAGCACTCATAAAACAGATGTCTCAGGATGAGAACAGGCTGCCAATATACAGAAGGTCCAAAATTATGTAATCTAATCATTGCTAAGAAAGTCTTTCCATCTTACCTTGAGACACTCTTCTTGTTTGAAGAGATCCTCACAATCCTTAGCCTGTAGAACAGGAGAGTTAAGGCGCTCTTCCACTTCGGACAAGGCTTGCAGAAGGTGAAGGATCTCTGCCAGGTACGTAGAAGGCACATGAGTGGTTTCCACAGTCCTAGTTTCAGTCATCACAAAAGTTGTATCTTCACGAACTGTTTGCTAGTATAGATATACAACAGAGTGCTTCCTTTAGTTTCTTAACACTAGACAAAATTATAACTTAATGCAATTTCCAGTTCACAACCCAGAAACAATCAAAAGTAACTTCCAAAGACAAATGCAGGAAATATCTGAGGTTTCCGACATGTTTGAAATGGCAGGTACTGAAATTGATCCATGCAAGAGTGTACAAGCTTTTCTTCTACTCTCCAAAGAAATGCAGATAGGAAATGCAAGAGTATGCTGAGATTATGGTGTTACTGAGATTTTAGTGCTAGCCAGCCCTTTCATTTTAAATCATCACACCTCTTGAAAAATCTGTCCTTCATTAAGAAATTTCATGCATGCCAAGTCTAAAATAGTAAATAATTTAAAGGTATCAAGTAAAACAATGACTTGCATAATAGACATGATTCCTTAAATAAAATGCAATACAAAACAAATATGTCAACTCTATACTGTCAACACTATACTAAAAAATTGTTTAAAATAGCAAGTACAATTTGGAATTTAATGATTTGAAAGGTCTTTAATGCATTCTTATTTCTAAAAGAAAACCCAGCAATACACCTCTTCATGAAATTAGGATTTTTTTTTAATATTTCTTTTCTAATCTGGAAAAATATGAAATAGACACCCTATTCTGGAAGCACATGCATACACCAAATGTAAAGACATCCCAGAATGTTTTGGTTCCAAGAAAATATTTAGTTGATCTATGGCATTTGAAAGCATACTGATATATTAGGGGACAAAAAAGTGGCTGTTTATATAAATTCTCTGTATTTCCCGTTTGATTTGTAATACCAAATGTGAAAATGTAATACCCAAAGTGTGCTTTGGAGCAGGGAGACCTGTGATTGCTTCTCTTAACTGAACTCCATATACTAGATCACCTGCATGTCCATTAGAAAAGGCAAAATCTAAGCTATCAATCATTTGTGGTTTCATAAGCATAAGTTTGTTTATGGATTCCTAGTGTGGGACCAAAATCCTTTGTGTTTGATGTCTGTCTTCTCAAAAATGTAAACTTTAATTACTGAGAACCTCAAAGAATTTTACAGGTATTTGTTGGTAAATGTTCAAAAATTCTATTACTTAGATCTTTCACTTCTAACAGAAAATTATGGACTTCGGAGCCATTAATGTGAAAGACAATTGATCAATGGTCCAAGAAGAAAACAAAATCATTATTCAGCTACCCATTAAGCAAAAAGAAAACAAATATAAGCACACTCTACCTCAGCAAGGTGTCTCATTTTAATTCAGGACATATTTCTCTCTTCAGCTACCGAGCTGAGTCATCTGGTTCTTCAATTTTCTTTAGAGTCTTAAAATATGCATATACACACTCTAGAAGATGTATGCATATCACATATAAAGCCCATAAAGTTATCTGTAGACTTGTGTTATTCTGCTGCATTTCTTATGCAAATTTAATTGCTTTGCTTACACTTTTCTCACTAAATGACTTTCTCAGTACATCTGCTAACACTGAAACCTCTCTAATTACCATATCACTGCTACAATTTTTATTATTTAAAATAAATTGCTTAAAAAAATTTGAGCTTGCCCCCCATATGTTTCATGAATCACACGCTCTGCAAAAATAACAGTTTACTCCAGTAAACCTAAAGAAAAAGCTGCCCCAGTTGATTACAAAATGGGAGAATCTCAACAGGCCACTGAAGCCAATGCAGCAATATATTCTAATTCCTCAAGACTACACTGTGACACTTGCAACCTATAGCAATGAACCTCAGACACACGTAAGGAACATTTTAACTATAATTGCATTTTTCTTTTTGACTCAGAGGACAGCATATTTCTATTCACAGTAATGAAAAGAGCATGCTAGGTATGCAAGGGTTTTCACTCAAAAAGAGGTCACGTGAATATGTAAAGCAGCATACAAAATATGATTAGTTTCTGTAGTTGTATGAGATTAGCCTATTCTTTTCAACCCAAATTTAGGATACTAAATATATATACACATATATATGCACATGCATGTATTTAGATAAAATAAAATCTGTGTCTTCTCACTTTAAACAATTTCTGAAACTACAAAGTCAAGCAGAAATCGGATGTGTGAGTCCTTTATGGATATCACACTTAATTTTTTATAGTGGCAAAATCGGGTACCTTTCAATCAGTGTTATGGAGAAAAATGGGATGTATGCAACCGTATATTCACACTGCCCTTACAGGAAACTTTAAATTAATATTTCTCATAGATGGAGGATTACTTGTATAAGTTCTACTGTTTATATTAGTTAAACTGTAAACTACTACAATCAGATAAATAAATAAATAAAGGGATAAGTATTTAAAAATAGACACCTACCAGATACTGTCCTCATATTTTAGTACAGTATTTAATACCTTATTCTAAAAAGAAATCACAGCCAAAATAAATTAGTTTCTGAATATTATTTAGAAAAAAAAAAAGAGTTGAAAATTTGATACTACTCTAGAAATCGAGGATTAGGCATCTTTGTCTTTTTTGGGGTTTTCAACAGGTCACAGGTGTTTCTTTCCTTCTTTCCTGCATTGAAAGTATCATGACAGAACCCACGACAGGAGTTGTCACCTTGCACCAAGGAATGGAGGGTAAGCATGTCCAGAACTGACAATTTTAATCAGCAAAGAGAAACATTTTTAGCTTGTCCCAATGTTTCCTGGACTTGCCTTAGGATAGAAAATAAAACAGGCAGAGTCCTTCCTTATATTCTGGACAAGCATCTTTACTGGAAAGGCAAAGCTGAAACTGAATCATATCCTAACTCTGGAGTGAGGAAAAAACTTACAAAAGGAGAGCACAGCAGCTGGGAGCAACTTCTATTAAAATAGTATTAATTCAGTAGGGAGATACGTAATTGCTCATGCCAAAATGGCTCATCAGAACCATGGTAGGTTAAGATTTTATAAGGATTAAAAATCAATAGGAAAGTGAAAATAAAAGATTTAGATAACCATTTAAGAATGGGTTTGGGATAAGTCAAATCTGATAAAATGGCAGAATGCATTAGAGTTACTTAAAAATAGTTAAATTAGTATTTTAAAAAATATATAGTACAACATATACATAAAAACATATATAAAAATATAAATAAAATGTTAAGTGATTGGGAAATGCTGGGGTAACTGGCCATTTCCTATATTACTATTTCTGTAAAATACAATTCTAGTATTTTAGATATTAATTTTTTTCCCTTGATTGTCAGTGATATAATGTTGAGCAAATTATTCTTGTCTCTGAGAGAACAACTTCTTTTGTGTAAGATTTAACATTTCATGCATTGCTTGTTACCAAGCATTATCACGTCTAGAATAGTAAATTGGATTTTCTTCCCCATCATTACATAATTTTAATTAAGGGACACAATCCTTCCATACACAGGACTCCACCTAAACTGATTTTATTGACGGTTACCACGCCCTACCAGTTGTGACAATATGGTAAGAAACAAATTCATGAACTGTCCCTTACAGAGAAGGCCAATAAGCAAAACCAAAACAAACCAGCCAAACAAAATGACAACAAAAACCCAACAAAAATGTACCAGAATAATGCAGGTTTTGCCGAGAAATTCACATACCTTCTCCAAAGAAATACTTGTGATCATTATTGCCCACATGTAACACTGTGGTGGCATCAGAGCTAATTAGTCTTGGAGAATGCTGTTAGTTTCCTTTTAACAGTGGAAAATTCATTGTTAAAGCCCCTTTCACCAATCTCAGCGTATCTATTTCCTTTCCTCTTTTTGCAGAGGGAATAATCCCAACATCTCTTTTGGTGTTCAAGAATTTACACCCAGAAAGCCTCCAAATTTTTGTGTTAGATTTTGACAACTGTTCCATTTTTGGTCCCTTCTCATGATAGGGCTCCAAACCCTAGTGTCTGTGCTTTTGATTTAATGACTTCACACAAGCATGGGAGGAGTAAAGCTGCAAACACTCCCAATCTGCATTGCTGTACCTCAGCACTGCTCCTTGCAGCATCCTGCTGAGAGGTTCAAGGACAACAAAAAAATGTACCTACTCCTGAAGTGAAAATACACTTGAGAAAGTATTCTTTACAATCAGCTGTATATGAGTGCAAAAAGTCTGTCACCTCTGCAGAATAAACATGGTGTTTTAATGTGTTTCATACACATATGAAAAAAAAAGGAGCAGACAACACACACCTTCTGGACAAAGGCAGTGATACCTCAGAGTCCAAAAATCTTGTGAACCATGTGGCATTTGCTAGGCCATGTTCACCATCAATACACCAAATAAAGAATTAGACACACAAAAGTATGATAAAATGCTATCAGAGGTCAATACAACCACTTTAAAGTACATGCTTATAAAAAAGCTTTTATTCACCCTTTCCTATGACAGCTGTGAGTGATAAGGTCAGCTGACATTCACAAAAATTTATTCTGTCTTCAGTGGTGCTAGCATATCTTACCTGTTAGTGTGCGTATAAGTAGAAAGTTCAAAGTTATACTGATTATATGGAATTTTCACTATGAGGTTGGATGGCCTTAGTCAATCACAAACAAGTTGTCAGTACAAAAAGGAGCATCTCTCTCAAGTACACAGAGACCTAAATCCTCGATGCAGGATTAAAAATTTATAAATTACTTATGTAATTCTATGAAGACAAGACCTTAAAAAGCAGTTGGAAACAATAAAATAGCTTTAAAATATTGAAAGAAAATCACATATTTAAGTAAGAACATAAATATTGTCTTATGTATATGATTTTTTTTTTCTGCTCATGTTGCAGAGTGGTTGCAGTCCACAAAATCCTGCACATTGCAACACTTAAACCATAAAGTTTAATGCTTGTATCTGATTTCATCAGTGACTTACATAAAAAATAGAGACTTTAAAAATATACATGACTATTTTCAGCACTGTTCTTGGACAGAGAGTGCTTTATGCCTTCACAACACTTCTCTGCTAAGGCATACCTCACTTGAGAAATGCTGCTTTAACAGGTTTTCTTCTGTGATAAAATGAATCTACTTGATCTACACATAAAATTAAACAAAGCCAGCTAAAATTAAGCTATTCCAAATAATGACATTAATTTATTCAGTAAATTTTAGATTCTAGGAGTAGAAAACAGAAAAGAGAAAATTGCAGGCTTTGATTTTGAAAACTACCAATCAAGAGGCATCAACCAGAGCCTGAACTTAATTTCACTTATATTGTCTTATTTGTCCCCTTCATAACTTGATTGAATGCAAAAGTTTTCTCCATCAGAAAATGTCTCTTTCCTGTACGTAGAGGCTTAAATTATGGGATATCTCCCAATATCTCAGATAGTTCTGCTACACTCTGATGAGTGCATTGTTTTCCTATTTAGATGCGGTGGGGGCAGGGGAAGAGGAGAAGAAAGATACAGACAAAAGCTATAGCAATTAATTTAAAACATTAAATCCAGAGTATTCACAGTTGTGAATAATAACCCTGGTTTCTTTTTTTTAATGTACAGTTTAAAAACTATGACAAAGCACGTTGGTGCTGCAGCCAATCCTTTGTGTTCCTCACACCCTCATGCCTTTGGAGCCCTCCAAGATGTCAAATACACTTTGTCAAGTAGCAAAATGAATACCTTTGGCAATCCCTTTCTTACTAGCTGAACAATGCTTTTATTTTATTCTGTCTTAGATAATTGCTTCTAGACAGGAACTCTCATCAAACTGAGGCACAGCTACACATTGAACCTAAAAGCAGCTTATTTGAAAATTTACCCAGCTTTACTTACTGAACACCTGCTAACATGCACAGAAATAAGGGACTATGATGATTCAGAAATTCCAGCAGTTCTACTGTTAACTTTTAACCTGATAACTTCCACTGGTATCTACTTGCTAAGTAAAGAGAAAAAGAAATTAATTTCATCAATGATGAGACTGGGGCAGAAGACTCTCATGCAATTCAGTGTATGTGGTATAAGTGATTTTTTTCAGAAAAGAAAAGATTAAAAATAGAATAATGTGTATCTTATGCCACATCTGAAATGTTACCATGTCCTGAAAAAAAAACCAAAATAGAGCAGCATTATGGCATTATTGACTAATTGGAACTACTGGGGTATAGAAAATGTCTCTTGTTTTTAAAAAAAATATGCATATATCTTAATTACTTCTGGTAACGATGGCATCTCTCAATCCTAATTATTGCAGTAGAGCAAAACTGACAAGGAAATCTGTGTCTGTCATGTGACTCTAAACGGATATTTGTAACATTATAAAAGGAATTATTAAATCCATTAAGAGTCTATCTCATAAGTATTTACTAAACCCTGCTCAGACCATGCACAATCAGTAGGATTTTGGGGGGAGAGTTCCAGTGAGCCAGGAGAGATAGCCATTATCAGTATTGAGAATCATGAAATACGCAAATGCTTACGTTACATTTTGGAATGAGAAAAATCAGAACATTGTAAAATCTACATCCTAGACTGGTTTTCAGCCAGTATTTTAAAATGTTGTTTAGGATTTTATAAGAGTTTATCTGGAAAATACTTTTGTAATTGGTTTATATGTGTTACCTTCCAGCAGACAAAACATACTAGGAAGTTTATATATGCTAACAATAGAATACATAAATCCAGAGGAGTTAGACATTTCTTGCATTGATCTGGTAATTTTTTCACACCTAAAAAACACACAGACATTATACATGTCATAGTTCAGTAAATATCTACTTGACCCTTTAGAAAATTAAACTCTTGTACACAGTCCTACATTCCTGTAGGTATAATGTCCAGTTGTGACAGGCTCTATTGATTTTGTTAAACCACTATCATGTACTCAAATTCAGCCACACAGCAGGAAATACCCAAAAGAATAGAAGGATTTTCCAATTTTTTTCTTTCCCCTCAAAATAGAATTTCAAAATCATGTTTCTTGGACAGCAATAAGCTATAGAGGTGAAACAGTGACAATAGTGGCAGAACCAGTGTGACAATAGTGGCAGAACTAGTATGACAATTTGCTGGAAGTCAGCCTACTGAAGAGCAGATTTTGGTCAATGCCAACTTATTTAATGGCTGATTTATTAAGACTACAGAAGTGCCACAATCTTAGATAGCATTAATGCTGCCTAAGGGCACGAAGCTTTAGGGCTGTCTTGAGCATGTATGTGCAACTACTGAGTGATCACCAAGAACCAATTAATGTTAAAGCACAGAAATGTTGGAATACACACTATTGATACCTGAATTGACAAACCATTTTGAAATTGATTGCTGATTTGTGATGCTAACTTTCCAGACACTTATGCCAGCTACATCTGTTAGATAATGTTGACATAATTTAGAAAATAAACTAAAAATAGCATTAAGTACCACATTCATAATGAATGCAAACAGCTTCAAAGAGCAAAGTCCTAAACCTTAAACTCTTACACCTTCCAGAAATGGTAAAAAGTCACCTAATTATTTTCCATTTTTAATCTACATTTATAGAGATATAGTCATACATAATGACAATAGGTTTTGTCACTTAGGCTGATTTACTTCAAGATTACTTCAAGACACAGATTTGTTTCTTTAAATGATGTGAACAAAATTGCTGACCATCTAGCATTTCTGAAAGCTAATTAAATATGCTCCAATAGATAATTCAGCACTCACACTGTACATCTACAAATTTTCTTCCTTCTCTACCTTTGTGTGTATACTCAGATGCTTCCACAAAAATACTCCCAGAACAAACAAACACAAAACCAAACCCAAATCATGAGTGATGTTGACATTCTGAATTGTAGACAAGAGATGAACATCATAATCTCTTCAAAAGATACTGTTATTTAGGGCCAGATCACTCTGCAGAAGGTCTTTTCCCTTATTATTTAATGCAATAATATTGCCAAGTAATTTTTGACACCAAAATCCACACCATGTAATTCATTACGCTAATAAATCATAATATACTATAGCAGAGAAAATAAGATGGCAATTAGCTGCCTTGTTTTCCAAATAATGGGGTAATTATAAAGAAGAAAATATTATAGTAGGATAATGCTCAGTTTAGTCTGAAAGCAGAGACCACTGGGGGCTATGTTGTACATGATTTTTTAACCATAGGCTCACGGTCTTGTTTCCATCTCAACCATACTGAGAGCAGTGAGAAAAGGCTGTGTCACGGCTAAGACCACATTTGTATAACTACATAATTAAAAGACAAATTTCTAACCCTGCTTTATTCCATGTTGCAGCAAGAGTTTTCACTCCTATGTGACAAGGTAAAGATACCGAGTTTCACTTTTAAACCTGAGAATGCAATTTAGATCACTTCAGTAAAGTTTGTAACAGATAATGCAAAATGGCAGAGAAAAATCTTTTCTATAAAGTTCTGTCACTCACAATATGGGATTTTTAAACTTAATTCTATTAAAATACTATAGCTTTGCAGTGATGAGAATGAATACAGCACAGAATTAACAAGGAAATATGAGGGAAGACAAATATGCTTTAGAAAAACTCAAAATAGAACAGTAAACTGGTCCACTTATATAAAAAAGGATATGGATTGTCTTCACTTAAATTACTGCAACACTGCATGAATTCATTTTAGACAGGAAATTAAATTAAAAAAAAAAACAAAAATAAAATTAGCTCTTCTTGAGCTGTATCAAAAACAATACCCATCCTCAGTGGATATTGTCCCATCTTTCCCATAACCTTACCTTAAATCAGACAGAAAATTAAAGGATTTTAAATACACTTAAACTATTTGGAATAAATTTTCTAAAAGGAATTTCCAGGTTGACGGATGCTGGAGAATAGGTGTAAACATTCACCTGTGATTCTCTTCCCAAAGTTCCTCATTCATCCTCATGCTTTTTGCAGACCATAGTCAAAAAAGCCCATTTTTTAGCTGTGCTGAGTAAAGCTATTCGCTTAAAAAGGTGCCACTGCCAATGCCAGAAAAGTTAAATGGTGTCACAGTGTCACCTCTGTCCTTAAGAGACCCAAAGTGCACAGGTGAATTGGATACTAATCCATCACTGTACAGTTCTTTTGCCCAGTAAGTTTTTTCCTGTTTTGTTTTTCTAATGTCTTTTCTCTTATTTCTCTCTCTCTCTCTCCACCCATTCTCAAAATAATGAAGAATTAGTTTGCCTCTTCTTCTTGGCAACCATTACTTGTTTATTTAACCCAAGAAACATCTAAACAAGTATAAGAGAAGAAAACAATTCCAGCAGGAGTGTTTGTGAAAACAGTCGAAAACCACAACTGAAAACAATGGTAGTATATTACCATTGAAGTGTCCGTCTTATTTTGATGCAGACAGATCATCAGGACACCAAGTCCTGTGTTTATCTAATAGTGACATATTTATTTAAATTAATGTTTGATTTATATTTTAGAAAATATCTCAATATATAAACATATTATAATGGTAAAAAAAAAAAGTTTAAATTTTATTAAACTTACTAAATAGAGCTCCACAGGGAAATATTAACTGAAAATTGCAAGATGCTCTTACAAATCTGAAAGTAAACAAGCTCTTGAATTTCATATGTAAATCTGAGCAGTCCTTAACCTGGTTCCAGAAGTTGATCACATGAAGTGTTCCAGTTAGGAGACAGGCATTGTGAATTTCTGAATGTTTACAGAATTTTAAAGAGAATGATGCCTTTTATTTGAAAAAATTAAGTAAGTACTAAGGGTGCTGGTATTTTATCCATGTGGCAGGTAACTATTGAAATTCTCAGACTAAAGCACTTACCTTATAAATACGAGTTTTGTATAACTATATTCCTTATTCATTCTTGATCAAAACACAGTCTAATTGGTATGAAAATGACAATTCTGTATGGTAAAAATCCAGGCCTAAATGTTTCAGTAGTAAAATGATCATAAATTTCAATAGAATGTTTGTGTGTATCACCGATAAAATTACTGAAATTACTTTGGTAAGCCTATTTTTTTTTAATGTTTCTACAACAATAGACACATAATTTTGACAGATTGCAAGAGGTTCTCTTGTCCGAAAAAAATTGTGTCTTACTATTTCCAGCATGCGTAGTTCAGCCAAGAGAGGAAAGTTGAAAGACCACCATGTATAACAGCAGAAAGAATGTTGAGTATCTTGATAAAATATGGTAATAGGACATATGTGAAATAAGAATTTACAGTGTAGGCTCTGCACCTGGGTTCATCTAGAAAATGTTTTCTAATGATAAAGGCCTTCAGCACTCTACATCCAGAGTAATTTCTGCCAGCTCAGGAAAATCTAAACAGCCGTGACACAAACATGCTAATAGACTGTTGAAATGAAAATATTGGGAAAAAAAATCTAGAAAACAGACATTAGGATAATATAATTAAATGTAATCAATATATCAAGAAATTATATTGATCTTGACCTGAATTAAATGATCCAAATCTAGCTTTTTCTCTGCAACAGATAAATATTTTCAACATCTTGGAAGAGTGGTTAAACCGTTGCTGAAAAACTGAAGATTTAGGTTTAGTCTGCAGCAGAGGGAATTGACAACTTTTCTGAAAATACTTCATGACTGCCAAGGCCTAATGATAGCAGATTCTGCACAGGTACTTTAGAAATAATTGTCCCTTAAGCTCCCTCATGTTATTTTTCACTGATTTTTTTTAAAAAACATGCAATTTTAATATTCAAAGATTGCGTATTGTTTTAGGATTAAACTGTAAAAGGCTTTTTTTTTTTAAGAGTATCTTAAACTGTCATAGATTGCAGTGGGATTTAGTGGTTAGCTGCAATTTTAAAATGTTACAGTAAAATATTCCACTCTTTCTAATAAGTTATTCAGATTTCACTACTGGTGTTACTACCAACTGATTTTCTGCCCAGTGTTTATTTTGTCACATATGAATAAAGACACTGTGTGAGAGAAGAAACTTGCAAGACAAGAACTCCAAAATTTTTTTCCACTCAATGTAATTTTAGGTTGTGTGCAGTTGCATTTATGTATTTGTGTACCACGTTTAACCTGTGAATGCAATAAATCCACCTTTGTCCCTATAGAATGTCACGTTACTCAGTGACAATTTTCACACAGAGGACCACTATACCAAACTGATTAATGTCTCAAAAACGTCATTAAACCGAAAATGAGTGCTTGAGGTGATATATCACACTCTATTCTTGAAAGTGCTGACATGAAATCCCTTTTTCTAAATAAACACCAATACATATTTGTCAATTAGTTGTCGGATATTTACTGCTATGTGTTTGTGGGATGATGAGGATTTTGCAATGATCTACGATTCTAGAGAGCAGAAATCCTTCTAAGGTCGTGGTTCCTACATCCTTCTGACAGGTCTTCCCAACAAATACTGGGGAAAAGTAAAATCCAGGGGAGCATGATAATTCTAATTTCACACTTTGATATCAAAAATATATTAACTCCAACAAAGGTAAGAAATGTAAATCTGTCATTAAGCAAGATAATTAAAGGTTTTCTTTAGTGCAGTCTTGCTATGTTTATTCAATGAAGCATAATGAATTGCAAGATACACAGTAAAACTAAACCCTCACTGATTTATAATAACAACTTTCAGTTGTAAATAACTCTTATTGAATTCATAATAAATTATAAATAAAAAAATGCAGCATTTTTCTATTTCTTTCGTTTTAAAGAAAAAATCAATTTTGTATTTTCATTGTATGGTTTTATTCAGCTGTTGGTTAACATAGAAAATCTCTGTGGAAGTTATTTTTGATGGTATATGCATGTGTTCAAGTGAATAGTTTGAATTTTCATTTTTCTTTTGTATTTTAAAGTCTTGCACAAACAATTAATGAATCCTCACAACATCCCTGTGAGGTAGGTACTTAAGCTGTTTAAGAAAAAGAAAATAACCCTTGAGAAATTCACTCCGTTTCACTAATTCAGCAAAGTCAAAACAATAACAATAACAAAGCTGTTGCACTTCTCACTCTGGTTTGGGTCATGAAAATATATTGCTTCTCTCAAGTCTCAGTAGCTTCTGTATAAATTATAAAATATTTCATATGAATATCACCTTAGTAATTGTCAACAGAGCAAGATTTTTTCATGAGAAATGAGAAGGATACAGTAATTGTCCTGTGTACATGCAAATTTCATTGGATAACCTTATTCCCTAGGTAAATACTAAGTAGTAGCCTTCTTGCATGAAATAGTTCAGAATATTAAAAATTTAACCTTTCAAGGTTATAAATATAGTATATAGTTATATATTTTAAGAATAAAAACATATGTAATGGTTACATGAATTTAAAAAGTTGGTGAGTGTATTCATCTGAGCAATTCAAAAATATGCTGATGTATCTACCTTACATATTTGAAAGAAAAATATGCTAAAATAAAGTTTACTGATCTGCTAGTAAAATTTTATAATAGATATATTCATCCCCTGTCATGGTAGGTGGTCGGTGACACAAAGAGCACATTGACAGCAGAATGTTTTTATATAAATTTCATGCACAATCTGATTTGTTACTTGACTATCAAAAGAACAAATATATTCATTAAAAAAGCCAACTCATTTACAAGACAGAGTGAATCTCGCTCTAGCTCCATGTCAATATAAACAATTTACGACTGATTACATCCATCAAGTTTAATATAAACCATAGTAATCTGAATAGTGTAATCAGATGGAACAAGATTTAATAACATACAAACCAAAGTTAATGTTGCTCTGATTGCTTCCATTAACTGCATAACTATCCAAAGTATTAGTTTTACATATACATTATGTAACTTCATATTAGAAAAGTTAAAAATACACAGTATGGTACATTATATAGAGCACTATATTTATCAAAAGTTTATACATATTGCTGATTTTTGGAACTTTTTTTCCTTTTTAAAACACAGTTTGTCATATATCAATTAAAAATAACACTTCGCACATTTAAATTTTCTCTATCCTATGTTCCCTCTGCAATTTAGGTGCATTTAAAAGTAAATAAATAAAATAATATTTTGATTAGATACCCTTTTGCCACTAACACCTTAAGATTACAGAAAGCACATGAAACAGCAACTTCCTTGAAAGCAAATCTTATCTTTCTTCATATAGAATCAAAAGCCCAGAAGAAAATGAGCAGAGTTTAGGAGTGGCAAGAAAAAACTGTCATGTAAGTGCAAAACCTCTGGTAAACTTCCAAATGGGTAACACTCAATACATATTTTGGTCATAAATGTGGAATAGCGACAGTTTATTTCCCTTTTATTTACCCAGCTATTGCAGCATGTATAAACCAGTAAGAATAATCATATTTTATATACAACTAAACAATTCAAAATCAGAAGACATGAAGATGGTTCGTAAAATTATGTTTTCATCCTGTCAAATTTAAAGTTACATTTTCTTACAAAAATTTCTTTGAGAATTCAAACATTTGAAGAAGAGGACATGTATATATAGTGTCATAAGAGTTTTTTGAATCACTTCCTAAAGTGAGTATAACGTGTTATGGACAAATAAAAAAACCAATTAAAATTGGCATGGGATGGGTAGTTTGGAAAAGACAACTTTTGTGTTTTACATGTCCAGTGAACAAAATAGATGCATGGCAAACTAATGTTTTTAAACTGATAAATGTTATGGAAAAATAATGAGGCAACAGAAATAAACACAGATTTTTCATTGCTGAGTTTTTTGTAATTGACTGATTTAACTTAAGGGCAATTTTAAGACCAAAGCAGATCACTATTGCATTAGAGTATATAAAGCTTCCCCCAGTTGCAGACAATAGGGCTTTTCTTATTAATATCTGAAGAGTTGACACTGACCCTGGTGCTCTCATTGTTAGTAGGATGCTGTTAGTAGTAGCAGTTGCAAACATATGGGTTTGCCAGTAACAACTCACAATTTGTGCATAGTTGAGTCTTCGAAACTGAGCAAATTTGCTCTCAAAATCTTGCCAGCGCTTGCTGAGCTGTATCAGGGTTGGCTCCACTGCTTTTGCAGCCCCATCCTTAGACAGGCGTTCAGCCTGCCTCTGCACCGCATTCAGATCTTCCTTCTTCTTCTCCAATTCTCCACCAATCTCCTAGTGAGCAAAACCAATACAGGGCCCAGGACAGTTAGCTAACTAGATCAATCAACTTAAAATTAGCAAAATACTTCTGTCAGAAAATCCATTTCCATTTTATTGTCACAAGTAAAATTTACAGCTACTTAATATCTTATTTTACATTTAAACAGAAAAAAAATAACTGAAACTGAAGAACCTTCTTGGAGATGGGCTGTAGAGATCCTAAGAACTACTACACTCTGAAACTGTTAGCAAAGGCCAACAGTTTCCATGTTCAGATTCTTGCTAGTACACTGTGATGGGATATCGGAGAAATTATTTGCTCAATAAGGGTCAGCATATTCAGGACAAATAGTGTTTGAACAGCATACAAATGTACAATTAGACTCTTTAATGTATTAGGTAGCTCCTACTTTACTCTGTGGGAAACTCAACAGAGAATGAAGCAAAGAAAGACGATGTAAAATAAACCAGGAAAACCTTTGACGGTATGTAAATAAATCTATAGAGTTTGACAGTGACATATGAATATGTTCTGATGAAAATGAATGGGCTAACATGAGATAGAGGTCATCCATATATCGGTAAGTCATTTGTTCATCTGGAACAAAGATACATAAAATCAATTACAATTTTTACTAGAAAACATTTGATGCTTCTTAATACATTGCACAATTTCTGTATTATTGACAAAACATTATATTTAGTGTGTTTCAAATTATTTATATAGCATTCTGTATAAGAAACAAATCCAAAATATAGTACAACAAAGAAATGTCAGTTTGAACACAGATAATTAGGGTTTGTTTTACTATATATAGAAATAAAGAACACAACTTATAATTTTCTGTATCTGTAAGATAGGATTATTTGTTGCATTTGCTCTCTGTTGAATTGATAAAATATCACTCAAAAAGATCTAACATTGCCAACCCAAAACAACATTACCTTTAGCTTCTGCTCATCTTTGTGGTCTGGCAGACTGGCTAACTTTTTCTCAATGTCATCCAGCCATGTCATTAGGTCATCAGCCTGCCTCTTGTATTGATACCATTGATGAGAAATCTCTAAAGCCTTTTTTCTTCTTTGAGCTCTCAAGTCCTGTTCACAGTGCAGACATTATTAGAATATGAATTAAAGGCTTATAAAATGTGAACCGGCATGTGTGCACACTGAAGGGAAAATAAGTGTACAAGGTTGCTAATTTTTAAATTAAATGTTGATATTTAAAGTAAGTATATGAGTAATTAAACATATTTGCATCAGTTTAACTTTTGTTTTTAAAGGAGGTTACCAATTTCAGTGTTGTTCACATGTTGAATAAACCACTGAGACAGTCACCAATATTCAGAGAAGTTAAGACTCTTACATAAATTTCAATATTTTATATAAAACACTTCTGCTCAGAATACTTACTGGACAGATGGAAACACAGCCCACTTAGTATCTAGCCAAAAGTGGGGCTTCTGTATTTTGTGGACTCCTGTGAATTTCTAGCCTGCATGAAAACTCTGTAGCTATTCAAATGAAAATCACTGCAATGCAGAAATGGTTGCAAAGACAGGTTTCCTTTTTCTAAATTAAATACCACAAATATAACAAATGTCTTGTGTTTATAACTGTGCTTTATAAAGTATTAAAAGTTCTTTTTAGCAGGAAGGTATACAATGTCTGGTTTTTTCCCTTATAAATGTTATTAAATATACATCTGCTTAACTTCACTCATGCAGAATTCAGAAAATATTTTAATTCTATAATTTCTTATTATGAAGTAAATTTAAAAATTACTGGTACATTTTATATAAAAATACTCAGATTAATTTGCCTCAACCACTCTTGATTTTTTTTTCCACCAGGGTGAACGACTTAACTGAATCACCCAAAGGAAAATCTATCACTATACCATATAAAACAGCCAGGGACGATCTGGTCAATAGCATAGTGCAATAAACACTGTTCTTGTTTCTCCAGCATAAAAATTATGAATTTCTTCTATTTAGCTTGGAGCAGTCAAAGAGACACCTAACAGATTTTAAGCTTCTTTAAAATGTGGACAAAACAACAGTATATTTTAACTATCCTTCTCCTGAATTCCCAAAGATCTGCGAAATTGTAAGAATTAGAATGAAATCCACAGGAAAGGAAAGAGGATGAATATAAATAAGTAATAATAAAATGTAAACATGCCACACTCCCCAAACCAAAGATAACATAAACAAAATCATTGAAAGAAAGAAAAATTCTGCTTGCTGACGAGATAAAAATTCTTCTACAGTAGCCAGAGCCTATAGTTCCAGATATGTTACCAACGTGACTCTCCAACTGTAAGATTCTACCTTTCATCACTTTTGTTTGCCATGGAAAGATGACACTTCCAATTATATCTATTAGCTGGTCCAAATAGTTTGCACCATGTGTGTTTCTAGGAACAATATCACAGTTTTACCTCCCAGATTCTGGCAACTCAGAATTTTCATTTCCAGTTTTGGGTTTCTTAGCTTCTATGTTTATCAGCATTAGCACTGACCCTATTCTAGAGAGGCTGGAGCCCCGCTTCTAACCAAAAAACGTAGTGTGTAAGTATTTCACTGAAGGAGAAACCAACTTATTCATGGCCAGAAGTGTGTTATTCAACTCAGAATAGAAATTTGTGGGATCCGATTCTAACTAAGGTCTTGACCGCTGTTGCAGAAATATAAAACATACACGATATGTTAAAAAAGGAATTATTGAAGAAATCAGTGTTGTCCAATTGGCAATCACACTGTTGTAATGCTGAGGATAAGATAGTACTTCTCAAGCTGGAGATTGTAAAACGCCTTTTGAAAGGCAGCAAGAGAACTGTATAAGAAAATACATCTATAGCCAAATAGTTTTAAATTACTCATCTCTAAACAGTAATGACGACTCATTTAACAAAACAACGCCCTGAAATGAAGAAAAAAATGGCTTTAATAGCATGTGCTTATAACTGTAGCTCCTATACCTTGAGGGCATTATGTTTACTCCGTAACAGCTGTTGTTTTGTCTTTATTTCCTCACGTTTTTTCTCATCTGTGACTCCCTTTTGCAGCCTCTCTCCCCTTTGCAGCAATTCTTTCACTGTGCTCTCATCCTCTTCACTCTGATTTAGAAAAATAACCAATAAAATGTGCATTTTAATATAATTATTACTTAAATACTAATAGATACAGACTATGCTAAAGTAATCATGTAACAGCTACTTGCAGTTTTATATCGATGATCTAGTAACTTTTACTCGCTGTCTACAATACATGTAGAGGGATAAAAGTAAGACGGCACCTGCAAATCTACAGATATTTGATATTAGATCTTATGCAGCATCCAGGATAAAAGCACAAAAACATTAGAGGCAAAAATTTGAAATATATTTTACTTTCAAACAGAAAGAATAGATATGTGTAAAATATTCTAAATCACTGCCAGTAGGGATTGAAATTGCCAGTATGCAGGCACATCATGCAATTGCTGACCATTCTGTGCATTATCACATCGCAAACCAGCTATTCTGACAGGGAAAATGATATCAATAAGTATTTTTTATGTAGAAACCACCTACAGATCTATGAATCTTTGAAGCTGAATCTATGTCACAGCTTCTGGGAGTGTCTTGAACCACACTAAGGGAGTGAAATATGCTCAAGTAGAGGAAACTGCCCCATCAAACTTGATTCACTTAGAATTTAACATTGCAGCACACACAGCCTTAAATTTTATTTTTCCTGCATAGAAGAAAAAAAGTCCCATGAAGATTTCTTCCAGCAGTGATATGAAACAGACACCTTCGAAGAATTCCTTAAAAGTAAAATAATATTGAGTCTTTATATCAGTTGTAAACAAATATATATTTGATCTTGCGGAGGACTCAAGAAGAGAGGGCTCTAAAGATGAATCTCCCTTATTGTCCAACCAAGAGATGTCATCCCTCTGAAAATCACTCTAGAGAAAACACACCACAATTGCAATAGTAGCATCTTTTTTCCTTCCCCCCCCCAATATGAATAAATGGTTTTACTACTTGCAATGATAAAATGTAAGTAATAAAGCTTAACACAGCCACAAAACCTATTTACATAAAATGCTATAAGCAGATTGGTTAAGAACAAATTGGCAAGTGGCATTTCTTTTCATGAGCATTTATTTTTAGTGAATGTTTTCTTTCATTATATTGCCCATTTAGAAATACCATTCTGACTTTTCCTGGTCTTCATACTACTACAGAGACTTTAATATTTATTCCATATTCTGTAATACTGCTGGCACTGGTATATAGATAGATAACATTCTTGGTCTGCTTAGTGTTTTCATAAGGAGCAAGAAATGCTTTTCTGATAAACTAAAAATTAAGTTAGCTTAAAAAATTTTATTTAATCCTAATTTGAGATTTCTGATTTTATAATATATTAGCATAGCAAAATTTTGCCCAAGTTATATCTAAAGATCCTAACACAAATATGGGTTTCTGATTTTCACTCAGGTTTTTTCATCTCCCTGCTTATTTTGCTCAGACTTCCATTTCAACCAAATTACCATATCTTTATTGAAGTCCTCCTCTTTCAGATTCACTCCCTGCTGAATTTCAACCTCCAGTGGTTCAAGCATTTTTTGTATATCGAAGTCAAATTGCTCCAATTCCTTCAAAGGAATGAAGGGCTAAAATGGGAGAAATACAAAGATTATTTATTTAAAGGACAAATTTAATAGTTTTATTAGAAACAAAAATGACAAGAGATACCTGTGCTATCCCCTATTGCAATGTTGAAAAATATCTACACCATACACAAAATATCCAAAGATACAAATAAAAGTAAGAATTTATTTAGAATTTCCATGTAAGTAAACAAACGAATTTTACAGTGAGTGAAAATTAAAAAGGAAAAAATAAAATATATTTTCACATTAGTGTGCAAGTAAAAGTCCAAATAAATAGTCAAATATAAGTATTCTTCTTAAAAAATAAAAGTTTACACTATTTGTTTAAGTCTGGTTTGTCAGAAATTATTCACACAGCAACAAGCAGTCCATTCAGATGAAAAAACTCTACTATTAATAATTGAGAAAATTTTAGTGCTAATGTGGTTCAGTTTTGAAATCATTGTTCTCTCACAAAGAATAGCAGAAGTGTCAGGTGAATATTATGCAAAACCAAGGACAGCAAATCCTTGTGTAAGATATTCCCCTAATAGTATTTTGTAACATATTGGGAAACTTCAGCTTTTGTTTCAAAAAGCCTCAACAAAAATTCAGGACCAAAAAAAAATGTCAACCAAACAAAATAGACTCAATTCCTCCAAAATAAATCATGTTATAATTATGGTGCTTTAGTTTAGTATTCAGTTTGGAACTCTCCAACAAGTGCTACTTAACAACAATGCACTCCCTTTTCCTGATATGACACAAGTGCCTATGAATAGTTTAATGTACAATATATAATGTATTTATTAAGTGCATTGCAAATGATCAACTGAATTTTTTTTTCTTTCAAAGCTTTAAACGCAAGAAGGAGAAAAAAACTCAATGACTCTTGCATAAAATTTACACTTAAAGGTAATTAATGCTTTTTGATGCTCTAGGAACTCTTGGACATACACCCGTCTTCTTGAGAAAGGCATAAGTGCATTATATCCTAACTAGTTCTCTTTTACTCTTTCCCCTGGTACAATTAGCTGTTATTATATGCAAAAAATTTTAATGAAGACAGCAACAATAAAAATTAATCAGTTAAAACACGAGAGACTGGATTGTCAAATGAAATCTGTTCTCAGATAACCTGGAAGACTCAGCGTAAAAAAGCCTTAATTGTATCTGGTTGATCATTTTAACAACAAAGATTTTGCACACTTAAAAACATTAATGGAAATATAATAATGTACAATATTTATAGAGAATAATACTGTGCTCACAAATTTTCATTAAGAGGCTCAGAATTAGACTCATCATGCACTTCAGCTGAGTTAGAAATAATAGAAAACTACACAGTAATTTCCTCTCAAATGCTCTGAATGATATTTTCTAAAGTACTTAAATCTCATTAAAAGACGAACCAACTAATAAAAGTGGAATATAAAATTTATAGTCTCTGAAAAAGGCTAAAAACAATAATAAAGAGGGAAAAGGAAGGAAAAAAGACTAAATTAATTCCAGTAATTGAATGATGTTCAAAGACTACTTGAAAATGTTAAGTCTCATTTCAGTACACTATGAACATTCTGTTAATTCAGGACATGAAATGATATACTACCATTCACTGATTTAATGGGTCATTTCTTATTTACTTCACTGTTGTACTGATTATTGTTAGTATTTGAAAAAATGTAGCTAATTTCAAGACAGACGAGAAATTACTGAAAATAGGTTATGAAAGCTTTCAATTCTCTTGAATTCATGTTTTAATCTTTCACAGAGTGAAAAATTTTACCTAAATATGGGAGAAAAAAAGCAAAAACACCTAGGAAGCATATTACCCCATAATAATAATAATTTTCCCACTCATGAAGCCGAAATCATAAGGAAAGTGTAATTACCTAGATTCTACAGGTAGACAGTAATAAAGAACCCAGTAATTTGGTTCTTTATCTAAATGCATACAGAAAGTCAGTAGAATAGTCAATAATTCAAACTAGTTTTTACCTCTCTATCTGATGCAATACTTATTATTATAAGCATCCTTTGTGAATCATATTCTACCTGTGCATTCCAAGGTCCTGGAAAACATCCCCTAAATTCTAGTTTACCATTATAATTTATGTGATGTAGTAATTCCTCTCATCTTGCTGGGCACTTCTTCTCTAAATCTTAGTGTGGTGTTGCCAATTCCAGCCCACCTTGCCTTCAGAAACGAAGAAAACCTGAGAGAGAAGGCTGTAGGTGGAAGACATTTGCAGACTGTGCTCTGAAGACACTTCATCTTGATAAGCATCTTTTGTCCCTTCTTTGAGCGAGTTCACAACATGAAATGCAAACACTGAACCCCCAGTAAGCCATCTACAGGCAGTCCCATTTTTCCTTAGGACAAGCAATAATTTCACAGGATCCTACCAAAGGCTGCACCAGCTCTGCATGTTTACAACAACACGGAAGTGCAAAGTAAAAGTTAGATGGAAATCCAGATGGCAGACAGCAGGTGCTCAGAGCAAAAACATCAGATGCCACAACTATTTGGGCTTCTTGCAAAGACACCCTCAGTGTACAGTTTGTACATGTGTAAGAAGTAGGTAAGAAGCTGGAATGGCTGAAATACTACTGATGGTCATTAGGAAAAAAATTGTTACCTTTATTCAGAAGACATTATTTTGTTTCAGAAATGAAACCTAAATAAACTCAAATATCCACAAAGATGTGCTGGTTAGGCAGGATACTGAACCCTGCACAGACCCCAAACAACTCATGGAAACCATGTCTCTTTGCTTATGCTTTTTGCAAAGCTTATTTCCTGCTTTGCCATGGATTCTCTGTGCATTTATTTCCAGTGCTATTGCAGCAACCAGTAATAATAGCTTAGATCAGGATCCATGCATTCTCATTCTCCTATATACCAACCTGCATGGCTGCCTGATCTAATCTGCTGAATAGCTCTTCAGAATAAAGGCAGCAAATACAATGGAGAAAGTAGGTGGCTTATGTCCTTCTTCATTCCAATTCAGATGTCACAACTTAGCTAAAAATTACCTAATCCATGCTGAATTCAGATTTAACAGTCAAACTGGTTGTACAGATGAGTAGTTGAAGTAGAATTGATATAATCTCTACCTATCTATTTCTATCTCAAGTGCCTGTGAATCCCAGACTCACAGGAAAAGACTAAATGCATTTGAAGAAAAATTAACTCTCAAAATCCAACCAATATGAAAAAGGGCTACTCATACTTTGAGAAGTTAGACTTACTAATTTTCAGATGTTCATTTTTTGTAAGTTAGTGAAGTAATCATTGTTACATTAAAATAAAGTCAGTGAACACTGTTAATTGTAAAACGGTGAGAAAAGACCTTAATGCCAAAACCCTCAAATCTTCACGCTTAATAAAAAAATCAATCCTTAGGCTCTACATCGTTTTCCTTTAAAAGCTTAGTTTTTGGAGGAACTGTAGCCCACTATGTAGCTGCAATTGTGGCACCATATACAAACACGATTTTCTGTGCATCTCCTTATGGAAGCAAGTCCTCCTACCTTTACACTCTTAATTCTTTGTGATATAGTTGCAAATCGCTGGTTGAGCTCTGAGAGTTTAGGCTCTACTACTTTCCTGCAGTGATCCCCACGGTTTGTCATCAAATCTCTGGCCTGGTCACGCACAGAGTCCACCTTGGGGTGAATGTCATTCAGCTCAGCCTTTAAGCGCTACAGTCCGTGAGCAAGAGACAGGGCTTGAAGTTAGTAATAAATGCAAAGAGAGAGAAAGAGAGAGAGAGAGAAAGTGTGCAAAGGAATAGGGAGCAAAACCACAAAGCAAATTCAGATAATTATGCAAGAGTGCGTAAATCCAGTAGAAATACCTTAGATAACATTCCCACTCACATCCCTCAATTTTATAGCAGGAACGTATCTACATGTCTGTTTTAATATCTCCTAGAGAAAATTAATGGTGATCATTATTTCTAGGCAGATTCTTATCTGCAATAATATTGCAGTATACTTCAAGATGCACTAAATTATTCTATATTCCTAAATGCAGGAAGAGCTGCTAATTCATGTATTACAGAACTGCATGTATAGTTGTTGCTTTCATTACTGCTCATGGCCAAAGTTCAGGCAAGTAAAAATGACCGGGAACAAAAAAGGGTTAATTTTTTCTATAAATCTATCACAAAACTAAAAAAAAAAAAACCAAAACAACAAAATCAAAAAAACCAAACATCAAAAAACAACGCCCCCAAAAAATGGGGCAAAAGCCTTTATCCTGTGCAATAGTAATCTTAACAGTAGATCCCAGTACAGGCAGAGGCCAAAAAAAGATAGCAAGGCATTTGGGAATCAGGAATACAGTTCGGCATTAAGAATTACACTTCACTGTCTGCATGAAATGCCTTTGTGCAATGCAAACATATACAGGTATTGATAATTTTACTCTGTATCTAATGGTGGCAAAATTGTTCGCTCATCTTCAAAAGCCAGTTTCATAATCCTGCTGAGATCAGTGAGAAATCGGTTTATGCTCTGCCTTGGAATTTGTAAAATTTTGCTGTAGTAAATGGCATCATTATGTTAGCGTCAGCAATACAATTTTGATTTTTGACTTGCAAACTCTTACTCAGATAGTATGTACTGACCATGGAGTTCAATACAAAGTAAAATTTCGCATTGACTCCAGAAGAAGAAGAAAACTCCCCACAGATAATAGTTTGATGTTGTTCTTAAAGAAGGTATTTTAAATGAGAGAGTTTAGCATTCACACGCATATTACAAGGTAATTTTTCATCAGTTGGTCAAATGATGCAATTGGCCAACTAAAACCTTCTGCTCAATACACTAACCCAGGATTCTACAGCTAGTTCACTATATAATATTCGTTTCTGCGTTGTTGATCTGGCCTCAATGTAAACAACATTTATAGAATTAAGACAATCATACGACAGAGATATCATAGATATTGGAAAAGAAAATAGAAATACAATCAAAAATGAAGGGGACAGAAAAAAAAAAAATTGTTCAAACAAAACAAAACCTTGTGTTAAAGGAGTTCTTTCCAGCAGACATATGTTTAATAATCTGCTGTTCTACTCACCAGAAATTTCCCAAGACTTATAATAACAATCTGGTTTTATTTCTGCAGGAATTTAATTTTGGTAATACAGAGCAAATTTATTAAGTAATCTACAAGCTGCCAGAGGGTAGCTTTATCACAGAAAAAAGAATTTTAATCAATTTGTGATACCTTTTGAAATATGTTAGTTTTGACACCGTCCTTTTTAGAATAAAATTAATGCTTTCCAGAAAATCACTTTTTTTTACCTTAAGAATTTCCTCTTTTTGCTGGGGTTTTTGTTTGTCAGATTCATCCAACAGTATTTCAGCACGATACATCCAAGTAGTGACATTAGCTATATTCTGATCAAAAGCCTCCATGTGCTTTTGATATTCCTGTATGTGGAAAAGGTAAATACTGCATACAAAAAATGTAATCAGAACTGAAATAACAGTTGTAGTTATGCCAAGTGTGGCAAACATGCACACATTATGACATTATGAAAACTTTTTTATTTTACACAGTAATTTCTTGTTTTGTGAATGATAGAACCTGTTGTTTGTTTGCTTCGCTTTACATGTTAGGTTTCTTTAAAAAGACATTCTAGGAGAGAGAGAGAGAGAAGCTTTCAAAGTGACAGGCAGAAGGATGATAAAATCACAGCAAGACACAGGTGTCAGCAGCTCAGTCAGGCTGCTGAGAGGAACAGGAAGCTGTTAGCCAGCCCTACTGCAGGTGCAAAAGAGTGTTTCCCAAGAACGAGGTACAGGATTCATTATGGAAAGCCATTAAGTTGACTGAAACTCAGATGGCCACAAGGATGCACTTGCAAAATCACTTTCAAGACTGGGAGCTTTGTATCTAACCTTCCTATTGACATTTCATCTAATTTCTCTGCTTTGCGACTTTGCTTTTTAAAAGCTATTCTAGTTGATATTCTGATAAATCTTCATTGTTCTGCTTCATTTAAAACTTGGTCTTTTCTGGTGAGCTCACTAGAATGCGACCTGTGTATATCCCACACAATACATATGCAAAACACACACCCAAGATCAAAGGTATTACCAGTTCTTTTGGCCCCCAAATGTATGTACCTTTATTTGACACTGTTCTAAAATTGGTAAAAAAACTCTCAACTATCTCTCTTAGATCTTTTATCAAGTGTTTTAGCAAATATTAACCATAGAATCCAAAGCAGAGGAAGAGAGGATGTACAGGAATATATATCAATCTGTAAACTGCGTTATATGCTTCTTATAATCAGTTCCACATTGAGTCTGTGCACCTACACGATTCAGAATGAAATACTTAAGTTTTCCAGATACTTTCACCTGGATATTGCACTCAGCTGAGGAAGCCCTGTAGTGATGCTGTGCATTCATTGTCAAAATATTTGTAATGCAGCCATACAGACTCTAGTGGAGCTCTAACACATCGAGCCCTGAAAAGTCATGACCAAGGCCAATATACCCTTAAAATCACTTCAGTTTCTCTGGGGTGAAACTGCATTCCCCTGCTCTCAGGAACAGAAACAGCATGCAAGATTTCCCAAAGCATTCTGACAGCCCAGTGGTTAAGACCCTTCTGTAGTTATGGGTTCAAGCTGTCACCTCTTCATGACAGAATGAATTTGAAGGCAGAATAAAGTTATGTGACTATCCGTAGTTTGAGGCAGCTGGGGCTGAGGCTCCTGAATCTGTTTGAAATGCGTATTAGGGATTTTACTGTCTACTAGGTTTAATCCAGTCCCCTTAAGGAATTACCTCCACCTAAACATGACCTATAAAACTACCCAAAGGAGGATCATGAAGTTCTGAAACACCAGATTGTAGTCCTTCAGCACATCAGATGTGCACCCTGAGCAGAGTTTATGATTTAGTTGCCTCTGAAATTAATCTAATTCACACACACCAGAACTGCCCTGTGGGCCAAACCAACTTGCAAGTGGAAACTTATTTCCCAACTGTACTATTCCAAACAGAAATGTTAATGCAGCCAAAAGTAACTGATGTTGTTGGCATCAATACTAAGACTTATTCAACTTATTTGACTAATTTTTCGCTTGAGTCATACTGAAGTAGCTTCTGTCCTTGAAGAAATTGCATTTCATTTATTAGGAAAAAAACCCAAACAAAAAACAATGCGAGAACTATTGAGACAGACAGGATTGCAAACTGCTAACAATCAAGATTCCACTCGGTAATCAATCATATTCTCAAAACATACACAGTGTACTAAACAACAATTAATCTGATTGTCTGTGTACCTGTGTATTCAATAAGCACAGTCCAACGCACAAGAAAAAGCACTTCTATAAGGCTGGGCACGTACAACTGGAAACCAACATTTCCTCTGTGTGAAGAAATGCATTTTCCTTACCAGTAACAGATTGAACCATTCCTCAGCACGTGAAGTTACCGCTTTCCAGTTACTGTTCAGCAGGCTGAGTTTATCATCCACGAGACTTTCCTTGCCTTTCATCACCGTCTTCAAATTCTCTCCTAAATCACTGATGCTCTTAAGCTGGACCTGGCGCTTCTCAATCTCCTTCCGTGTTGCCTACGTGAGCAGAACAAGAAATAAAATTTCTGAGAATTAAAAACTATCCACACTAAGAACATGAAATATTAAAACAGGCAGCAAGTTTATACTAGAACACACAGTCTTGCTTCCTACAGGAAGGGAAAGCATTCTGTGAAGAGCAGCAAGTACAAAGCAAATTGTTTCTCCTGAGCTCTGATAAAATTGTATATATTCTTAATCTTCTCGCAACAGCTCATTTTTAAAAAATGTGAATTATCTTTCATTTCAGTGTTCAAAATATAGTTTTAATACTTAATTATTAAAAATTAATCCACATTTTATAATATTTATATAGAGATGTTTAAAGTTACTTTCCATATAATAAAATTAGATAGTTATCAAATAGCACATAAAGCTTACATAATAAATGGAACAATAATACAGCACCACGATGACATCTTAAGACAGAAAATTCTATCAAAAATAATCTAGTGAATATTTTATTACTTTAATATTTTGCAATGCAATCTTTTTCAGAAGAAGTCATGTTATTTTCTTCTGTTAAACTTGTTTCCTAATTGTGGAAATGAATATTTTCATTACATTCACTCGGGATTTCATTCTGCAAACTAAAAAAAGTTATTGCCCCTAGCATTTCTAAGCTTGAATGACTAAAACATACATGCTATAAAGTGCTATAAAGTCAGATTTCCAGCATCTCTTCCCACTGTTTTCTTCTCTTATAGATCTAACTGATATGTAACGTAATTTACTCATTCTTCATGACTTAATATTTGCTGCAACATGCAAGAAGACCGACAAAAGGAGCAAATCCCAACATATTTAGACAACTTGTAAAAAAGCAGGTGTTTAAATAATAAACAGTGAGATGACAGTGCAAAGTATATCAGTCTTGCTGAATACTCAAGTGGAGGCACAAACTCCTTACACCTAATTTCACATCTAACCAGTTTTATGAGAGAAATTTATCTGAGATTCTTGGCACCTGATAGCAATGATCCAGGCATATAAATCTCTGCTTATAAAATAAAGCTCCAAGCAGAAATGAAGTGTTCCAAGCTGAACACAAGCAGGAAAAAGGGAAGAAGCACTAGTCCTCAGAGACACTGATTTCTCACAGAAACTTGAATACAGTAAAAGGAAAAATACTTCTAAACAAATGGCAAACACAATTCTTCCATCTCAGGATGAATGCTGTTATGCAGTAGAACCCCACCTTTATGACCTCCACACTATCACATCTCTCATGGCCACAGATCAATATAATTTTGACAATATATTGATAAATGAAGTAGTATGTTCATTTTTCAGTAAAAAACAGTATAAAATTATTATTTTTGGTAAAATAGCACCTTAATAATACCTTCAGCGTATTCAGTGTGTCATGGTTAAAGCAGGAGTTCACTTCCTACGCTTAACAGAATTTGTGATCTCATTTTGCAGTGTTATTTCACAGAAAAGGTCTTACACTTGTATTTCATGTAAGTATGAGAAATTTTCTACATTCTATCAATTTTCTAAAATACAGAGGATATGTAATAGAACCAAGGCATGATTGATGCAAATTATTAACAATATATTATATAATTATAGAATTTGAAAAAGGAGAGTTTAAAATTTCAGCAGGTCCTTGTTAGATTAAAAGAAAAACATGCCCTCTTCTAGTAGTTTTATCTGAGTCACAGGAGGTGCAAAGTGTCATCATGAAAAAAGAATAAACAAAGGATATAACTTACCTTCAACTGAGGATGGAAAATTTTGATCAGCTTTATTTCTTTTTCTACACAATTTACTTTCATTTGGAAAAGACTCTCTGAAATGTATTTACCATGCGTTATGGTTTCTTTTGTATTTTACATTTTTGAAAATGCCCACCAATCTTGGGCTGAATAAATAAACAACTAGTAAACAGATGGATCAAATAATTAAATGTCTATTAAATAAAACTGCTACCCAAAAAACAGATGTACAATTCCCTATGTGCAAGAAAGGAGTTATTAGTTTCAAAGTAAAGAAATAACGTAAACTAAAGATTAGGTGCACCTCTGGGTGATATGAGTTTTAACATCCCTGTGTAACTGCAAGCAAGGGACATGAACTAAGTAAATCACACTTCCCCTCACCATTTTAAAAAGAGATTGTGGCCTTCAACACAACATTGAAGTGACAAAAGCATCTTCCTCAATACTTCGAATCTCAGTTATTACAAGTGCTTATGTATAAAATACTGGACCCACTGAATACAATTGAAAAACTAGCAGGGTCTGTAAAGTCAGTGGGATTCCACACTGCATTATCAGCTATGACTTCCTCTGTAGGTTATGATGTACACCAGTTAGACTAACTTCTTTTCACAACTTCAATAGCACATTTTTGTTTTGCTTTGTTTTTAATTTGGCATCTCTTCACTATATTCCTAAGAATTCTATTTTTATTTCTAGTATTACGAGAAAGTGATAGTCCACACATACTTCATTCACTTCAATATAACAGACAGCACTGGTAAATTTTCTGTAAAAAAACAAAAAGTCAAAAGTACTGCTGTTATTTCAGCAACATTATATAAAACAAAGAAGAATGTGTCATGATGTCAGGATTTAACCAAGATTATTTCAGTAAAACTCAGGGAGTGGCTTTTAAATTTTCCTACTTTTTAAAGAGTAATTTCCACACAGCCTTGCTGGATTTAAAATCCCTTCTGGTTGCTGTAACATCAAATTGCATTCCAGCTGTGCAGTTTATTTGAAAATATATAAGAAAGTTGTAGAATTTTAACTATAGAATTAATGGAATTAGTTCTGCAAGTTAAGAATGACATTTAAAACACTTAACATCTTAAAAAAACCCAAACCCCCAAGTCCCAAACACCACCACAATGTGTACAATATGAAACATTAACAAATAAAGTGGTGAAACTCTCCCCAGAAGGATTAGGCAATTTACACGTTTTGATTTTGTGTGTTTATCAGGGTGAATCATGTAACATAAATAAAATACATAAATGTAGGCGTTGTGAAGAAGCTATTTTTCTAATATAATCATGGCATCTTGGGGAAACAAAAACAAAAGATAGAACTAAACATCTTAACACTGAACATTCACCTAGAGCTGTGATAATTTATCAGCAATGTTGAAGAGCTCCAAAACAGATTATATTAATTCAGTGATTTATCATTATAGTGAAGTTATTACATTCACTTTTTTTTTCCCCCCCTAAGACTAGTATATTTATTTATAAAACAAAATCTTATTCAAGTGTGTATTACCTTCTGGAAGAGAAAGGTTCCATAATTACTTCCAGGAAAGACATCTTCATTAAAATGTGTATACAAATTATACAGATTATATTAAGGAGAAATATATGTGTATATATATATAGTCAACTCTTCTTTACATATGCCACTATTTAGGATCACATCTACTAGCAGTTACAAGAATTAAGATGATGGGAATCTCTCTCCATTCAAACTTCACTTAGACAGAATTCTGAAGTGCCTCTTTGGAAGAAACTCCCCTACTCCCACTTTTCTGAAGTACCAGTTATGGCTATTTGGTACAGAATACCACAGTGGAAATTCTCTGACGCAAAAAAATTCATTTCTCTGTCACTGAGAGAAATGTTTCTTTTTCTTTGAAAGGAGCTGTTATTCTTTTCTCACTTGTGGTCATAAGAAAAATGTTGGTAGCCTGCTTTAATCAAAACTGGAACATTACACCGCCATGGAACTCCCAGGACTTGAACACTTCCGAGAGAAATGGAATCTAGGTTCCTGGCATCCAGGAAACTAAAGCAATCAGAGAGACCCTGGATCAACTCTGCATGCAGAGCATGTCTCAGGTGATTAGTTCCTAATCCCCTTCCCAGAAACATCAGAATGGGGAGAAGGAGAATCTGAGCTTCTCTTGTACCAGTTTCATCCATCAAAATCTCAGGAAAGGAATTGCAGTACAAAATAAAAGTTCTATTTAAAAAAACAACTTTGGAGGGGTTGAAATCCATGCACAAGGCAAACCATGCTGCAGTGTGTAAAGTCATAGGGATGAGCTTTGCTGAGAATTTATAAGAGGTTTGTAGTTTCATATAAAAATATTTTACCTATTTTACATATGGATCCATAGGATGACAGGATGAATCATGTTAGAACAAATAATTGCAGTTCCCTGTGCAGATATTTACACTTTGAGTGGTGTTCACAGTTCTGTCTCTGATCCCACTGCTCTGTGGCATACTCTGTATTTCAGTTTACTAAAAAATACTTACAGGGTTTTTAGTTAAACTATTTTGGTTTTTTTTACTAGATGGCTTTGGTTTACTGTGATGATTTTTGTACATCCCTCACATCACTAAATAACAGCTAGGCCTTAACTATGTTTGAAAACAGAAGATACATAGGAACAGGTTTTTTGCTGGGTTTTTTGGTTTTTTTTGTTTTTCTGAAGATGTGGTGAAAAGGGCTTCTGAGCTATACTTCATAATGATAAAACTATCATGTATCAAGATGAACTGCTGATGTATTTTTTCAAACAAACCAGAATTGTAAGTAAATGCAGGGGATAGTATGTTTAATCATGATAGTCATTAACATATGTAGATTAAAAAACGCAATAACAACGAATGAGTGAAGAAAAGTTCTGTGTACCCTTACAATGCCTGTGTGCTGTGGATTACTTGAATATACTCTTTGAAATTTGAATCATTCTAAAAGAATTTAGGTGGTTCAGCTCTCACAGGTGGGATTGCAGAATTAATCAGAAGCTGACATTATGGTCTTCTCAGTGGTTTATTATACATATTTATTTGTTTATTTACAGCACATCTTTTATTTTTATTGCATTTTGGCCAGTGACTATGACTCAGTTGCCATAATTTACAGTTTGTCTTCTTTTACGGATATTACTGACAGGAAATATCTTGCTAAATGTAATTCTAAGTACTTCAAGTCAACTTTATACTCACTGGTATTACACAGTGTGTTAAAAAATCAGATTAAAGCACTGGCAGAGTCATACCGCTGATAGTAGGGAGTGATACAGAATTTTCCTGGTAATACCATCTGCCATTTCCTTTTAAAGAACATGGTTTCCTGGCAATCTAATTCTTATCCGTCCAGTTCCTGATTAAAAGACAAATAAACCCTGCAGTTTTTAATGTCTTCAGTGATAAATACATTCACTAAATCAGACTTCTAATTATAAACGGATTTCTAATATACAATGTTTAATGACTATCTTTCCACCCGCATGTCATTTTTCTTATCTGTTGTAACAGAACTGAATTCAAATGGAAAGATTTAACTTGTCTCTGCTGAGCAGAAAGGCAGGATTTACAGTCTTCAGTATATTGCCCATCTCATTTCACATAACTCAGCCAAGTTTTTGTTCCATTAGAAAAATTTTACACAGGAAAAAATAACACATTTCCCTTGATGTCCAGATTAATGCTCTCTTTCATTAACTTCATTTCCTATTCAAGATGGACATTCCTTTTTACTTCTAGGTGTTTAAACCTTGAAGACAATGTTCACATGTATGATTTCTTTTATTGTTAACTCTAATTATCTTTGTAACCCTCTGAGTTATTTTCACTTTTAAGAAGTCTTGGATGCTGAAAATGAATTAGAAATAAGTGCACTAATAAAATAACTACTTCCTTGTGCTGTAAAGAAAAAAGATTCTGAGCACTCTGCTTAGATATATTGACAGCAGCACACATCCAATTTTCAGTTCATTTGCACTATTGAATTCTCCTCTCTCCCTCTCCATTTTCCATCTTAGTTTTTCTGCAGACTTTTGTCACAACGGGAATCTGCTGGGCTTAATTCATCTCCCAGTGCATTTCATTAGATTGGTTACTGTCTTTGGCAGCCTACTTACCCAGTAAGTCCAAAGCCCAAAGCTGTGATATTAATCAGGTACTGTGAGGCTCTGGTTCTGGGGACTAAATTATTGATGTACAATTTTGTGTGATGCCTCAATGAAATCCACATAGGACTATGAGCATCGTACTTATTTATGAAGTCACCACAAGAATTTTAAAGTGTTCAGGGTAAAATGCAGCACTGTCTCCTAGTGGGAGCAGATTCTTTAGAAAAAACGTATAATCCACATAATTTCTGCAAATATTTACACTTGTAAGTCTAGGATTTGCCATTTATGCTACCTGTTGGATTGTCCCACATTAAAACTCTGCTTATATATATATGAACATTTGTTTATATTTCATAAAAGGCAATCTTAAAATAGAATTTTGAAAGCCACTCAGTACATATGAGTCTTGCCAAGAGGCAGCTGTTCTCACCAGAAGTTGTTTCGTTTGTTCTTATTTTAGTGAAGAACTGACTGAACGGGAAGAGCTGAGGTACTAAATGAATTCAGATTGTAGAGAAGGCTTTGGCGAGTAGTTGAAGTCAAAATATACTTTTTACCACTTTTTCCTTCAAAACTTTATGTATCAATTCGCTGTGAGAATTCAAAATGCTAACCGGCATTCTTTAAGATTAGAAGGTGGAGTGATTCCTATTTGATACATTTTTTTCACGTTAATATTTCTCATTTTAATTAGGTCTTGTTACCTTTTTTGATTGTCCTTAGATAAAAACATGTTGTACTTGTTGTAGCAAGTTTAAGACATAATAAAGGCTTCCCACTGTGCAGCTGCACTAATCATCAGGTTTTAGGTTCTAATTATGCAACTTCCGAAGCATTAAGGTTCATACCTAACAATAAAGTGATATTAAGGACAAATCTTTCTCTTTAAACTCCTGAGAAGCTATATACATCTAGATCGACAGGGACACGGAGTGCACATTTTTGTTTCACTAGAACTGTACTGTGTAGTTTAACACCACTGAAGATAATTTTTATTTTACTGGGTGAATGGCCTAAATACCTAGCAGATTAGTTTGGGGACGTTAAAACATGATGATTTTCTAATCTGTCTCTTAAAAATCTGACATTTGTCCTTTGTTATGGGTGTTAAAGAGTTGCTGGAAAGCTGCACAGCAGAAAAGAAATTGTGGGTGATGGTTGACAGGTGTGAACATGAGCCAGGTGTGCCCAGGGGGCCAGGAAGGCCAATGGCACCTGGCCTGGATCAGCAATAGAGTGGCAGCAGGACCAGGGCAGGGATTGTCCTCCTGTACTTGGCACTGGGGAGGCCACACCTCAAATGCTGTGTTTGATTTTGGGTCCCCCACTACAAGAAAGACATTGAGGGGCTGGAGGGTGTCCAGCAAAGGGTCTGGAGAGGGAGTCATACGAGGAGCAGCTGAGGGAGCTGGGGATGTTCAAGTTGGGTAGTTAAGCATTGGAATGGGATGCCCAGGGAAGTGGCAGAGTCACCATTCCTGGAAGTGTTGAAGAAACAACCTGACACGGCACCTAGTGCTGTTCTTTAGTTGTCACGGTGGTGTTCGGCCAAAGGTGGAACTCCATGATCTTGGTCTTTTCCAGCCTTAATGATTCTATGATTCTAAGATCACAATATCACTCAAGAGAAATGAGAGGAACTGCACAAAATTTACTGTAGGAAAAGCAGCAAGTGAAAATGAGAAAACATCAAGCAACAATAGGAGAGAACAATGGGAGTTGTAGGGATTTAGGTTTTGATTTGAAAGTGAAAGCTGCAATAGTCAAAGCAGTAATTTTAAGTTAAGAAGAGTAAAAGTTGATATTTTTGGATATCACTTTTAAAATACTGTCATTCTTAGAGACTGATGACAAAAAAAAAAATTCCAAACCTAACAAACGATGTATAGACTACCTTTTTAAAATTGTTGCTATTGTTGTTATTCTACTATAGTTATTAGTTTGTAAATCATCAATGCATTTTAAGGCTAAAGGCAGTTTATCAATCCTAGAAACTTGAAAGGGTTAGTTAAAAACAAAAAAAAACCAAACCCCCCCCCCCCCCCCCCGTCCCCCAGAAAGAAACCCAATCCACAAAACAAATTCTACTCAAGTGCTTTTAATCTTCACTGCCATTAAAAAAATTAGGAAGATTGCCTGTGTATAATTCATAACTAATTCTATAATGCATAGTGAAACTAGTAAGATGTTTAAAGGATTTTTCCCATAAAACAAAGCAGAAGTAGTATTTTATTTTGCACAAATCCCAATACTGTTTAAGGGGATTTTTGTTGTTTTCAAAATTATATAGAAGCCCTTGTCCAAAATGCTGCTGGCTGCACACCGTTATTTGAAATTTTGAAGCTTTAGATAATGTTGAGCATAGTGTGCTCTAAAATGCAGACTTTGGTATGTGTGTATAATGACGACTTGGTTTGCTTATGTCCTCAGCTAAACTGGATTTCTATTACACGTGCAGAAAATAAAATAGATTAGGTAGTGTTGATTGATACTATGCCAAGTTTTGACATGACACAGAAATACTCTGTTTTATACAGACCTCTTGCATTCCTCACTTTCTGTAAGATGTTTATCTAAACTGTGATTTTGAGGAAATTTTTGATTTAGGCTTTGAGTTTTAACCTAAAATATGAGTTCAACCTGAAGTCTCACAGAAGTACTAAGGCCCCAGAATGAAAAGGAATGAGCTACAAATCTGAGTAAGAAAAAAAATATCCTGACTGCTATCTGAACATGTGGAATATATAGTGTTCTGGCATCTTTAATCTTTCATCTACTATTTAATACCTTTCTAATCGTGAGTAGAATGGTGTGAGAAAGAGATCTCTATTTACACGGATACTGGGTGGTTGATTTATAGCACTCTAAAAACTTAAATTCTAACTTTAAGTTAATCTCAGTGAAGATTATTGCAGTGTAAAGGTGCTATTGATATCTGCAGAGACAAGACGGTTTAAAATCTTCTGAGCGCTAATGCTAAGGTGAGATAATGCCAAAACATTTACAAAGTTACACTAATTAAAATGCCAGAATGTTTAATTCTTTTTCTTTATCACAAAAGAAACCTATCTTTCTGTAATATACACGTGTGTTACAGTGTTACCTTGCCCCAGGCAATTTCAGCATCCAAATTGCTCGGCATCCCCTGCGCAGCCGATCTCTTTGTCAGTTCCGCGTCTGTCGCTGCAAGCCACTCTGTCAGAGCATTAATCTCTTTCCTTAGTTTCCGGGACAATTTCAAGCATTTCTCCAACTCTTGCTTTTTTTCTGTCACCTGCAGAATGAAAACTTGTGGTTATCAACCCTTCAGTGAAAAAAGTCCAATGGTTTTTACATAACATTTTCTGTAGGCTACTTTTCTATAAAAACTAAACTTGGGATTCCACAGGTGAAGTTGCACTTTTAGTATAGATATGTCCTGATTTGTTCTCTCAGTACCAGTAATTTTACTGCTAGAATGCAAACTCCTACATGAAGGTTATGTGCATAAAGACCCAATGAGTTTGAACTAGCAGCAGATCTCCCAAAACCTCCTCTTCTGAAGTCGTGCATAGCAAATTAATGTGGAACAACTGAACCAGCAGGCTTTCCTTGAGACACAAAATAGACGTCAAAACCCTTCAAAGGATACCTTTTAATATAGGTGGCCATATAAGGACAGGGATTCCTCAAGGTTTTTTCTATGTAGCTAAGACACAGGGAAGAAAAGTGATACCAGTCTAAGAAAGCCTCAAATCTTGAAAGACAAAAGTCACTGAATAATGTCAAACTAAGGTAGCACAGTTAACTTAAAGGTTTTCATTTTCTGAATGTTTTGGATGTGAAGTACTAGGGATGACCTCTGCTTTAGTTGTAAAGTTCTTTCAAGGCTGGTACACAGTACCTAAAAGGAAGGCTGAGTATTTATGTTGCCTTGACTGTCTTACACTGCCTTTTGAAAGAACAGGGCAAATAGTCTTTCTTGCAAGCCCTTAAGACTCTTCAAGGAGAGAAAGAAAAGGTTTTACATAATTAGTAGAGAAAGCAGAAGAGCAAATTAAGAGATCTTAGATGGGAAAGTACACCACAACTGACATTAGGCAACTAGCAGCAGAAAATACAAATTAATGAATCATGCTGTGACGAAATCTAAAAAAACCCAATCAGAGAAGGAGAATTAAAAGTGTCCCATAAATCACTAATATTTAAAAGAAATTCCTAATTAGCTTGAATGTCCAATAGTAATCAAGTTAAGACTGTAGCCACTGATTTGTATTTCAGTATTTTTAAACAGAAAAAAACTTTCTACAGTGGTAGAAAACTGGTATCAGCATCTACTAAAACTGTTTAGGACTTTGCCACTAAGAACAAATAGTGGCACAATGATCAAATCGATTCGTAGATCGACCATCAAGGAGAATTTGAGGTTTTAAAATGTAATAGGATGTTACAAGGTTAGGTACATGGCTTTTGCTACCCCTGAGTAAGGAGATGAGATTTGCCTAGGGAATAAGCAATAAAGTGTTCCAGATAATTTATTATCGCTCTGTAGAGGCTTACTACTGAAATCTCAGAACATTTCTTCTTCACTGAATATGCTTTATGTGCTTTCTTGCATGCCAAATTTATTAAATGAGACTACAGAACTTACAGTCAGGCCAAGAGTTAAATCCCTGGAAGCACCATAAAACTCAGCTTTTTAGAGCTCCATTCACACATGGAGCCAGGTTTTCCACCTCTTCTTCTGAAGAGTGTAATAGCAATTGTAAATAACATTACTTAGCAGCATTACAATGCAAAGTGCACTACCCTGAGCTTGATTGCCTAAGAATTTTAAACACCTGGTATATTATAAAATGAAGTTACTGATACTTGTCAAAACAGAGAGAGAATATGTGTTGCTATATACATCTCTAAAATCTGTTTATTATATAAATAATACAATAACATCTCCATATACATTACATATATCCAGAGGTTACTGATTAATCCGTTTGTTAGTACTTCAAACGTAAAGATGTATTTTTACAGAAAAATAGGAAACAGTGCCCTCTAAAGGCCTTCTGGGTCAGACAATATGATCAGAAGTTACTTTACACATGAGGGGGCCTCTTCAAACAGTACTTGCAAAATCACACAAGTGAATGTATGCTTGAAGATGTGTTCTTCCCTCAGACTTGATATTTCAGTCCTGAAACTTACTATTAGTTATAACTATTGTTACTTTTGTCTTAAAAAGGCTTTGTCTCAATGCAATCAATTACCGCTGATAATGGCTATCCAATTCTTTTATTTCTATATATCTGGGCTTCCGTGACTTTCTCTTAAACTGTTAATTACTATGCTGTGTAAAAGTAAATGTGAGAAATTACATCTAGGGCAGCAGAGCTAAGCCCAGCACTACAAATTTTTGAGACACATTAATTTGCAATATGGCTCACTTCAAGCCCCTAATGGCTCCCTAATGGCACATTTTTATCCCTTCATTAGTTAAGAGAGGTTTCCTGCAATGACAGCACCTGTTTGCTGCTAAGCTAAACATAATGCAAGAATAAATGCCACAGTTCTTTCTAAAATAATGGAGAGCCCAAACATATTATCCAATCCCAAATGACAGCTATCCACACCTAATGAAGCAGACTCCAGTTTTCTTGACACTCAAAAGACGGATGTCTCTTAATACCTTTACTTTCTAGCAAGAGAGAACTGTTTTATTTCAGATTCCCTAATGAGTATTATCTCTGTCAAAAGTAACATAACTCTTATTGTTTTATCACACTGCAGTCACCAGGGCTTGATTCTCATTATCTGTTTAAACCACATACTGACTCTCAGTATTACCATGGGCTCATTTTCATAGCTATTAATAATTTATGATTTAAATAATTTATTACCTAAAAATTAAGAATTTGCTTCCTATCCTGTTTTGTGTTTTTCTAGTGTATAAATTTTAGAAATAAACAGACAGGTATTATCTGTCATTCACAATTATTAGGCATCCAGTCATAGCACCAAATTTACTCTAATCTACAGTTTTAGTTCTTTGAATAGTTCTAATGGGGGCAAGAGGAAGAAAAGAGATTAATGTAGGATAGTTGTTAACTGAGTTATTTAAATGAAGTCTTCTTTAGGACAGTGCCACAATTCCTCTTCTGAATCCTGTTAATACTGGTTAGGAGTCTGTCCATCTGACTCTGTTTAACTGACTCTTAGAAGAAATTGAGTAAACAAAACACTTTCTCTTTGGGAAGTGGCTTCCATATTAAGATACAGTGAAAAAGCAAGTCAGGGTTCTTGAAATTTAAATCAGAGAATGGTTATGTCAAAAACTGACCACGTGCAAGTGCAGAAGCTACAAAGCACAGTGGTACACAAGTGCGTCCCAAGGAAAGCTTCAGTGGCAAGAGCTTTTTGTTCAACAGATTTTTGAACAGAAAGAAATGGAAATTATTTACTTTAAGATCTGTACATTCAGAGGCAGAAGGAATTTAAAAGGTAGAAGTTCATCTTTTATGAAGTAGCTCTTTAAGTAAAACTTAATCTAAGTAATTTTCTGAAGTAACTCTTTGAGGCATCAAAATGAAATTACATCACTCATCCGAACTCTAAAAACCAATGAACTAGAAGGAAAAAAATCACCACACTAAGAAAGTAAAATTTTAAATTGTAATAAAGGAATTTTTTATTTCCCTAGATGGTTGCCTTTTTCCTCAGAAAAACTGAATAGCCATGCTGACATTTGCCTTTACCTCCATTCCTTCTGTCCCACTGGCAGAACCTTGAAAGGAACCAGTAAAAAACCCCATTTACTTATCACACCAAGATTATTTTTCACTTTGCCAGTACATGGTTTTGTATTAAAAACACAGAACTTACCTTTGCACCCAATTCATTATACTGCAGCTTCAAAGCTGTAAGCCTTTCATCCAGTTCCTTCGGGTTCTCTGTCTGCTGCTTCTGAACAATCTGCCTCCCAGTTTTTATCACTGTTTCCACTTCAGACTTCACCTCACTCAGGTTTTTATATAATTTCTAATCAAATAGAAATATAAAAGTGAAACACCACCATTAAAAGATGAAAACTAGAAAAGACCATTGAAGGTATTCAGAATCCAAGTGACCAAACTCAGAACAGCCCACCTTTACGAAGAGTGATCTCAGAGATGTCACTAAAACCATTGTTAGAAATTTTATACATAAGAAAGTACACACCATTACTAATTTTTTTAGGCTGTGACAGAGGTTGTTCTCAAACTGACTTAGATAATGCAGTATTTAAAAGAACAACAGATGTCTTCTGCCAACTCATAGAGAATGTTGGATGTATTTGAACTACAGATAGCCACTAATTTTAAAATCTGTCATTTTTTAAATACTGATAAATCTAGAGACTAGAAGGATAGAGGATTACCCCCTACCTTTAGTAAGTGCCATACTCTAAAAAATTTAATTAATTAAAAAGACCTACATAAAAAAGTAACAAAATGAGGTGGACCTAAAATGCACAATTACCATTTTATTCAATTAAAGGTAGTGTGTATATAGTCCAACTGCTTTCTAGGTGCTTAATATGATGATAAATTCTTCATTACTGAAAACCTGTCAACAAATTAGGAAGCCGTTGTATGATGCCCATTGTCCAAATTCTGATGATATACTACAACTCAATTTTGAAAAAAAGGAACATTATGAGAATCCTTGTAGTTAAAGATGTTCTAAAAGCACTGTAAGTCTTCCACAAAATACATCAGGACTGCAAAAGCCAGCTGCTGAGTGAAGACACTTTAATTCAGTACAGAGCTGCTAATTACCATGTCATTCTAATAAGACTGTCATTCTAACAAGAATATGAATTTGAGAGCAATTTCATTTAAGAAAAAACAAAGATCTAAAGCACTAACATTGACTTGTCCCATGCTTACTTTTTTAATTTAAATTCTTTCTACATTCACATTGGAAAGAGGTTCCAATCTTCAGGCATGCCTTTGTCCCAGAAAAAAAAACCCCAAAAAAGCATTAAAAAAACCCCAGCTATTTTTGCTGTTACAATCTTCTTTTTATGATCATCAAGAACACTGTGTTTAGCTTGACTTCCCTTCAAGAGTAAAGGGGAACAGGATTATAATGATACTAAAGGAATATGTACAGATTTTCCGCATATTCTTTAGGACACATTCAGGTCATCTTTTGCTCTTGAACTGAAAGAAAGTCATAGCATTCCACCTCATGGGAGTTTTAATCTATGGTTTTCCATTACGGTTTGTGTTTCTCGGCTAGAATAGACTTGTGCCCTGTGACACCTCTTTTGGCTACATCACAGAGTTCCATGACTGTAGAATATTGTGGAAAACAGAGTCAATCCAGGGAGAGAAATTCCTATGCAAGATGAGAAGTGGGAATTAGAAAGGGATCCTAACTGGTATTCTCACATAGTGAAAGTGCAAGGATAGAGTTTTGAAGGGAGTTTTTGCTGTTTTTCAGGGGTTTTTGTTTGTTTGTTTGGGCCTTGGATTTTCTTGTGTAACTGACACTTTGTTTCTCATCTGAATTCAGGACAATAACCTGTAATTTTTAGCTTTCTCTCCATAAAGCTGATAAAAAGACAGCATCTTTAAATATTCACCATGCAATGATCCAGCTGTGATTGTACTACTTCCTGCTCAACACTCTTCATCTCCAGCTTGGGCACCTGCAATTTCACTTCATCTAGAATCCTTTTACATTCTTGGAGGCGCTGTTCGAAGTTGGCTGGCTTCTGAAACAAGCGAAACTTCATGGACACATCCTGCAGCTTTTTCTGAAAAGTAAACATGGGTGAGTACCAAGTGCGAAGTCAAATCAATGCTCAGGACAAGTCTTAGTCCTGTTCCAGAATACCTAGAATCCATTTTCAATCAACAGTTTCTTATTAAAAGAATATAAAACTTTCGGGGAAGATGCCAGTGGCAGAGAATCTTGGGTCTTCACTGGAAGATAAAAATTCTTCCATCATCCAGGGCACTGGATGCAGCAGAGCCTGTGGCAAAAGAGCCCATATACACACACAAAGGGAGTTTTGTACTTTTCAATATGCAAAATGTCTGGGGATGTGGGGAGAAGACAGATTTAATGGCTTGAGGATAAGCCATCCACATTGCAGAGTGAATGCTCTTCAACTCTATCTGTTGCTGCTTCTTGGTATGAGGAACGGATCTTTTAGTCCTTCAAGGAAACCTAAATAAAGTTGCTTGGCAGTAAGTAGGTCTAGCACAAACCCCAAGATTTAGAGTATAAAATTGATTTATATTTCAATTTTTTTAAAAAGCCTGACCTAGAGTAAAAAGAAAGCAATTTGAAGGCAGAAAAAAATCCATGACAAGCTTGGCTTTTAATTTCTCAATTTTCACAATTTTCTATCTTAGTGCATTAATTAGACTGCTTACTCACATGAACCCTTGCTCAGGGGGAGGGGGAAATAATTAAAAATAAAGAAAAAAAAAGGAATTTTAATTATCTACTTGAAAAAGAAATAATTTCTCTATAGAAGTACAGAGTGTAGTATTATTGAATAAGTTTTTCAACTGTCTGGGGAACAAAAAAAAGAATAAATGTCACTAGGAAATAGACAAGTAATAAAATAAGAACTCAGCATCTGCAAACACACTTCTGATTTTTTTATCTTTAAATCCTGGACACTTTATTCCACTAGAGTCCGGTCCATGCTACGCAAATTTCAATATACTGTAATAAGGCATAGAATTGGTCTATACAAAGGCATGGATAAAAACCCTTCCCACATCTATTAGATTTCTGAAAAGGAGGCAGGAATCATGAGCAGCAAACAATCTGGAGTACTACAGAAAAATGTGCAAATATTCAGCAACTCCTTCCAACAACTTTACTCATTAAACACCTTTTATGAAATTGATATCCAATGAGATAAGAAAGGAAGTATTTCTGTCAATAAATAAGTGGAAAATTGAGTAAAAGTAGGAAACAAGGGTAGGAATAAGTGGTCTTATTTTTTTTCAGTGTGTTTGCATACACTAAATTTGTATGTAATTAGTTTTTCATTCTCTTCTGACACTTCAATTTAATGAAGATCAAATCCTTTGGGAATCTTGCATTGCCACATCTGTATCGGTTGCCATTTGTGTTGGAAACACGAAGCTTGATATACAAGTGTGATCTAAGTTATCTTTTAGCACTCTCACTTGAGTTGTCACAGATAACAATAACAGCTATATTATATACCTATATTTATATCTCCAACAGTTTTAAAATAATATCATCTCAATGCTTAAAAGCAGCAAAAGAAGCAAAGTGGGCATTTGGAACAATATGGAACATAAAGAAAACAAAAATAAGACACCTGTCACAGCATAGTAGTCATTGTACTAAGCTATTTTGTACCTGAATAATGCATTCATTTTTGATCACTTTGTTTCAAAATGCCATTTTTAAAATAGAAAATTTATAAAGAAGAATAACAGGAAAATGAAAGCTGTTTATCTAAAAGTCTCAGTAAGTTTTAACATATTAGTCAGTCTAGAAAAGGGACAGTTGAGGATGCATTCAAAAAGTTGACCAGGAAAGCATTCAGTATTGAATTTTGAAAAATAGCCATTCGTTAGAAAAGATTTTACTTTCACATGACAATTCTCAGTCTGTTAGGACTAACTAGGTATTATATCACTATGGCAGAAATAGATTTTTGTTTTGCTAATCATACTTTCTCCCTTAAACATAAAAATCAGAACTTAACTCTTAGCCTACAATAATTCAAAAAGACAGGATAAATTTTCAAATACAGTCAAATATAGAATATTTTTAAATATTTTCAAATATACAAAAAATATTTGTAACAAAGGGCTCAGCTTCTACCTGTTTTGGTAGTTGATATTTACATTATGCATGTAAATTGCTACTTTTTTGTTTATATTTTATCTAATGTTAGCAAAGCAGTGTCTCAAGATGGCCTCCACCAATTTTTCAAAACTCAAACTGGTGCACATCGTCATCTAGAGAAACCTTACAAAGAAAAAAATCTGCACAGAGGTAGATTAATAAAAAAGGCACCTAGAAAGGGTAATGCTCCCTTGCACATTGCTGAATTTACAAACATTTATTTACACAGTCATCTGATGCCTGCATTTCACTGATGAAATATGGGCAACCTCACAGCTGCCATGGAGACCATCAGAAGGTGAGTTAGTATGAAGAAAGGCAGAAAAATGAGGAAACATAAATATTCTCAACAAAGAAAAGCTAGTCCTGTAGATAAGATGAAACATTAAAAAAAGTCAAACCGTTAATTGCAAATTAGTTAACTGCTAAAAAGCAATTAATGTTACCCATAATAAAAATTAAAACTCAAACTGAGGTGCCTAGAAATTCTTGACTGGGATTAATAGGAAAAGGACAATAATGAAATTGTCCTTCTAAAGAATTATGACAATTTGTTTTGCCACCCACAAAAAAACCCCAAAGAAAACCCAAACCAACGAAATAGTCAGGAACCCATCATTAATGAGTAAAAATGCATATGTTTCTCTGGTGTTTATTCAGTCTTCTTCATTTTTAAGAAGGTCTCCCTGTGTCTATTAAGCTAGACGAAATAATGCATTACCTAAAATTTTAAACTGATGTCTGCATTGCATAAGCCAGCATAACTGGCATTTCAAGTGCAGTTCTACTTAATATTTCCAAATATTTTAACCTATTTTCGACAGCAAATATTTTCAAATACCTCAAAAGTTGTATAAAAAAAGCCTCACTGTAGTTTTATCTCTTGAAACTCCAGCACATTCAAAGCACCCCTTATTATATAGTGTCCCTACCAGTTGGTTACATCAGTCCTGAACACCCTAGAACTGCTGCCAATGAGACAGGAAGGCTGGAACAGAAAAATGAGCAGTAAGAAGATATGGATGGTATGCTTTATCCACTGGTTTTCTGGCTAGAAAGGAACAGCTAAAGCAGAGGAGATACCTTAAGAACACTTTGTGGCAGAGTAATAGTACCACTCACTACTCACTTGAATGAATGAAGGAAAAATGGAGGAAATAAAATCTGCCTACCTGTGCCACATCAATTTGGGACAGCACTCTTTTGGCAGCATCTTTACCCCGGTTTCGTTTCTTCATTTCTTCCAAACTAATCTCATGGCTTGTTAATTCAGATTGTATTTTCTGTTGGAAAGCAAAGCAATCAGCAAGGTTTGATGGAAAACTGTATGCTGCTTAAATTATTCGGAACAGTGGATCTTGAAACACATTGAACAGCAGTACTACTCTGTACAGCACTGCCAGCAGCACGAGGGAGGTGACCCTGCCCCTCTACTCAGCCCTGCATCCAGAGTGCTGTGTCCAGCTCTGGGCTTCTCAGCACAAAAGAAACATGGAGCTCCTGGAGCGGCTCCAGTGGAGGGTGACAAGGATGATTAAGGGACTGAATTTAATTTTTCTGAAGAAAAAGAACAGTTTTCATTGGTAAGAACATTAAAAGTTAATCATAGGAAAAAAATAGAAAAGTTATTTTCTTGACTATTCTTAATCCTTCTTATTTTCACAGTATCGCTAGGCAAGGTGAGAGAAAACTGATCAAAGTATCCTGTAAGTATAACATCATCTTCATCCTAGAGGGCTGTGCTGTATCTAAAACAGTACACAATTTGTGGTGTACTACTGAGCAGAATCTATGTTCAGTATCACTTTTCTGCAGTTAAATGCACTGTGACACGCAGTTCATTATTATACTAACTTAACATATTTTCTAACACACATTTCAGATTAAGTCTGTCTGCAAAATCAGAGTGTGATACAAAGAAAAACATCAGCTTTTTTGGTTCACCATAAATCAACCTTACAAGAAATAATTAACTTAAGCAGTGTTGGCTAGTGCAATGTAATGGAAAATAATTCCCAGAAAATATATTAATACAATATACTTCAGGATGATTCACATATACTTATGTTTAAATTGTTGGAAAATAAGAAATTGAAATTATTTGCAGAATTGCTAGACAGCACTACTGAGTAAAATTACCCTGTGAAATAAAGACACAAAGGTATGTTATGTTCCCATCATGAGATGCATTTGAGACCATTACTCCTGCATTAAAAAGTGATTTTATATTTAATCTCTTTTTTGATGGTATAAAGCATTTTTCAGATACTCTGAAGACAAGCTATAATTTGAAATATATGCACATAAATTAATCTTACACTACAGTAACTTTTATATTAAAAATTCATATATATGTATTTTTAATATAATTTTCATAGTTTACTAAGTACAAAGCTGTGTACACAATATGCTGCCTATTTTATATGGATATTACATGGTTATAATGACTTCTATACCATTATAATGTCTTATGTATTTCAACACTTTATTGAAAGCAGTTTTTCACTGCTTTATATTGAAAATTATATTATATTTTTATTCAAGTTATATTGAAAATGTATTAAAGTAAATTTTAAAAGAAAAAAGACTTACAAAAAATACATGAAAACATTAAGTCTTTTCTAAGTTCTATTTCAAAAATAAATATATGAATCTAAATTGTTCAGTAGTATTTGGAGAATTAAAAGATTTTTCTAAAGCAAAATATTTATAAAAGCAAGATGACTAGCAGAAAGCTCCAAATTTAGATGATTTTTTCTCCTAAAATTATCATAATTGTATATTTTTGATTTTTCATATTTTGAATTCTCCTTGACAAGGCTATTTAATGAATTGGCAGCAACATCTGGAACAAATAATAGAATTTTTCTAAATATGATATTTAATATTTTAGAAAACAAAAATGGCCAATTAAAAGAATGATTCCATCAACAAGAGAAGGTTTATTTAATTGCTGAGCATTTATTTTTTCCTTGTCTAAGTTTAAAATTCCCCCTTGAAGTGTGTTTGAGTTGTAACAGGATTATCTTCCATTTTTGCGCCACACGTGGACCACACTGGTGGTGATTCAGGATTAGTTAGTACCAGAAGCCAAAAAACTTTTTGATGTCTTGGATGTTAGAACTGCATATAAATGGAAGAAGCAAGTCTGAGTGTTAAAAAATATACTATATCACACCCAGTATTTCAACAGTTTGTTTCTGCACCTCCTCAATGAACTGGTTTTTGGTTGTATTTTCCAATTTTCTTTGTTCATCCACAGAGTCACTCTGGAAAGCATATAATTGAACAGTTCTTATCTGAATAGGTCAGAACAGCACAGTACAGATAAGGGTAGTGTTTAAGCAATTAGGTATTATGGGACATTGCATAGAGATTGTTCTATCTTATTTTTTTAAATTGCTCTGAAGGAGAGAGATGAAACATCATCTACTCTGACATCAAAATGTGGAATTGGAGAGAACGAACACATTAGAGGAAAGATTAAAAGAAGAGTTAGTAAGGCTTATAGCAAGGAAAGCCTTTTTTTTCCTTTTCGTTTTTATTTTCTACTGCTGCTCAGGGGCAGAAAGATTAAATCAGTCCTAAAGAGATATAAAAGAATTTATAACACCTGCCTATGATGCTCATTCTCATTCAATTTTTAAATGACCACTTTGACTTTTGTGTTTCGACTCATAAATTTATTGTATTGACTTCTTAACATTCATAAGAAAACAATATTTTTTATGCTATTATCCCCATGTCTTCTTTTCTCAGTTGCTCCTCTTTCTTTTCAATTTTTTTTTTTAAATAAAGAGCAAAACTTGCCTTCATTTAATTTCTAGAACATCGGAATATGTACTGCATGTAACAAAGCAATACTATTGTGCATAAATTATTGTGTCCTACAGGTTAAGGATTCTCATTTGCCATCACTGGCAATCTTTCAGGAAATATACAAAACTTTTTTATATAAATAGATATGTACATATATCTATATATATAATATGAAGGCATGTAACACATACAGATGATGATGTTACAGCACGAATGACATACAGGTAAGTCTTAACTCAAACTGCATACTTAGTTATGGACACTAACATTTAAGAAATATTAACTTGAGAGTCCAAACGAGAAATGTAGATTGGGGTAGAACCATGACAGAAAAGGCAAGACTGAATAAGTTGGACATGATAAATGCTGTTAAAAACACAGCGTTCAGATGCTATGGAGATGTGTAGAGGGTGACAACCTGTATAGTACAGAAATCTGCATAGATAGTCAAACTTAACACGTAACAAGCTTACACTTCTGAATAACACTTATCAGCTCTTCCCTCTTTGACCACTAATTCACATGGTTTAACAAAACAATTCTCACAATTTCCAGGAGAGGAAAAGTAAGTGTAAGTAACTTTAACATTTTCCTAAGCAGACAACTGCGAGTTCTTTGTCCCAAAATATTAGTCTGAAGGCAATGAAGCACAGCATTATTCTTGTCAAGTAACACCTTGAGCAACTGAACAATTCTGTCATTGTATTCATCACATTAACTTTGGTTTTGAACAAAGCACAAAGATATTATAAAAATAGATTAATAGCCACCTTCACTTAGAAAACAGCCAGGCATGTAGTGCTTATCGCTACAGAACTGAAATTATCCAAGGAGTTTATTGAAAAGCTAGATTACTTTTGCACTTTTCAAAAACATAATATTGAGTTCTTCTCCACACCACAATTTATATAGTTTGACTGGCGAGAACAACAGACAAGTGATTTGTCATATGCAGGTGAGAAATGAAATAAGTCTATTTTCTCTCCTAGAATGTAAAAATGTTCATGTAGTCACTCAGACTAAGCAAAAGTACAAAGTGGAAATTCTCTCTTCCATCAAAAGCCTTTGAATAACAAAGCTACAAATAATTATTTGAAAAATATTTTCTCATATAAATGTAATATTTTTGGTACAGATTTATTTTCCTCCTGTCAGTTAAAGAATACCTGAAAAAAGTCACCAACTGCAAATTCTTGTGATGATGGCTTCATTCTCTGCATATTTTTGGTAAGTTTAGAAAATGAAAAATTCTTCCACTGGGATTGTGAGATCAAGCATACAAACAAATAATCTTTCCTTTTGGTATATTGCTTTAGAATTTACCTCACCCAAGGTTTTGTCATCATTGGACCTTGAGGAATCTGAACTGATTTATCTCTGTGGTTGCTGTTAGTATTTTTTGTCTGAATACATCATCTTTAGTTGTACTCCAGATAACTTGGGTAACATTGGCTCTCCAGCATTAAATTCTCAGCGCCACATGGTGGAGTAAGAAGCACACAGAATTTATACTCAGAAAGTGATCCTAAGGAGAAGTTGAACAGCATGTATTTGACTCCCCTTTCTTTCTTTCTGTCGAGTTTCTGAATAAGCTAAACTGATCATTTCACTTAAAACGAGGAGCTAAACATAATTTTGTTTTCTCAGGTTAATTTCTGATCATCTGAAACAAAGATTATTCCTCCTATCAATGCTCTAAATTGGTTTGAATTTTTTGAAGCAAACACACAGAGCTCCCAAGCCCTCAGCAGCTTTCTGATTATAAATTCCCCCATATGTTCTTTTAGAAATGCTACACATATTGCTGAAAGGTTTGCTAAATCCCTCAGCATGGATAAACTGATCCCTGCCCAGAAAGCAACACCACTGACTGAAAGACTCCCATTCCAGCTGTGCAGACACTATCGTAGGTATCTTATGTGAAAGAACTGCTTCCAGCAGAAGCTCCACAGGAGACGTGGCCATTCAGGATGTGCTGTTCTGCCACTGGCTAGGGTGGCTCTTTGCTGTAGGAATGACTCAGTCTATTTATCTACATAAAAATGATTGTTTATTCCCTTTCCCTCTAAGGATTTTAAAGATCTTCACAACTGAACTTCAGAGAACTTCAATATTTGCATTAAATCTGTTCAGTTGTTAATTAAGTTTGTTTTTTTTTATTAGGTCTCACTGGCACCAAAAAATAAAAACATGAAAGAGAAAAAAGCTCATCAGCCTCTATGCTGGTTTTTCCACAGTGGATATAATACAATCAGGTGAACCTGACATTAGACAATAAAACCTCAAGAAAAATAACAAGTTCTGCAAAAGCACTGTGCTGAAATTTTCCTATGAAAGTGTGCTAATTAAGGTTGATTGGGTTTTGTGCTGCTTCAGTTTTTGAAGTTCTGATTTACTTTCTTTTACACAGTCTGTAGTAATTCCCAATAAAGTACCTGAGGATGCACATAAACCAGATGCATCCATGAGACATGTGAAGCATGTAAGGGTCCAAACACACCAGAAAAAAAAAAAGTACATTTTCATTTCAAATTTTGCTTATGTATTCACTTTATATAATTACAAGTTGAGAAATTAAACTGATGCATCTTACAAAAAAAATGCTATTTTTTATCTTATAAAAAAATTGCTTAAATAATTCATATTTCTAGGAAGGAGAAAAATAATTCGAGAGTCAACAGCTAACATTGTTTAGGGTTCAAACTGAAGCAATTTGTCTAAATCTGATATTATACTGATATGGATTAAAATAAAGTAGGATAAAAATATTTTCAAAATAAGACTGAATCCAGATGTGATCCTATTTTCCAAATATAGCATTTATAGTCCCTACATGCATATAGAAATATCTGCATGTACCTACAAGTGCACACACACACACACAAAGTAACCGAAAGGGTACATCTATCTACCTGCTAATTCAAAAGACATAATAACCTTTATTTCTTAAGGGAGAGAAGTAGTGATTTCAGGGTTGCATATACTCAGCTCTGAATATATTTAAGATCATCTAAGCTACTCACTACAAGATAATATTTTTTCAGAAAATTTTAAAACTCTACACACATATGCCAAAAACCCCATAATTGAATGTCTCTTCTAAAATCATGATAAAAGCATCCATTTTCAACTTCCCTATAACTTTTTTTCCCTGTTTGCTTACTTTCATAATCTGACTGCCTGAATTTAGATGGAATTAACAGAAAAGTTGATGTATATAAAATTGTAGAGTGTTAATAGTTTTATTGCAGAGATGTTTGGTTTTATTTCATTCATATTCTTACCCTCTTAATCTGCAGTAAAGTAGACCTTACAGAAGAAAGAATGAAAGAGTAAAAATGATAATTAGATGTACATTTTTATTTCACAAGCTCAATAAACCACGTGTAAAGATTGGAAAAAGTTTTTTCCATTGAACATATGAGCTATAAAAATTTAAATATAAGTACCTTGATGTGAATATTATGAAATAATTAACAATGTTGTCTATGTTTCAATAATCTAGTAACAAACCCTAGGCCACACAATCAACTTTGCAAAAGAGCCATCTAAGAGTAGTGAGGATGATGAGTTTCCACTTTCTATGATGGGAGCTGGATTTTAAAGAATCACATCGCTTATCCTTGTCATTTTAAAATTACTGCATAGTCTTCCATGATATTTATAGCTTTTTACATCTTTTGGACTGGTATATAATACAAATCAGAAAGAAAATATGACTTTACCAGGAGAGTAGTTTAAACTTCTCAAAGTAATCCTACACAAAATTTACTTGCACTTTCATGCTGATCATGTTGCAAATCCTCTTTAATGAGAGGCTGAGTAACAACCAAACACTCTTTGGTTGATTAAGAAAACTAGTAAACACATAAGCTCAACCTGTGTATAACTTACTTGTGCTTCCTGAGGGACCTGTGCTGCATCCACTCTGTCTGCAGTGTAGGCTGTTAACTGTTTGTCAATAACAGCCAGAGACTCTTGGATCAAGCGCAGTGTTTTGTCAGTCTCCTGTGCAGATTGAATACTCTGTTCAAGACTTTTCTGTCTTCTCACGGCCTAAAAACAACGACAATGTTATCAGCATTCACAGTAATAATGTATATCATACATTTTTTTCCACACATTTTTTTTTTCCCCAAAAAATTCAGGCAAAGAATCAGATACAGGACTCCTGACTTGTGCTCATCCACCTTTTTGTAGGATAAATTGCGCATCTTTTTGCCACCCATTCAGTTTTCTTGGTAAGACACAAAGAACACCCAGATTTGCACAGACAAGTTCTAAAAAACAAAGGATCCCAAAACACCAGTGCGTAAACTGAGGATTTCTATTCAGAGTGCAAGATGGTAAAGCTGCATCATCAAACCATCCTGACAGTGCTGTCTTTCTGAGGCAGAGAGGTCCTCCCGATCTTATTATATAATTCAAGAGACTTTGTTTACTGAGAATAGGGTTACTGTCATCACAATCCTATCTGAGGCAATCCACCTCAGTAACTGAGAGGGATAAAGACTCTCTTGAGCTGGATTTCTCTTAGATGAAGCAGAAATAGCTGTTTGGAAGAGACAATGCCTACTTTTTTCCTTCTGTGGGAAAAAATAAAAAATTTAAAAGTTGAATCTTGCTTCCAGTCCCCCAGCAGTGCCACCATGGCTTTCTACACGATCGTTTTTTTGGAGAAGTATGTTTTCCTTTCAAAGGAGCTCAGTTTATGGTTTAACAAATCAGAGCAATAAATTCTCCATCCAAGTTGTCCTTAGAACACACATTAAACACTTCACATAATTGAGTCAGCTTTAAATATTATTTTCAACACTTTAATAAGGTATTTATCAGGTAATAAATAACCCGGTACATTCTTCTATCTGTCACTGTGTCTACCTACAGACTCATACTTTACTTGGACCCCAGCTACTGCCTATAAGAGTTTCTGCTTTATACAAAGCACACAATAATTACCAATAACTTCAAATAGAACAGTTTTTCTGTGTACAAGCCCAGCGATATTGCTGACCACAGAATAAGGTGACTGACTTTCTTTGACATGAATCAAAGGTGAAAGCAAGCACCCTTTAAATAACATTGCAAGGTATCCTATCATTTTTCAAGTCAAATCATATGTTTTCTCTCTGGTAGGCCATCTATACTTTAATCTGATTTCATACCCATTACAACACTATTGCCTTGAACAAAAATATCTCTCAGCAATTCAGTGAGAATATTTGATATATCTGTACCTTCTTCATGGAGCTCAGATTCTTATAGAGCTTCACATATAACAAATGAAAAAGATCATTTCTTGTGAGCATTCTTGGTAGCTGTTTGACTTAGTTAAAGGATAGGGACCCAACCAGTATTTTCTATATTCGTTTTTGTAAGCTGCTTTGTGCTATTTCAAAACAACTGATCACATAATCTTGTATCACTGCCAGTTCCAGGAAACTTCTGTGGAGCTGAGCAGCTTTACATATCAGACTCATGCTGTCAGTGTTAATGGGAGCACCTAAACCACCAAGGTATTATTACCCTACTACAGTACTAAGGCTTGCTACTTAAATTACTTTTACATTCATCTGATTTGAGATTTTAACATAAAAATCCTCTCAGCCTGTTCAAAGCAGTGAGTTTAAAAACCACACCTGAATTTAAAAACCACAGCTTCCATTTACCTTGGCACTACTCAGTACTGGTTTGTAAGCCTGGCTAAGATACAGACTCTCTATCAATCCATTTGCGTCACTATAGGGTAGATTGAAAGACACATTAGATCAGAAACAGGATAAGTAGCTTTCTACATCTAATGGGTAAGGTCATCCTCCTGGAAGCTTGGAAGAACCATGGAAGAACCTCCCTGCCTTTACTGATCTCTGTGGTTAACTGTTAGGACTAACGCACGCAGTGTCCTTGTGTGCAGAAAAGCTCACCATTTAAAATAAGATGCTGATAAAGCTCTGTTCTTATGAGTCATCCAAAAAAGTGTCTTCACTTTCTGAAGAATTCAACATACTGGACACAAATTAGGTGTTACGCTTATCTGAAAAACTAGTTTTATAGCAACACCTGAAGCTGTGAACCTCTGCCAAATGCTGTCCCATGCTAACTACTGTTTGGAACTAGGGACTTGTTTAAGTACAGATGCATTTGCTGCCAGCCTTAGAAGCAGACCACACGCATGCAATGAAGTAGCAGAATGCATGCAAATTCCTAAAGTCTAAAGCACTTTAAAAAATAAGTGGTGATTGAACAATTGTCATCTTTGTGCTGATATCATCAGAAACTATGTATATCAAAATCCCATTTTAGAATACAACTGGAAAAATTAAAAGATTCGCAAACTCATTGATCAAATTGAGCAGATTAGCTCAAGAAAAAATTACAACAAATCATTGCCTGAGTGTGATTGAATTCTTACATTTGTATTTCAAGCAAATATAAAGTCAGATAAATATATATTCATGCTTGTGATGTCTTTATGTGCACACAACACACAGAAAGAAAAAAATTCCCCTTTCACTGTCCTCAGAGAGAATTTGATTGCAGCCTAAGAACCTGTGTGACATTTTGCCTCTTGCAAGTGAGCTGAAAGTACACCTTTTCCCAAAGCTGTGAACAGTTTAAGTGAATGAATGGACGATGTCAGACCAAGACATGAATGCAGCAGTAGAAGAGAGCAATTATTTTGGCAATGGGAGAAGAGCCACACAGCTGAATGTTGGGGAATAGTACCTCCAGAGTTGTGATAATTTTCTCAGATATAAAGGGGCGCTGTCTTAATTTTTTTGTCTGCATTGCTTACTGGAAACTGACTCTGTCCTGCATGTTCATCTAAAGTCAAGCCCATTGTTGACCCTGTTGAATTCCCACAACAAATGTGATGAAAATCTTTACAATAATCTTATAAAAGGTATGATACACTTATGTAATAGAACATATTTTTACAGAACACAACAGTTGATTCAAAAATTTAATCTTTTTCACTAAGTAGGTCCCTGGTACTACCACTGGCATTGCAGAAATTTACTTAATTCTATCAAGGGGAATGCCACAGTATTGAGAAGCTGCCTTCTCTTTCAGTAGAAAAGAGTCATTGGTGGACATAAGCATTAGAATGCTTTACAAAAAGGAATAGTGGTACTACACACTTACATATCTGAACCTGAGTTTCAAATTTGTCCTTCAACCCATGTCTGTGTGAAAATCTACATGTGCCTATCCTTTAAAGACATGTGAGAGCTGAAAGCTGAAATTTTATGTATTTATGATGTTCTGGGTGGTTCATTTGTTTATTTGTTTCCTGAAATATTATGGGGTTTCTATTTCATTGTGAAAAAAAAATACACGGCTTAATACTGCAGTGTGGGTCTGAGAAGATAACAAGAAGCTCCAGCTTTGCTATCAAATCATAGTCAATAAAGCTGAAGGTTTTGGTCTCTAAAGAGAAGTAGATGACATTAATTGCTGAATAGAAAATCTCAGGAAAATAACCAACTGTTTAATTATTTCTGAGCCAGTGAAACGTTGACAGCTGTCAAGGAAAACTAATTCAAAGAAAAAATATCTGCTGTTAGGCACTATCAGAATGAAAGAGAAACAAAAAAAAAAAAAATTATGGAATAAATTTTTAATTTAAGTCTCTACAAGGTTTTTATAGATTTTTACCGGGTTTATGATAAACATAACACTTTTTATGATATGATGTCCTGCATAAACCTGTTTACAATTTACCAAAGGTCAATGGTAAATGTAGGAAATAGCAGCATTGCATGTTCCCCTTATAAAATGCAATATTAAGGGAAAAGACCATAGTAAATTCTCTGATGTTGAACGTTATAAAGTTGTATTTATAGATATTGCCACTTTTTGCTTAAATAATACATTTCAGTCACACACAGTTACTAAGATGTTGGTTAGAGTTTTATGGTTAAAACCAAATAGTGTTGAGGCAGTACTCAGTATTTGGGCTGTGAGAGAATAATAGAACAAAACCTTTTGAAAATTATAGCTCTTTTACTACACGGTGTATTTATTTAAAATGCAGAATTAAATTCATTAATTAGCTTATATACAGCTCATGGAAAAGGGTCTGTCAAGAAAGGCAGAAATCTTAGCTTTTTGGGGGTTTTTTTTGTGCCTTGGTTATACTCTTGTATTATTGAAAAATGTTGGCACAGGCAAAGTTAAAAAGTTAAGAAGCTTTAAAATTCCTTCTTAACTTGTTTAAATTACTTTAAAATTTAACCTGACTCTTGGTGTTATAATGATTGTGACTGAGGTATATCACAACTTCTCTGTACCCCTCGCATCAAATTCTAAACATGTTAATCTCTGCTTAATTACAGAGTAGATTAATGTTTGTGCTTAGACTTAAATTAGAAACACAGTTTTTAAAATTTAAAACATTACCTTTGGACCCAGGAATTTTTAATACCCTCCAACCTAGAACTAAGTCTTCTGCAAGTTCTAGTAATATTACACAGTGTGCTTTTCAAGTAAATGGCTACGAATATTTGACCTCCCAGACATTAAGTTATATCCAGCTTTGATCAATTGAATTTCAGACCTGGAAACTATACCAGGGAAGACTTTCCTATCTCTTTAAGTTATCACTGCAGGCAGATAATGCCTCAGAACTTGTAGAAGCAGCCCTCTTAGCAGCCAGCAATCACGTGGAGATGGGGTGTGAAATATTCTTTCTCCTCTGGAGAGGAGAGCAAAACAGAAAAATTGTGTCAAATGATGAATGTGTGCTCTTTGAAAGAAACCAAAGGTAATCTTCAGGGGAGTCCTAAAATGAATTAAGATACAGGACCCAACCATAATAATTAAATCTAGTGTAAAGCCCATGTGAACAACAATGTTTTGTACAGTTTTTTGCAAGCATAGTCTCAAGAATATCTGATTGTCATTTTTGAAGTTTGTTGGACAGGATGTAAATCACTTTCAGCATTACAAGGGATGATAGTTGCTTGCAATATTAGCTTCAAATTCTTCAGTGTTTCTTCAATCCAGTATACAGAGCTGTAAGTGAATCAGTCCTTGAAAAGTAAGGATAGGGTATACCTTGCTTATCAGTCAGCCCCAAATGTTCAAAAGCAAACTAAACACACTCAGTCTTTGTTAACTAAAGAAGATAAGGCATACAAACATAAAGCCATTATCTGCCTTTAAAAATGAAACTCTATCTCAGTAGCAAAGCTGCATTGTCTTCCAGCATCATTCATATGGAAGTGGGATGGTTTGGTTGCTCTATTAGTAGTGAATAAATATTTCACAAATCAGTTTCTGCCCACACGAGCTTATTGTCTTGGTAATTACCTGCACAATTATTCAAATAAAAACAAATAACTTCACTACTTTAGGATTGCCAATTAGCCTGTCTGAAGGAAGCGACCTTGAACACGAGCTGCTTTGTGTTATGTGCCTGCAATATATTTTATACAAGGAGAATGCTGCTTGAATTTCAAGAGACTACATGAACAGCACAGAAAATTCAGTACCAGGAATCTATGAAAAAAAAAAAAAGTTTTTCCACTTCAGAGTCAGATCTCACCATTAGTATTTAACTACTCAATATCTGATCAAGCCTTCAAAGAAGCTTTTAAAGAAGCCCTCCACCCCAACTTTTTGTCTATCTTTGAAAGAAATTGGAGAGCAGTGAATAAATTTCTAGTATATTTTGCCTATATACTCATCCAAATTATTTCCAGAATTTCACACAACATCTTCATGATGTGCTTTTTGCACTAAATCCCTGCAGCTTTTCTGAATTTTGAGTTAATATCTATTAGTGATGACTGAATAGTATTCAACTATCACTCAAAAACACTATTTGAAAGTCTTGTTCTCACACCATGGAAGCCTTCTCTATGTTCCCTGTTTTCTCCTACCAGTCAGTAAAAATTAACAAATACCAAGAAGCAGAATTCCAGAGAGTGTATTGCTTTCAAACAGAAGTGAGATTACATTAAAAAAAAAAAAAAATAGAGCTAAAAAAAAAGCGGGTATACAGAAATTTATATTTACTTTTCGGTTATGACGCTGTCCAGTCACACAGAATTACCTGAATGCCAGCACCAGGCTCTTTCCCCAACTGGGCTCTTTCCCTTCCCATCCTTCACGTTTATTCTCAGAACAGCTGAGGACCCTTCCGTAATTTTTATTGTAGTGTGTTTACTTTCACTATTTTCAAGAACAAGTATATTTCAAGCACCACGAAAGAAGCAAATTTTTTTTCATTGTCATGGTAGATTGTCATCCTTCAAAGACACCTGCTTTCCAAAAATCTGCACTTGTGCATCTTTTATATCATTGTAACCAAGTGATTTTTGACAGTTTTTGTAGGTCATCTTTGAGCATGTTCTGGTTACAGTCATAAAAGCCCTGCCTACATCCTTTGCTAGGTCTTTCTGTAATAATTATTTCTGATCTTCACCAAATACTGAGCTGATATCTTCCTCATATTTATAGCATTTTGCTAGATTTGGCTCTCCTTGTGTTACACATTTCTATACTGAAGCATCTCTTCAAATCTTTCATTGATACAAATACACTTACTTACTGTTTAATGAAAAATATATATATTTAAGAGATATTTCATATATTTCATTTTGAATATAATCTGCTTCTCGCTAAGAGTTTTGTCAGAGAAAACATTCTACATATGCAATTTAAGATGACATCCACTAGGTGGTCACTTCAGTTTTGAAATTTTGGGGTTACCTAATTTACACATTTTGGCTGGGACTGAGTTAATTTTCTTCACAGCAGCCTGTATGGTTCAGTGGTTTGGATTGGTGGCCAAAACAGTGTTGCTGACACAGGGATGTTTTAGTCTTTGCTTAGCAGGGCTTCCACAATGCCCAGGACTTCTTCTCATCCTGCCCCTTCCAGTGAGCAGGCTGGGGGTGGGCAAGAGGCTTTGAAAGGACACAGCCGGGACAGCTGACCTGAGCACCACACAGGGTCGTGCTCAACAATAAAAAGAGGTGGGGGAAAGTGTTTACAAAGTTGTCATTGCATGGGGACTGGTTGAATATTAGTCTTCTGGGGGCGATTTCTTCTGCACTGCTTGCTTTTACCCCTTTTTTTTCTCACTTATTAAATCGTCCCAATCTCAATTAATGAGTTTTCTTGCTTTTGCCTTTTCTATAATCTCTGTCAAAGCACCAGGAGATGTGGAGTCTTGTGGTGCTTTGCTGCCTACTGGAGTTAGCCCACCACACCCATGAAACCACTTCTAATGTAAAATTTTGTTTGTGACATGTTTAGGAACTGTACCAACAAAATAACTTTTCTATTTTTTAAATGGCATTGACTGTCCTCTGCTTAATGGGAGGACCATTAAATATACCTGCTGCTGAAGTTCTTCCCATCGAGTATTGAACTTCTCGAGTTTCTCGTTGATCAATTCATCCAAGATTCCACCATCTGTCAAAGTCTGAGCCAGTTCTCGAATCTGGTTCCGATTATCTTCTGGATGTCTCATTAAACGTTCCAAAGACTGAAAAAAGTCAAAAAAAGTAGTTTATTTTCCTTTTTGGAAATAAAGTTCTACAGAGCAATCCCAATTTGCCTTAAAAATATAAGAAAGATATTACACATTTCATATAAATTAAAAATAGAGAAAAAAAAACCCAAAAAAACTTATGTTCCATTCCTTGATAAATAATGTTCTGTACTACTTATTACCAAGCACAAAGATTTTTCATAGTGCAATAAATTTACTGTTTGATTTTAAAAATGTGGACTATGACCAATGAGTTCAGTGAAAGTACTTGTACTTTAATATAAAAAACTCACTTTAGTATCTAAATTGATGAAATTCAACAGCAAAAATGGAATATCAACGCAATATTTTGTATTTTGATGCACTAAAAGTATTAATTTAATTTCGACAAATTTGAAATACTCCATGAATAAATATTAAAGAATAATAAACAAAGTTGCACTTCTATGATGGAAACTTGCCTTCTCTGAAGCCTTCAACTTTTTTTGACTGTCTGAACTCAGGTCTTTTTTTTTTTTTAAGAATGTTTATTTTATCATTACCAAAACTGTCTATGACAACGGGCATACCACATTTAATGACTGATTTAGGTGGATTTGAATTCAAAACCTCATTTGTTGAATCTAGTGGGAACTTAGGACTTTCCAAATATTCTGCAATTGTTCATGTGTAATGCTAATTCATAGTTTGTGTATAATGACATGGCATTTACAATTTATCGATACATGTGGTTTGGTATTATTAAAGTTAGCACTTACATCTAAAGACTCAGAAATCTCCTCTGCACCTCCCTGGACATTTTCAGTTGCTTTGAGTTTGCGTTCAATCTCATTCAACCATTTATTTTCTGCATCCAAATATGATAATAATTCACGCCAACAAGCCCATACCTCCTGATGAAGAAAAGGTTTATTTAGATTGAAAATCTCACTGAAAATTTTCACTCATTAAAATACTGAAAACATTCTTGCCTTATCCCCTAAGCAACATGGTTGATATCTAAGGCTTATGGCAACATACCGTTGATTTCTATTTCCCACTACTCACATGATCTAAATTAAAAGACAATCACTTTGATTAAACAGAGCAAAACCACAGAAAATAACATGAAAAAGTGAACACTTCTGCAAAATACAACTTGAATCTTCATGTATTACCCACTTTATATGTTTTCTGTAAAGTTTTCTTATATAAATATAAAAGTGAGAAGAATTTTTAAAGACCTATGTTAGAAATTTATGTCTTTATTATAAAATGCAGATAGATTCCTTATATAGTCTATCTATTAATTGCTTAAATCACAGGTTCATAAAATGTCAGCTTTTAAGAATTCAGACTGAAATCTCTATGGAAATTAATTCTAAACCACATTTTGTGTAATTTATAGACCTTTTAAGTGCTAGAGTACTAAACGTAATGTTGTAAAATGTTCTTATTCTCCTGAAATTAAATTATTGTCTAATATTTTATTTATACAGTGCCTGAAGATACTTAAATAAGCAGATAAAAATGACACTTTATACACAAACAAAACATTTAAATTCTCCATAAATAATATTTTTTCATTCCTTCTTTTTCATTAGTAGAAGTTATTAATGTTGTTGAAATGCATTATGCTTTTGGCAGATCATGCTTCCCAGAGTGCAATTCATCTCACCTAACATTTCTCCCAACAAATGAGGGTTATAGAGGGATATTAACATGCAACAACACATCATCAATGATCAGGGTAAATACAGATTACCAGTTTAGACTACACACCAAATTTTCCACAGTGAAATTTAGACAAGATAAATTTTACTCTGGTATATTATTGTCCTGTATGAGGTTAGCTCTTGCAAATTATTCGTAAATAAAATATAGCTCTTGCAAAATTCACAACAAAAAAACTACACCTAATTCACTGTGACTGCTGTACAATATAAAAGCAGTCCCATGGCAAGAATCTGCAATGGAGTTGGCCAAAATGGCAGGGGTCAACTCAAAATGTATGAGAAATATTCGGTTTGCCAACAGAACAAATGCTGTTCCCATGCTGAGATAACACCCCCTGACCAGCTTCAGGGCCATTCAATAAAAATCCTTAGCCACGGAAGAGAGAATCATAGAGGAGATGATGAAGAGAACATCGCAGGGTTGCTACAAAGCCAGATTCCTGGCTTGATCTCAGGAGGGATAAGAACCTTGAGCAGCCATTGCCATCTCTGACCTAGGAGCCATGTCTCAGTCTTTTCTTGTAACGTGACTCTCCAGCAGTCATAATTCTCAAAATAACTTTGTGTGTGGCTCATAACATGGGGTATTTGGTATATGGCTCATAAAGCAAGGATAGCTTTGGGCTACCCATGATCCCATATGATAATATCTCTGTGCTCTCCACCTTACTTCTTGCAGTTAGAAGGGCTATAAATACAATGACTGACAAGATATCAAACCTCCAAAGTCTTCCACTTTCCATTCAGTCTGCTGCAGAGTTTCTGGTAGCTGGTAATTAGAACATCAAGCTCCTTTTTCAAAGCCTCATGAGCTGCTGGTGGGGCCTTTGCAATAAAATTATTCACGGAATCAGTAATAAGCTTCACTTTCACTTCTTTCTGCAGGGCTTCCTCCTTTGCTCTCTGGAAAGGAAAAAAAGAGAAGTTGTATTCCTGGTTTAAGAAGGAAACTTATTTCTGATAATTATCAGAATTCTCTGACAGAATTCTAGAGGGAGAAAAAAAACCCAAACAACACCACAACAAAACAAAACACAACAGGAGACATTTAATTCCCAGACTTTCTGACATAATATTGAATGCATCCAAAAAACTTTTGTTTCATTTTGTTGCCAATGCACAACACTCAATACAATTTAGCATCTCAGAACCATCTAGTGTTCTGGAGCTCCCAGGCTAATGGAACATTTCAGTACTTTTTTTTCCCCCAAGAAATGCTCCAAACACTTTTAGCATCATAATTTATGAACCACAAATGACAAAAAAACAAAGAAGAAAAAAAAAACCACAAAACCAAACCAAAACAAACCAACCCTGTTGTGTTACAAATCCATGTACCCAGATTTAATGACAAAATCACAAGCTCATTTACAATTAAGTTGTTCCATAAATTTCCATATATTACGCATATTCTGACTGACAGTAAATTATTTGTTTCAGTAAATAAAGACGCCATCAGTTGCATAGTCTGAAACTCTCAAACACTGGAAAAACCCACAGAAAATGAAGAGTTTTAAAACAAAGTGTTGGATAGATTGTTAAAGCCATATATATATGAACACCAGGTTATTATCTGGCTTCCTGAATAGCATAAGCCAAACAATTCACCTTTGAAATAAGAATTAAACCCACATCCAGTGGCTCAGCAAGAGTGTATTTAAGCATGTATCACAAATTAGTGTTTTTGTCCAAAAGCCATGTTCATCCCACATGAAGGAAACTTTATTAATTAAGATTAAAATATGCTGTTTCTATACTCCTATGTTAAAGACACAATATGCATACATGGCAGACAACAACATGCAGCCTAAAGTCTTATTTTTTTTTCTGCTCGCTCTAGTGCAAAGAGAAGACCTAAAACTGATTTCACTCTACTGCTGCAAACACCCAATCGTTAGGAATTATTTCTTATGTAAAAAGAATGTTCAAGCTACATCCAAATCAAGTATCCAGTAAAGCAAAGAGGAAAAAAAGCGATGTGGTGTTGAGGAATACCAAATATCTTCTAGCATATTCCAAATAGAAATTACTTCAAGCCACCTGCTATGTTTAACTTTAGGTAAGCAGATCTGAAAAGGCACTTTCCTAAAAAAAAAGTAGACTTTCTTTACAATGAGAGCTTCAAAAAGAACTTTGATCACAGCTTAAGGAATTAGTTCATCTTTTACCTTCAGTTCCTCAACAGCTTTCTGTAACTCATCAGGTGTTTTATACTCAAAATCTCTTTCCAGATATTCTTCCTCAGCTTGTGTTATCCACTCATGCATCTCTGACAGATCCTTTCTGAGACTCACAGTCTTATCCAAACCACCTTTTAATGCAGCCTTCTTAGCATAGGCCTTTAAGAAAGAAAAGATTACATAGTACTTGAAGCAAAGCTACTGTACAAACATGACAATATTTTAGCCTGAAAATAATCAAATTAAATCCTATAATAATAACATTGCTGTAATTAAGCAGATGTTAACAAGTAATTAGGTAGATATTAATAACAGACAATCAGAAAAGTACTACATTTGTATATATCATTTTTTTAGCAAATCATGGCTGTGCAGAATGACTTTGTAATGATTCTACAAGAACCTACACCATATGCTCATGTCATCAGAAAACAAATCTGGAAAAAAAAAAAAGTCTCCCAGAGACTATTTTCTGTGAGATGTAAAAAGAATAACCACAGGAGACTCTGAAAGTACATCCAAGGATGAAACCAAAGGCTCTTGAGCTATAAAGTCAGATGACTTTCTAACTAGTTTGAATGCAACTTACTAGAGAATAAAGCAATATGCATATCTTTCTTCTGTTGATTAAGCTATTAATGAATGTCTCAGAAAGGTGACTATCCTAAAAATAGGTAAGGAAAAAAAACCAGCCTCCTAGTGGAAGAAACTACTTATCTTAAAGGGAAAAATACTACTGTCAAATCATTTGCCAATCACTAAGTGGGGGGTCATAAAATTGTGTTGTATAGCTCATGTATAGAACTAAAACTAGATAATATTTTAGATTACTTCCATCTCAAACCATTCTCTGATTCTATTCATTGTGCATTAACCTATCAAGATTGTCCCTGATTGATTTATTTACCATCTTTCAGTGTTATTAAGAAGTTTGCACCAAAATTAGTAAGTTGTACTGGTGCCATTTCTAGAGTTGGGCTTGTAGAGCTTATTGCTCCAATATCCTGCTCTGTGGTGCTGCTTCAGTAAACATTATTTTCAGTAGTATCAGGAGAAATTTTCTTAGTATTTGGTCTTAATTTCTGACATTTATTGGTGTGTTACTCATCCCTGAGGACCGGCTGTTAAACATAAATGCTGTTCTACATAAATGTTGTTTTACAGAACAAAATAGAGCAACAATCAGTGAGTATAAAAGTAGAATTGTATGTGGATCGGCAAAAATTGTCTCTTCCTCAATCCCAGCACCAGAAGAGAAGGTAATCCCCCACACCTGAAAACAATATCTGAATTGTCAATGACAACTGCCAATTAACAGCTCTCACAGCCATATTAACTGCATGTATATCAACCCAAGCCGACTTTTCCAAATATTTTCTGGAAACCTCCACAGACCAAACTGATTTTTGTATTCACTATACATGTATTTTAATATCTATGATTGAAGAAGTTATGTCAGAAATGTCCACTGAGAGGCAATAATTTGTGCCTTGTATTGAATGAAACTATTACAGGCAGATTTTCAGGGAAGTCAGAAGAAAATTGTGACAGACTTCTACACTTGTAAGGCAATACTTGAAATTTCAGTGGGAGAAGTGCAAAAGTATCCAGCTTATTAATATCACCAAAAAAAAAAAAAAAGGAATTAAATATTCCGTGGTAGTGAAAGGGGAAAGACTATAAAACTGGATCAATAAAATGTCTCACAGATTTCAAAGATCAACTTTTTAAATAACATGTTTACCAGAAAAATATAGAGAGACATTTTTCACATGTAAAGTGAATAACAAAAAATGTTAGAAAATATTATACCACATTAAAAGGTAACAATTTTACTGTTTTGCAAATACACATTATAAAGGTAGACAAGAAAAAGAGCAAGTAGAAAAAATTTAAAGGTAATAAAACATGAAAAAACTTTTCTTTGAACTGTCATAAAAAATAAGAATCCAAAAGTCATTGTGAATTAATAGTAATTTTTTAACTTCCTTACTCTATAAAATTATTAATAATGTCTTTAATTAAAATAAAATAACTGTCCTTTCTATTATGTCCCATTCTCTCAAATCCATGTGACTTCTGGAGACTAATTTATCCACATGAATATGTGCACATGGTCTTAATTCTGAGTTATTGAATTATGAACCCTTCACTGCTTTAATGTCTTTTTTCATCCAGAGTAATGGCATGAGATTACAACAAAATAGAAGAAAACATAAAACTAAATATAGAACTTGATTGTTTTGGCAAATGCCTAAACAGCACCTTCAGAAACCGAGTTTTGCAGGAGCCATAAATTACACTGCTGTTAGATCTAATATATTAGTATACAATTTTGTTATAAAAATAGTAAGATATTGGTTTATAATATAAATAAATATACTTTACATATACTGCTACAGGCTAAATTACACTCTGTAAAATATTAGTTTAATTAATATGTCTAAGTTCAGTTTCATATCTACTGCATATGTATAGAAGGACAAATTCTGTCAATGAGAACCCTGATGATCAATTTCAAAAGAACCAGTGACAGCAGGAGACTTGGTACCTGTTGGCAAATGTGGTCCCACTGAGCATTGAGATCCTTTAGCTCTGACTCTATTCTGGAAGCAAATTCTGGCTCTGCTTCACTCTTCATTTTCTTCCCAATCTCATTAACACTGTTCAAACTGGGCTGGATTGTCTGGATATCATTTACTAAAGCCTAAGGGAATAGCAGAAGATTAGGCAAGCCCCATTCACACCAAATTTCAAATACGGTATCCCTATGAAAGTGTGTCTGCACGAGATTTGGACTTGTCTTGGGTCCAGATCTCCAGTCAAATGAGCACAATCAACAGACTTATCTATGAAAAGAAATAAAAAAGAACTGAGCAGCTCTAATGTGGAAAGCTATTCTACACCAAATAAAACTATGTCATTTTTAAATGTTATGTATGCACTATAAATACATGCTTATATAATGTTACAATACATATATTATATCTCTTAAAATGCTTCCCTGCTGTTGGTTGAAAACATGAGAAATACCTAGAACTTTTATTCATATTTCTGAAAGAACATTCTATTATAATGGTGAAAAATAGTGATAATTCTTATTTATATAATGGCTAAGAGAAAGTATGAGGAACTTGCACTTCTGTAAGATCACTGTGTATGTTTCATAATATTTACACATCCTGCCAGAACATTTACAGAACTTGTAAATTCCACCAAACATATAGACAAGGACCATCATGGATTACAAGATTCACTGCACTTACACACTCTGTTGAGACAGGAAGAAGAATTTGTAAACCCTGTGATGGAAGTACCAATACTTCATGATGCTTTAAAACTCTACTGGGTTAACATCCTGGAACTTGTAAGTTTAGTGAAAAAAGAATGGATATAACTCACAATATCTGCAAGTTCTTTCGGTACACTCAGAAAAGTTTGTAAATCGTGTGAGTAACAGATAGAGAAAAAGATCTTTTGGCAGAGATTATAAAGATTAAAAAAAAAAATATGCGACGTTCCTGAACTCAACAAAGTAAATAAACAGTTGACTTCAGAGGCTAGTTACATATTATTTTCTGTATTTGATGTTTTTCTCCTGCTATAAATACATAAAAATACTGTCATCGTGGGCCTCCTTCTGGTATTAAAGTTTTAATGTTTTTAACTGAATTTTCCTTCAAAACTAGGACATGCAAAAGGTTCAAATACACTGCAGAAGGCAATCCCCTTACAACATGAATTTATTTTTAGGAACAGTAATCATTTGTGTAACTTCTGTTTAAGCTCAGCTCATAGAGAGGAACTGAATAACTGCCAAGCAGGCAGGTCATACTCACTGTACACTGCTCAAGTTGCTTTTCCAGTGCTTCTGAGTCTCCAAGGGCAGGCCACTCTTCCTTCAGAAAAACATCCACTTCAGCCATCCACTTCTTCAGTGTTTTAGTGTCATTCTATGTATTAAAAAGACATTTCATTGCATCCCACAAAACCTGACTGGCAAGAGTGTAATTCATCCTGACACTACAACTAAAACTCATTGCAATGTAATTTCAAGATTATTGAACTGTCTGAAAACACAAACACAGCAAACAAGGAAAACCAATTTTACCTGGGATTGTCATCAACACTTTAACCTGCACTTTGACCATTTCTGACCAAGTTTAATGTGTCTACAAGTAGGCAACTTTATGGCTCTCAAATTTATGCCTTCTAGATATCATTTGTGTTTAGATACTGCATGCTTGTTCATTGGTTCCTTCTAGGGCTTCAGATTACTCATACTTGGCATTTAATTCAGGCTAGCCTATCAAATCTTCTGTGCTTCCATTCAATCTTCAGACTCCTTTTGGAAGTTATATGCTCTAGTGCCTATTTTTCTACCAGAACACAACATAGAAAAACGCCCTCACTATTCAGAATGAAAAAAAATAGTGTAACTGAAAGAGATTCACTTCAGAAACTAAAATCATATAATGGCTCAATGAGTCATTTCAGTCTCTCAGTTACTGTTTCTAGCATTAGAATAGTGATATTATTTTCATAGTCTTTATTTAACTCTTGCAGTTAATAAAAAAATCTGACCATCAAATACTTGAAAAGACAGAATGCTACTAGTCCAGGCAACATTGTAGAGGTAACCTAATAACTTGAAAAGTAGAATAAGATTTAAAAAATACCAATTAAAATTATCTTAAAATGCCATCTTAAGTAAACAGATGCACATATCAAAATAAAAATACATATGGCAAAAATTTTAAAAGTAAATTATAAAACATTTTTTCATCAAACTATTTTCATCACCAATGAAATACATATCAATATTACATGCTGAATGCAAAGCTGAATTAAAGCACAAAAAAAGGACGTTAGAATAGAGACTGTGTCCTAAAATGTATACAAATATGCCTTAGTAACTATTATGGGATAGGTAACCAAAGGGAACATTGCCCTGATGAGATTAGTATATTTAAAAACAACAGGCCACCATGGAAAATGAACTCAATTAATAAAATTAATCATACAAAAATTATCAGTATACTTCAGAATGGCAATTACCAAAACACTTTTGAAATATCTACTGTGCATTCCTTTATCTAACAGTAAAAATAGTTCAGAATCATATTTCATGATGAAACTTTAATACCTTTACAAGAATACTTTAAGTATAGTTCATTTTAATGTGGTAAAATATAGATCTGGTGGGATTTACTCAAAAAGAGATTAGTCTCCAGCTACCAATGAAGATCAAATGTATGACTTGCATTTTCAATCAGATTGTAAATCCATTTTGTTTATGAACACTGATTTAATCATATTCCATGCTGACGCATTCCATAAATTACAACAGCTAAAACAATAATCTGGATGGAAAGCCATTCAATAAGCTAAAAAGACAATGACTTTTATATTAGATGTGTACCAGAGGAATTTCAGCAATAAATATAAGGGCTAAAATTTGTGTGCATCAACAGCTCACACAGCTTTAAAAATACATGTTTTATAGAGCATGGTCATGATGTTCAGGACCTTTTTAAGAGCAGTGGGCAAACCTCTAAATTTGGTGAAGGGACAGGAGTAGAGACAGGAGGCAGAGGAGAGGGAAAAGATAAAATCTTTAATTTCTTAAGCAAAGTGCCTTGCTTTTTTTATGAGGCACCATTCCGGGAGTAGGGTGGCATCTGTGAGGAGAGGACAGGTGCTGTCCTGTGCTGGACACAGACAGTTCCAGCTTCCTCCTGTGGAACCTCCACAGGACATGGCTGATGCCATGGTGAGCGAGTGATTCTCAGTGGGGATGACATAGCTAAGAAAGGGCAAAAATGTCAGACAGAGGAGGGGAGGAAAAAAGTGAGAAAAAGCCCTGCAAAAAGTGAGAAGCAGCCCTACAGACACCCAGGTGAGGTTCCAATGCTGCCATTCTAAATACCTGAAATACACTTCTGCTTTCTGGAAACTGCTGCCAAGATACTACCATATTACAGATGACTTTAATTATGTAAGTGAGTTCATTAAAGTCAATATGGTACAGCTACTTCAGATGCGTGAATAAGTGTTTTAGCTACATTGAAAAAGGAAGTAGAGGAACATTATTTGCAATTTTTACTGAACTTAAAGCCTTTTGCTAATGAAAAAACATAGGCAGAAACAGACACAAAAGCAGAAATCAAAGTAAAATCTTCAAAATCAAGCAGACATTTAAATACATTTTTTGTAGTTTTGATCATCTCACTTCAGTGTTAATTTCTGAAAGTACCTAAACGTGTTCTGTCCTAGTCCCACAGCAACAAGCCACCACGTATAAGCTGAGGCTGAAAACATTTGATTAACCTGGAATCGCTGGAGCTTGGTCATTCGCTCCTCCAGTTTCTGGCAGTGTTCTGCCAGCTGTGCTGAGAGCTTCTTCCAGCGGCCAAGGACCACCTCAATCTCCGACCGGTAACTCTGACTGACTTCTGCAGGGGCTTTCCTGGACAAGTCTTCCACAGTGGTGCTGAGATAATTCAGGCCTTTTTGCTGCTCTTGCAGAGAACTTTGTAGAGCCTATGAATAAGAAGCAAATGGAACCCCGATTCATGTGCTAAGCAATTCTCTCAGTTTCATAAACACAGGCAAGACATAAAGGTCACCTTTGCTGAAACATGCAATGGCATAATTTACTGAGCAATTTAGAATTGTTTTTCTCATACAACATAGAGAGTAGTTTTTTTAGGTTGAACTGAGACTATAACCAGAGGTATTTATACTTGTTAATAGATGTGATCCACATAAATGTCATTAATTTGGGATAGGAATTTACTATGGCCCTGATGATAACACTTTCAAAAGAACCAGGGAAAAGAAACAGAACATGGAGAAAAAGAATAAACTTAGAGAACTGACTCTGTGATATAAAGTTTTTTATAACTTCTCAAAACTTTTGCAATTCTCAGCCCAAATTTAGTTCATCTAGTTTCTTTTCCTATATTCTACTTTTTATTTCTGAATGTGCATCAAACAATATGCTCATTAGCCATCTGAGAGTAGAAACTCTATCAGACATTGAAATACAGGGGAGGTTTGTACCCACTGGCAAAATTTGCTCCACAGTTGTGTCTGCTTGTAAATTCGACAGGAAATCTGACAAAAGACTGTGCTGCATTTTGCAAATCAGAATCGTTTTCATGTCAGCACTGGAAAATGAAATGGCCTAAATCTATGTTTTACTACCACAGCTATCATCCAAAGAATATTTTATATACCACAGGGACAAACAAGGGCTTTTCCTTAACATTTTCAATATCTTATAAAATTGCTTTCAATGGTGAACACCACTTTAACTTCAGGAATAAATATAAGCAAGCAACCACCATCTCCTGAAGCCCTGGCCTAAAACCCAAATGGGCATTATTTACTCAAGATCCACAGGCTTCAGCAGATTCATGTACCAACTTAGAGTTCTGTTCTTCTAAACTTCTCAGTTGAGACATTCATGCCCACAGCTTGATCACTCACCTTGAACTCCCTGAGCCTCTGCTCCATGATTTCATATTCAGCAATTGCAACCTGAGGCATGGAGAGTTTAGTTTCTGACTGCTGCATCCACACAAGTATAGTGTTCATTGTCTCCTTGTAGTGTGCAGGAGGCAAACTGTCAAAAACTACATTCAATGGGGAAAAAAAAGGGAAGGAAATAAAAGAAGGAAGGAAGGAAGGAAATAAAACAATTTTTTGTTTCACTATTCAGTTTGCTGACAGAAGACACTTGATAAACCAAGCCCTATTGAAGCCTATGACTGTTTGGCATGAGATTGCAGCAGGCCCAGTGTGCATCTGAATTATAAAAAATAATACTGGAAACAAAAATATTTTGAAAAATAAACACACTCATTCTAATGTTTGAGATCTCTACCATTTCATGAGTTGTGTTTCATTTGACCCTTTTATTATAAGTCAGAAGAAAACTTACATGGCCAAGACAACTATTTTAAATATGTGTGTTCAGAGATCAACAGACAAACCATTGTACTTAACCTAAAATCTAATTTCAGAAATCTATTAAGAACTAGGGTTCCCTTTTATGGCCCATGTTTATGTGTTCAATGTTTCTGTTCAAGTAAAATGTTCCATTTAAGACATCTGTTAAAAGCTTAGAAAATTAATCTTCCTTCTACAATAAAGTTGAATTTTATTGAACTCTGCTTATTGTGCCAACATTACAGCTGCTGCAAACAGACAACATCTGGCACACACATGAGCAACTCATTAGCAGAGGCATTCCCTCTGCCATCAAAACCAGTTGCCTCTATAATCACTGAAAAATGCACAGACAAATAGCATGGCTGGTTGGGACTGAAACATTTCCAACTTGTACATAATAATGAAAAATATAAAAGCTCAAAAAAAGTTACACCCATTTGTATCTCCTGTATCCTCCTGCATCTTCTTTCATCTTTCACAAACAAATGTACTGAAAAATAATCTAGCTCTCCAAAAAGCAGTTTTGACAAACAACACAGTTAAAATTTTTAAGTGCAAGATTGCTTACATCATACAGATGCTTGGCAGAATGTACTTCAGATTTTAACCTAATTTTTTAGTTGATCAACAGAATGCTACACGAAAAAAGTTATATTTTCAATTAGATATCATAACATATTAAAATCACGACAATCTCTCTTGTGGAGTAAGCACATTGTATGGCAAACTTTCCTCATAAAAGACTTGGCTGATCTGATTTATGACATATATCTGGGGATTTACAAAAGACAGGACTTAGTACCAGGAAAGATAAGAATTTCTTCCCTTGTGATGTATTTTTGCACACAGAAAGCAATAGTAATATATTCTTGGAAACAAAAACCCGAACATTTTCCATCTTGTCCAATAACACTTTGAATCTTTTCTTTCCTTAGTGTATTTGTATTGTCTTTGGCTCATCTAAACAATTTCTACTTTAGAATAGAACATACATTTAAATTCTTCACTCCTAGTGAATGGAGATATAATTTCAGCAGCTCAAATATGTTAAAGAATTATACAACTTAACTGCAGCTTTGTTTAGAAAAATGAAATGGATTTCAGTATTTTGATATAATGTTTGATTTCTCTAACTTATTTTCCCTTTTAAATGAAAAACAAATCTTATGACTAATGTATAACTTCAAGCATTTAATTAAAATAATAGCTATTTTTGGTAGTACTGAAGAATATCTCAGAACAGGTGAAAACTGCTATTGCAAACTCCACCAAATTACATAAAACTCTTATCCTACATGTTTGCAAATAATATTAAAAATTCTAAAACTATCCAAACACTTCAAATATTTCATTCAATTGTAATGAGTTATGTTTTTTATTATTGGATTGACAAAATAAGAGTTAAAATGGGATGACAGATATTGATTTAATCAAGCTAGTGTCTTTATAATTTGGTGATTAAATATTAACTTTAAAAAGCATCTTTAAGTTGAGCAAAGCCGTCATTTTCCCATTTCACTTTTCCAGATTACTACAGATTAGTAATAACGAAATATTTTTCTTCTTTTTTTTTTTTTCAATATGTCAGCATTTTCATCCACAAGGAAGCAGATAAACTTTTAGGATGCCACTTAAGAACCTTTATTATTTTAGCAGCAAATGATGTCAATGACGAGAATTCAGTCAAACTCCTACAGTGGGATTCACATTACCCAGTTATAACTGTCTAAATAATCTAATCCATTTATGGCCTCTCTGTGGGCAGCATGAATCTCTAAATTCCCCATGCTAATAACAAAAACCCATATTCAAGACCTGTTTCTTTTTATCCCAAATTTGCTTTGTGATACTAATATTTATGGACTAAAGTCCACACGATAAAGCAAAGTGCATTAATATGGATTCTGCTGTATTATATTAAAAAAAATGAATTGGCAGTGAGAAACACATAGTATATATCTTCAATATGGCCCAGTTTAGACACAGCGAGAGTAGGTCCATGACAGAACTATAACAAAATATCACAGAGGGAAATTACAAATGTGTTATTGTGAAATATCAGAATATTCCCATTCCACATGGGAAAAATGGTTTTGTATTAATCCATTCCACTTGTAGGGAATGCATTTTGGTGTGACTGACATTGTAACCCCTGAGAACTGGCAGGCAAATACATTTGCACTTGCATATTTCTTTTAGAGAAAGTCTGTAAATTTGGAAAAAGAATGTTCAAATAGATACTTGTTTAGTATATACTTCTAATAAATAGAAGTATCTAAACATGTGAAAATAGCTTTCCAAGTTATTAAAATTTTTTGTTTGTTTTTCCTCACAGCTTCCTTGGTTTTTTTGACCAGATTTTTCAGTCAAAAATATTTTCCCAAATCAGAAATGAAATGAGAATACAATTATCTGAACAACTATCAAATCACACTGGATAGGTTGCAAAGTGTTTCTCCTGCAGTTGGTACAAATCCCACTGTTCATCACAACAACGTGAAAAGCAATAAATATAATCTATGGGACCATTTTAGTAAAGACTTATTCCCTGAAATAAATTAACAAAGATGAACTGCATGTATTTCCAATAAAAATCTTCTCAGCAGTAAATGCAATTTAAAACCAGCCTGATTTTTTCACAACTTTGTTTTGCTTATTTTGTAATACAAATATTTGAACAAATTCATCAAGGTCTTTATACTGATGTCTTCATAAAAGCTGTGAATCCTTTCTCCTACATTTTTAATCAGAAAGTCTCAAAGCAGACTCATAAGGAATCTTGTGTAATACTTGATCAATGTTATGCAAGTGATTTAAGACATCAAATTTTCTTTGTCATAAAGCTCTTGAGAGAAACGGGGGAATAATAAAATCACAGAGTGGTTTGGGTTGGAAGAAACCTAGAAGATCATCCAGTTCCAACCCCCCTGCCATGGGCAGGGACACCTTCCACTAGATTAGGTTGCTCAAGCCCCATCCAACCTGTCCTTGAACACTCCCAGGGAATCCCTTCTCCAGTTCTACAGGATCTACTGTCACAGTAAATATCTTTTTTTAAAGACACAATTATTTTTTAGGTGGTTTTATTTCCCATCCATAAAAATATTCATTTTTACCACTGAGGAAAAGGATAAAACCACCTACAGAGTAAAGGACATTATCTCATACACATTCATTTCACAGGCTGCTTTGTCCTTTTGATCTTGATTTAAATAAAAAATAATTACTGGAGGAAATGGACGGGGGAAAAAAAGGAAAATAAATTGCTTGCATGCTACTTATTAAAACAATACATTCTCACACACATCTGAACTGTATCTTCAGCTTGAAAGACACACTTAAAGAAGGTTAAACAAACTTTATCCCTCAAAATCAAACAGCAATGAATATTTTTTACTACTAAATCATAGTTCAGGTCTTAAAGAAAACTTACAGTTAAGAAGTTTTCAGAATACTTGCTTAAAATTTTCCTTCTTCAAGTATGCAATGATTTGTGAAAGATTACTTTATGTATCATTACAATTTCACTGCCACTTAAAACCAATTTCCAGTGCACTTAGAGCATCAAAATAAGTTAGCAGTTCAAAGTTTTAACCAAAGAAGAATACTTAAAGAATAAAACTCCAAATGGTCATCATACTGTTACAGTCACTGTAGTTCATTATCTTATAAAATTATGCCAAGTTTGAATTGCATGAGCTCTATGCAATCCACCACTCTTAAGATACTGTATTAATGGATTAGAGAGAATAATGATGTGCATGCAAAATAATCTTAAGCATGGCATGGGTAAATAAAAAGTCTAAAGAATCCTGGCATGATGTAGAAGGCATAAACTTTCTAAAGTACTTCCTGAAATAAACAGGAGAAACATCATTTGAATGCAGATGAATAATTCATCATTAATAATAACAACAGCAATGATGACAACGATGACTTCACCGTTGGGAATTACTGATCCTGCAAAGGTAGAATCAGAACTTGAAAGGAAAGCACAGTGCATAAATTTATGAAGCAGAGGAAAATGGAAATAAATATGAATTTTTCTTTGCCACCTCCATCTTGATATTTTTAATTTTACCTGTGACAAAAGCCTTATATTTTTTAGTTACTTTCTAAAAACCTAGTGATTTTCCAATTTCCCTCTAAAGAACATGTACCTCGATCAAGGCCATGACTGCATAACAGTTCAGTGCAGCGGGACTGAAAAGAAGAAGCACCTTAATGGAATTTACTTCAGTCACAGAGCTAGAGGAGCGCTGGAATGATCCAGCTGCCACCCAGGAGGAAGTTTGAACCAGGGAGTATTCACTCGCCTGGCACCGACTGTCAGCTCTCCCTGGCCTCAGGGGGAATGGGAGGCTGACCAGGCTGCTCCCTATAAATCTCTCTGTCATAGCAGCAGCTAATTTCAAGACAAGTAAATATAAAGTCCAAACCCTCCTTTTTCACCAGGGCATTACAAAACCTAAGAATTTCCTTGGGAAATCATACTATTCGAATTATTGCCAGCATTGTCCATTTCACTCTCTTGTGTAGATTACTGAACAGTTTTAAGCTCTGTCTGACCTTTATTTTTTTCTATATACCAATATTCTAGACATTACTCTAAATGTGTTTGGGGAGAAGAGAGAGCTGGAATGCTGGATACATCACATTCAAAACGACCTATGGATATACAGAGGTTCAATAAAGTGAGAAAAATGGGGTCATATTTCTTAATATTTTAGGAGGTTGTATCTCTTTCACAAACAGCACTACAAAATAACGAAAAAACCTAACCAAATAGGTTTCTGAAACTAAGTTAGGTCTTATAACTGGAAATGCTAACCAAATCATGGAGAAAAATATGTAAGAAAATCAGAGTTAGTCTTTAGTATTATTTTATTGACCAATCTACTGTGCAGAACAGAGAAACTAATAAGCACTCCTGAATGTTCTAAAAAAAACCAAACCAAAACTACTATCGCTCTCAAAAAAAGCAGAATCAAAACCTGACCAAACAAAAAATATTTGAGGGAGACAATCCCCACAATTAGAGAAAACTGTTTATGAGGGAAAAATTTTCTTGAAAAACAGAACAGCTAAATACCCTTACCCATCAGAAAAGATAATGAAGTAACCAAACACTAACAAAAAACTCAAAAAAACCCCCTCACAAAATAACCAAACCTCTAATGATGGTCAAAATTAAATATCTTTTTAACATAAAAAGAAACCTTAATGATGAACCAAAAAAGAAAAATCTTTTTAAATACATGCATGTTTTACGTACAGGAAAGGAAAAAAAAAATCAAATATTGATCTGCAAAACATCATTCAGTCCTCAGGAAACTTTTCCATCTGTAGGAAATAATTAATTACAAATAATTTATGTAAATTAAAGATGGAAAGAACTAAATTAGTTTAACAAAATTTCAACATTTTCTATTAAAGTAAGGGCATAAAAAAGACACGGGATATGGCCCATCTGTAAAACACAAGAAAAGTAGTCACTGAAGACAGCAGAAGAAATGCAGTCTCAAAGAGCCGTATTTTCTATGTTTTGGATTCAGGTTGTTTTCGGGGTTTTTTTTTTCTACGTTTTTTGATTCATAAAACTATCCTGAAATAGCAATAGGCAGAACTATCCCACTCATGCTCATTCACATCTACAGCAGTTATGAAAGGAAATTAGAACTTTGGATAGAACTGTGTATAAAATTTCTGAACATAAAATATAATTGACATAAAATCCTCACTTAAAACACCATTACAGGTATGTTCTGTATGGGATTAAACAATCTCATCTTGACAGCTGAACCATTTCAGATGAAGCACCCAGGATGCGGAGCAGCCACACAAAACAGAAACACCTGTCCAAGGCTCCATGAAATATTGATTTAGAGACTTCTGTTCTCTTGCACTTTAGGTGACTCGTCCCAATCTGTTCAATGTTTCCACCTCAGGAGAGTTGTTTCTGCAGCTGGCCAGGGCACTGGAGGAACTTACTGCAGCTCAGGAGGGGGAAGGAATATCCAGGAAGAACTTTACCAAAGCCCATGGCATTACAGGTCAGGCAGTGAACACTCTTTATCTTACCGGACTAATCAACTGGTAAATTCATGAACTCTCACTACAGTAAAATTTGAGGTGGTAAAACCAGCAATGATTGAAGTTTAGATGGAGGAGAAATCATTAAGAAACCAGTATTTGTATTTTTTTTTTTTCTGTTGGAAGAATGGCAACCGATTTCAGCATATAAAACATAGTCACATTAATGGTTTTTACATCTTACCCATTTTTCGTCTCGAATTTAGAGTCATGAAAAAGCTTTACACTCCTTAATGTTAAATTTCTACGATTCATTCTTTCATCACTTGCTATGGGACATTTTCATTTTATTTCTTCAGTTCTCCTATGCATCATCACCTCTTCAGTTTGCATATGTGGACACATGTAAAACAACTCCAGCAGCGCAGTAATGTAGCTTCGAAAAAAAATATCCAAAACTCTCTGAAAGAATTTAGGACAAATACTGGAAAAATCCACTAGAAGGAGCTAGCACTATGTCAAATTTCAAATCAGTGCAATAATTTAGAAATGCCATTGGTTTAAGGGGCAAATACTATTTTTGTTGAGAAAAGATAAATTTGTATATTTTTGTCTGATAATTCATTAATTTCATAATATAATAGAGAAAGTGTACAGCAATTACTGATATGCTACATATCATTAATTAGGAATAGTTAAGTTTCTATTTTGGTGTAGCATTTTGCCCCTTTTGAAAAAATTAATTTTACTAAAAATATTGCAAATAAAGTTATAACTGGCAGTCATGTGTTGTGTGTTGCAAATAAGAAAGAGTTGTCCACATGATGAAAAACTAGATATGCTAAGGTAGCTACTCTCTTTGATGAGATTTATGGAGTTAAATTTCTATTCTCTGAAAATCTGGAGCAGATTCCCACCTGTAATTAAGCTCTTTCCTCTCTACTGACTGACAGAGATGGAGTGCCCCATCTTACAACCCAGCTAAAAAAAGACAGTTTAATGGTGCCAAAAAACATCACTGAATCTGTCCATAAACATACTAACAAGAGGAGGTTCGATGATAGAACTACAGTAAGTGGAAGCTTTGCTTCTGAATAGTGTAACTTCCCTTGATTTCTTATTAAAATAAAATATGCAATGCACTGATAATTTTTGAAAGACTAATTCAATTGCCAAAAAGAGCACCTAAATTGCACTACAGGTTTAGCATCACAAAAGCAAATGTAAAACTGGGAAAGTAAAATATAAACACCTATCTTTTGCGTGCTAGTCAGGCAAATTGACTAGTTGTCAAGAACACTTACTGGTCTGTAGCTGCTTTTCCCTGGCATGCATGTCAGCAAATATTTGTTTGAAATGGCTGGTAAAAGCAGCAAGGTCAGCATCCAGAAACACTGGTCCTTGTTCTTTCTCTTTGAGTGCTTGACTTTGAGCCTTTAGCCGTTCAATTTGAGGCTGCAGGGTTGACATTCGAATGATTTCATCCTGTATGTTTGACAAAAAAAAAAAAAAAAAACATTAAGATACAGCTACCCAAGACATAAAATCACTAGTGCCATGAAATCACCACTGTTCCAGTGCACATTAAACAACTATTTTGCTTCCAAATACATCAGTTACAATACAAACCAATTCAACATTTTAACCCTTTCCTCACAAATCAATACCTCTGCTCTGAATAAAATTGTTGATTGATATCACTGCTTAAAGTCACCTTAAAGTCGCTTTCACAGGACATTAGGCTCAAAGAAAATAAGACAGATTGCACTTTAAAATTTCAAGCCTAAGGAACACCCTTTTCATGTGAAGCTGGGAAGAGAAAAACACCACGTGTACCATAATCCCATACCCATTTCGGTTAGATTTTTTACAGGGTAAATAAAATGAAGTAGAAAAGGAGAAATGAAGATGCCCAGTGGTTTCTAGCAGCCTCACCGCAACACATTAGAGGTTATCATTAGGATAGCACAGATCAGTTGGAAGGGACCTTCAAGGAACATCCATTCCAATTGCCTGATTACTTGAGGGCTGACAAGTTAAAGCACGTTGATAAGGGCCTTTTCCAAATGGCTCTTAAAGACTGAAAGGCTGGGAGCATCGACCACCTCTCCAGGAAACCTTTTTGTTACACTCTTTGAACACCTTCCCATTGAAGTCTAACCTCCCCTGGCACAGCTTTGAACCATTCCCATGCATCCTGTCCCTGGATACCAGGGAGAAAAGATCAGCACCATCCTCTTTACTTCCCCTCCCAGGAAGCTGTAGAGAGCACTGAGGTTGTGCTGTTATACCTTGTATACACTGTGACACGTGCAACCACTGAATAAAAATAAATGAGCAAAGTAAGCCAAATGCACAGTTCATAGCCGAGCTATTCAAAGAAAAGTTTTCTGCATGAGAACAGAGACCTCTGTAGGTACAATGCCAGCTTGGAAATTCCTGAAAATCAAAGTAATAGAATAGATCTCAATTTGGGTTTCAATTATTTTCTGTTTGAGAACTTCTGAAGTCAGAGATTTCCGAAAGTCAAACTTCTACAAGTATGTCATGCAATTTATAATGCAATACTACACCTCAATATATTCCTGTCAATCAATAGTGGCTTGTAAGCTCCCCACCCACAGAGCTGTCTACAGTAAGAGAGAGAAGCAAATTTCTATGATGGTGAAGCACACAAAAAAAAATTAGGGAGAATTATAAATGAATTGGTGTGACAGTTTTTGTACAACTATTGCGATTCCTTCATATTGTGACAGAAGAATATTCCTCCATTTGACTACTCAACCCACACTGAATCAGAACACAGGGTATGTAAGCAGTAAAATGGTCTGCAATGGCAGAATTTTGGACTTGAAAACAATGTTCTTGCACAGATCCTTAACAGAGGTGATGAACAACATTTTCTTAGTGAGGAACCAAAGACGCAGATTTTTAGGAGAAAATTAAATGTGAAAAAGGGTTTAGAGCCATAGTTCCCTATAAGTGACTAAGTATCTTAACAACTAAATATTTGGGGCAGAGTTTTAAAGACACATATCCTGGGTTCTATTGCCTCTTTATTTCTTTTGCAGTCTTTCCTTTCCTTGAACAAATATTTTCAATAATTACTTTGCAAATCCAAGGAGTCCATTTACCATTTTTATCCTGAAATAATGTAGGTCGTAATCTGTCCCACTATTGGAACACCTATGAAGTGCAATATAATAAAAAACTTCAAGAAGAATCTCTAACCTTGCATCTTTCTAACTGGGTTTTTACTGTAGCAGGATCTGTTGCTGGTGTGGGTTGTGCTTTCAGCCAGTTTTCTGCACTAATTGCTGTCTGCTCCAGTTGCTGCAGCTGGGAGTAGAAGTCAATGATGTTATTTTGGTACTCCAGCCATGCCAGTCTTTCACTCAGTAACTGACAGAACTCAATCCAGCGGCTCTTCAGCTGCTCTGAGGCTTGTCTAATGTTGTCAGGATTCAGACCCTCTAGGAAAACAAGAGAAGAAGATGCTTAAGGATAAACAAGTGACAAAGAAAAGGAAAAAAGAAAGTAGGATAGTTTAACAATTCAATTCCTCTATTTGAGAGCTCATAAATCCAGTTAATGATTTATCACCAAATAACAGTTTTGAATCTACAGATGTTACACATTAGTGGGGAAAGTACACCAAAAATATTTAAAGTTGCTGCCTGGGTACTTTTGTTGCTGTGGGAATGAATTATAAACTACATTAAAGTACAAGAAAGGGAATAAAGCAGAAAGTAGAGATGCAATACATAAAGCTAATTAAAACTGCTGTAAGGAATAAGAAAATGCCTGACAGCTGGATTTTGAAAACTGTGCCTGGACTGTAATTAGATTTTAATGTACAAGACTGTTGCTGCCTTTTCTTCTATAAAGAGACTGATTACAATTAATGGGAACTATATTCCACAGTTATTGAGAGGTTTCTGATAATCCAACCCTTAAATTTTGCATTATGTGTTATTTTAGAAACACCATAAACACTAAGAAATGAACAAAGTATCCGATCAAACCTCCATCTAGGCCAGTCCTGTGTGTCCAACAATAACCATGAGGAGACAGTAAGAAGAGAGCCAAGAAACCATAGGTGATGCTTCTCTACAGTTATTTTCAAAGAGTTTCTCTGATGGTTTCTCTGATGTAGTTTGTCTATTTCTGTTGTTCAATAATCATGCTTACATTAAAGTTCATAAATTAAAACTGACTTTAGTTATTACAGACAAGGAAATTAGAACAACTAAAATGTAAAAGGAATTTTCTCCATTTTCTGTGATGAAAGTAAATCAATACATATGAAAGATGAGAAAATGTGTCTTACAATAACATAATTCATAATCATTTTGTAACTTGAACTCAGATTGACTTCAAATTAATATTAACTTAATAATCTCATTTATTTTTCAGTGAAAGTTTAAATGTAGTCCCTAACATTTTTTTAATTGTATTGACATGTAATGATACACATAGCAATAGGACCAATAATGATTTCAAAATTAGTAAAATTCTCAAATCATTGAGCAATGCCATATGCTTAAGAACACTTTTAATAACATCACCACATAGTCATACAATAGCCAATCAGTTAAACAGAAGCTATGTTTTTATCAAAATAATAAGAATAAGACTATTTTTTTTCAAGCAAGTTTAAAAGCAAATGAGACAAAAGCCTTCTGTGCTCCACTTCTCCAATCTTTGATGCACTATCAAATATGGGTTTTCTGGTTTGCAATCTGCACTCCAAATCTGCAGGAAAATTTCTTTATCAGGATTAAAAAATAGTAAAGTTCATGGCAATTTTGGAAGGTAGGACATAGGAAATATACTCCTAATTACAGCTGAAAGTCTTAAATTAAAAGTACTAGAATTTTTTTTATGTTAAATATTCTAAGGAATTTCTATAATAAATGTTATATGGTAAACCACACTAAATGATAATCTGGGATCATGTCCGTTGTGGAGCACCACAGTGCTCTGGCAAATCCTGTTCTGGAACCAGCTCAGGGCTATTTCATTCAGAGTTGCTTGGAAACAGCCCACTTGGAAACAGACTGTGCAGTACCTGATAGCAGTTCTCTGGATAAGCTTTTTCTCTGGGATGGTGCCCTAGCCAAACAAATTGTACAGCATTTCAAAAAGCAAAACTATAGGAAAAATAGAAAGCCCAGTACTACTGCGAGATAATGGCAACTGTGGTGGTTGGAGCGGCTCCACATCCACATTATACTCAAAAAACTGAAGAGCACAGTTTAAGGACTAGGCAAGGATATAAAAGGAACATCGAAGCGTGAAGGGGTAAAAAAGTATTTTGACACATCTTAATAAAATCCAAAAGTGATCTTGTCTTCTGTGAGCGTGTGTGTGCACCTGGAGATGTGGTTGCATAACTACATTTTCTAAAAGTGTAATCTCTAATGAGCATGTGAAGAGGCAGCATAAACCTGAATGGCACAGCACATCTGAACAGACAACCAGGCACACAGATATCGAATATTAACAACAGCAAGAACAAACATCTGTATAGACAATAAGACTTTAACTATGCTGTATTTTCAACAACTGTATCTGTTGTGTGTTGGTTATAAAAATGCTCTATATATTCATAACAGAGAGTAGATTGTCTGCCACAGTGTTCATTATTATCTCTGAACCTGGAAGACACTTCCTGTGATTTTGGCAGACTAGATATAAAAAGACCACTTTACTTATTCCTCCTTTCCTCTCTTTTCAGCTGCCACAGTCTTCAAAGTACCCTTAGGTGAGATTATGATTACCAGGAGAAGTGCAGTCATGGATTCTCCACATATAATAATATTTTTCACTGCAATATTTTCTTCAAGGATTCAGAGAGGAATGTATTTCAGATGAAAATCTAGATTCATCAGATCTTCTTTTCTTATTTTGCTCATGGGTCCCTCTTGACATGACACATTTAAATATATGAAAATAGCCACTATTATTCAATTTTTCTTTAATTATTTTATTTAACATCTAACCTTTGAGTCTAAATGTGATTCCATAAATGCACAGATAAAGAAATGCTTTTGCTCTTTATGTTACCGAAGTGGACCGTACAAAACTGGTTTATGCAGAGTCATGTTTGGTAAAATATGGCAGAGACACACCTCCATTAGGCAGCACAATATCCTACTGAAAGGAAGATAAAATCTCCATAGCATGTGTTTTTAAAACTCTTATTTCTCAGTCCATTCAGGTACCTCAAAATCATCCATCAGATGCCAGCATGTCAGTTCCAGAAGGATGTAATAAAATGGCTGTTACTTGCACTTGAGATCGTTTGGGCAAGTTAGACCCATTGGTGAAAATCAAGAATTTCACAGAATCATGGAATCATTAGGGTTGGAAGCGACTTCTGGAGATCACCCAGTCCAACCCCTGTGCCAAGGCAGGGTCACCCAGAGCAGGTGACATAAGAACATGTCCAGGTGGGGTTTGAATGTCTCCAGAGAGGGAGACTCCATGACCTCCTTGGGCAGCCTTCTCCAGCGCTCTGCCACCCTCAACGTAAAGAAATTCTTTCTCTTGCTGAGGTGGAACTTCCCGTGTTTTACTTTATTACTCCTTAATAAACTCCATTATTCCTTGTCCTGTTTGAAACTTTCTTCTGTGATAACTACTGATTTCTTCATTAACTTGAGCAACTTTACCAAGACATACCAAAATTTTACAAGTAAGCAAAGAAACAATATAAAACCCATTTTCTGGTAAAACGTTATGTTATGAATAATTTTTGGTTGGTTCATAATCTTGGTTGGCTCATAATCTTTTCATGTTTCACATTCTAAAAGCTTCTGGTATAATCATTGTATAAATATACTGTACCTAGAGGAAACAGATCATTATCTGAAGTGCATCCATTAATTTTATTACCTTGTATACTGCACAAAACAAATGGTGCCTGAATATTTTTAATTGTGAAGCACCTTATATGCAAGTGCTTTGGAACTGCCACTTAATATGAAGTATATCTTGTTAAGTGCATCTGCCATTTGCTATGGTTCTGCGATAGAATAATGCAACATCATCTGGTTTTTTTTGTAGCTTTCGACTCTTGTGTAACTTACAAGATAATGTATTTCTTCCACAGAATGGTGGCACTTTAAAATTACATGGTTTATTTCAAAAAATTGATTTGTATTCACTTTATTGCTTCCTATCAAAATTCTCTGATTATTAATTTTGATACCCTGTTTATTTTGTTCTAAACTACTGTAATAGCCAAGAGTCCACTCAAAGTGCTAAACTGCTTCACTTACGCATCACCAGATATGTTATTCTATTTTAGAATACAATTTAGTAAAGAAAAACAAACCAGATTTTTTTTTTTCCCTAGAAACACTGGCGATCTGAATATGTAAGTTTTCACTGTTTGCAATCATTAGACTTCTTTGAAAGCAGGAGCAAGTAGAGGCAGAGCACAGCCCATGTGAGTGGTTGGGTAAAGAGGCATCCACCAAAAGCATCAATGATTTCTCTTCTGATGGGAAAAGCCCTTCAGATGGCAATGTCCAGACACCCTGCCTACAAACACAAGAACAGCTATGCTGTGTGAGAGAGCAGGTCTTTCCGGTGCAAAATACATTTGCTGACAGTGGCTGACAATGTTTACATAAGGCTAGAAGCGTGTCCTGTGTAAATATGTCTCCTCAGAATATTTCCCTCTGTTAAGGAACAAATAAATTAAATCCTAAATAAACCAACCCAATTCTCTCCAGAATCCCATTTTCTTTAACTTATTCCCTCTCCTACCTATCACAGAAAAAAACAAAAGGAAGAAAATAAATAGAAATTATGCAACAATGGAGTCCACCACCATTCTGAACTTGCTCTTATAATCCACCAGAGGTCTCATCTTTTTACACTCTTCATCTGTTACATTCAGAATCTTGTTTGTGAGCAAAGAAAAAGAATATTTTATATATTAAGTAAAGCCAGGAATTCAGTACTAGCATAATTGGAATCTTAAAGAGTCTAATCATCACTAGTCCAGATCTAATTGACACACAATAAGTAAAAATTACCATTACAGTTAAAATTGTCATCACTTGACTTCTGAACTGATCTATGCCTTAAATCTGTTTGCCTTGTGTAGCATTCTAATTACAGATTATACTGCAAATGCATGACAAACACCAGTTCAATCACTGACTCGTTTCCCTAAAGAATAACAATGGAAGCATCATCATTTTTGATCTGTAAACTGTGGTAGTTAGAAAGTTTTTTCATTAGAATAACATAGTACATCTTCCCTTCACTAGATCTGCAGATCTCCCACAAACCCATACAGGCATACGAATTAATTCCAGTTCCTTCCCACGTTATGGAGAAGAGTTCCGGCACTGGAACAGGAAGGTATGAAGGAATAGTTAGGCTGCTCCACTGAATGTTATTTTTGAGATTCAGCAAATCTTTCTTCTTGTTCTTAGTGAATACAACAACAACAACAAAAAATAATTAATTTACACAAGACACAAACACTATAGAAACTTAGTTGAATTACTGTGGAAAATATAAAGCTGCATAACTCTACTACAGTTTGAGATGAAGTTTTAAAGTTAAGTTAATCTTAATACTTAACTTTTAGTTCAATTTCATTTGAGGTAAACTGCAACCATTAATTGCAATTAGATCATAATGATTGGAAGAAAAGACAAATAGAAAATATGTTGTATTCAAAAGTACAATGGCTTTACAACGGCAGTTAACTTCCTCTACCCTCAAGGAGTAATTTTGAGCACCTCTCAAGATATTCTATTTGCCAATTCTTTGTTAAAATCATCTCATAATTCTCACCAACTAATGTAAATTATTTAATTCTACTCTCTACTGCTGGTAATTACTGCACTAATTAACTATTCCAAACACTATTCTTCAAATTGGTTTTACATTAGTGAAGCAGTTGAAGGCTTCAAGACCAGAGGAATTGTTTCTCTTTTCAAAAAGATTGTTTCCTCCCTAAAACCATCACAATAAGAGATCTTTGTTTTCACAGCCAATTAACCTGTCAGCCATGCCAGAACGTTTTTGCTACGAACGCTACCACAATGTAATGCATGACACAGACCTCAGAGCAGTTGGAAAAGTTGAAGAAGTTGATAAAGTTATGCTGGCTTAGTTAGTCTACCCTGTGCCTGCCACCCAGTTGGAAGATGTGCTTCCTAAAAACAGAGGTGTGATTTGAGAAATATTGGAAATATTTATATGCACATCTAGCCACAGTGGAGATCACAACACCTGTAAACCATGATTAAGAATGGACCCACGGACCGAGGGAGAGAAAAAGAGAGTCTTGAGTTAAAACCCCGTAAGAATAATTAAGACAGAATATTAGCCTACTTGATACATTACATGGTAGGCACTACAGTACAGGGAAAGCACTAATTAAAGTGGTAGTGAGTTCTGAAACTAACACCAAAATTAGTCATTATAAAGTACTACATAATCCAAAGAAATTAAACTGGAATTCTTGAGGTCCAGGTCTGCATTTGGCTAATCAACAAGTGGGGCAGGGATAAATATGCTCTAGACAGATTCTGCCCAAAATAGGAACCTCAATGTGTCGGCATACAAACTTCAGATGCTGCCCCAAAAGATATGCATAACCAGTTCTCCCAGACAGAAAACATTTAAAAAAAAAAAAAAATCCCACACATTAAATATGGTCTATTTTAAAATATTACACCTTCATACTCAAGAGAAATAATCTTAGGATTCCATCGAATTTCGTCAGCTTAGACAGTTAGTACCTCAGACTTAAAGCATTTCACTTTTAGCAATTTAATTATTGGTTATTCACTGGAGAAATGTAAAAGAAAATACATGTTTCAAATATCAGTGTATTCAGCATCTGCATTTCTGGTAATCATTTCAGTATGACAAATGTAGGCCCATGTTTAGTATTTTATTACAAGGCAATAAATATATAATATTCTTTAATATTAAGGACAATGGCATAACTTATGATTTTACTTTCATTTACCTTTCTTTGGGTTTTGTTTTTCCCTTATTTAAAAGTTCAAAAGAATGGCATAATGTAACAATTTCTTTGGAAAAAAAAAAAACAAACCAAAAAACCCTTGCAGCTATTTTTCTTTGATTAAGAGTCGTATAAGTTTTGATAATTATTATGTTTGAAAAACTCAATGCCAAAAATCTCTTCCAAATCCCAATGAAATGTTATATTTTCTATGATACAGAACATTACAGCATTATGTATATTACAAAACATATATTGCATATTAAAAGTCAGGAAGAACTTTTTCCCCAACTGGTTAAAGTAATGCCTTCAGAGCTCTCTAACTCAAATGTGTTAATGTACTTCGAAGATTAAAGTACTCAGAAAATATGATTACAACTTAAGTCTCTGCACAGAACAGATTGTTAATATACAATTCATTACTTTGAGTTTCACACACATTTCATTGCATGGTGCTAAAGTGACAACACTTTTTTTCTCTTTTCTAATTAACAGGTTTAACATTCAGAAATAATAAAAGAAATATAAGGCAATATCACTTTACCATCCCATTTAGACAGTTTGTGCTAATATAATTCTTGTGATAAATATGAACCTGTTCGTTTATCAAATCCCTAAGAAGATTATCTAAAGCAACTCCCATGTAATTACCATTCACCATCTGTTCCACCAGGGCCTCAGCTGATCTGCTGGCATCTTGCAGCTTTCTGTACTTCTCAGGCTTTTCTCGCTGGATGGCCTGCAGCATGACAGGAAAGGTGAGGATTTCAACAGAGGGATTTTCAACAAGAAAGTAATTAATCTCAAGCATGTCTTCTGATTTCTTGAGGCCTTTTAAATTGTCATATTGCCCTGCCTGCCCCCCCGATTTGCAATGAAAGCAGCAGATACCACAAACCACCAGGAAGGGAGTCAGTCAAAGTCAAACACAAAAACTGAGAGTCAGAACACCACAGAGTTGACAAATGGCACACACCAGTATTTTACAGACAAACAAAAGATATAGAAATTAAGAGCTATTCAAAGCACAATATTTCAGAAAGAAAATACTTGTTCAACAGAAATTCCATGTAGAAGAATAGATTTGCTCATTTTCATGGTAAAAGCAAAAACTGACCACTCTCACCAAATCACACAGATTCACAGCATTCTACGGCATCGAACACACATAGAATTTGATTATGTTACTATTTTGTTTGAAAATAAAATAACAACTGTAAAATGAATGTATAAGACCATATGCAGCAGACATCCATAAATGGGCTATTAAGAAGAAGAGTTAACTGCAAATTTAATAAGGGGTTCTCATTATGTATTGTATTTAATACTCGATTCACCTTTCTGCACACAAAAATTGCTCACCAATGTTCAGGCCAGAAGTCAGGCTAGCTATTAAGGCCTAGTAAAGGCCAGCTGCTAAAATTACAGAATATAGTAGGAATTAAATTTAAATATCATTTAGGGTCAGTAGAAATACTGGTGGAAAGTAAACTCATTTTAGATCTGACAGCCCATGAATGCCGTCTTGTAATTAACATCATGAAGTTACTTCATTGATTTTAAACTAAATTAGTTGCTTAATTTAGGTGTAATTTAGAAGCTCAAAGATGCAGCAAGGGGCCACAGTCAAGTTTGATACCAAAAATAGAATAGACAATATACCTCCCAGAGATTCTGACCAACACAGTGTCCTATAAATCAAGTCCCTCACTTTCCTGCAGCAGGTACTCTCATACAAGAGGATATGTCCCCTCAAATCCCACATGATGTATATGGAAACATAACACACAGCCCTGGCTGCCGTTTCCCAGACTGGCTGACCCCACTGGGCTTCCCCATCACTCTGTTTATTTCCAGCAAAGGTAGATGCTGCATGACTCTTAAAAGGTTCCTTAAACTGAAAAGAAAGCTCAAGTAGGTGTCTAAGAATGCATTTAGTAAAATAACCTAATACACTCACATTTGGAAATACTATTTCTCAAATACATTGTTACATCCATACGGAATGAATATAAGCACTTTTGAATAAACTCTCTTAAAATAACTTTTTAAATGTGCTGTTTAAAACATGTTCAGTTTAATAAGAAGCAGCTCCCTGGAAGACTTTGTAGGTGAGGAGACACAGAAACTTGAAAGAGAAATTTTCAATTAAATTCACGCTTTTCCTCAGCCTACCTATAACTGCTATTCACTTGTGCATACAGAAAGGGTTAAACAGCAGGCTTTCTAACAATATCTTAAAGATTCTTTTTAAGGCTTTCACTAAAACAATTTTGGACAAATAAAGTATATAAAGAAAATATATTTAGAGAATAATCAAGGATGAAAATATTTTTGATTTTAAAAATATATCTTTAATAAATAAATAAATTACCACTGAAATATTATGAAGTTTAATCCAAATAAGTTAAAGATTACTGTATGAATTATCTGTCATTTTTGTGGGTCAATAAAATCTTTTACCATTCCACAGAACAATTTAAATATCTTCCAAATTAAAAAAGTAAATTAACTCTCTGCAGAGTTCCAAAATCTCTTACAGAATCTTAATTAATACTACTCTGTCTATAATGCCAGGTATAATTAACATAAGAATAGCTACTGAGAACTCAAAGGAATCATTAAAACACTAAAATATACTGAAAATAATTCTACTCCCTCTGTAACACCAGGTGTGTAATTATCATATGTATAACTGCAGTGAGCAGAAACAAACCATTTTAAGAAAAAAAAAAAAAAACTTCATAAAATATGCTAAAACTTATCTTTTTAAAATATAACAATGATAGGCCATAAAAGCTTGTGAAAGTCAACCCTTCTCTGTCCAGTAATATGCTATGTGTGCAGGAAAATGCGGAGAAATGTCCACCTCTCCCCTGAAAGATTCAAGTTCCCAGGTCCTGGTAGAAAATGTAAGCACTATGAATGGAGTCCTTAAATAAACATAAAAGATTTCGCACATATCAAACTTTCTGTCAACTGTTTTTCTCCATTCATTCTTATATAATTGCAATATATTGTGAAAATGAAGGTCTGATACTGGTCACAGGAAGACAAATGCTTACAGACAGAAAGCACAGTGCAAACCTAAGGAGGAGAGGCTGAACTCTTGGCTCCTCATTCAAAGACAAAAGATGCAATATGGGGAGAAAGGAATAAATTCACTTTAGTTACCCAAAACACTGACCAATGGTCCTGCCATTAGTCTGCACGCTCTGCCATCTATTGACAAACCTGCAAACTGCGTCTTGGATTTTTAAGACCCTCAGACGAAATATTTCCATAACCCTGTGTAAAAAACTTCAAAACGATGGGAGTAGTCCTGGAGACACCTCTCATCCATACCTTTGGCTGTCTCCTCATTTTTCCCTTTACTCAAGGGAACTGTACTCTGGATCCAGGATCATTTATAACACAAGTAGAATGGGATAATTTTGAAGGGATTTGTGAAGTTTTGAAACTTAAATTCTGTATATTGTAACAGATGCTTTTCGACAATAGTGGCTAAGCCACTTCAAAATATTTACAAACATATAACTTCCCCTTTTTTTAAACTCTTCTTGTTTTCTGTAAAATACTTTTCAGAAAAAAAAAAAAAAAAAAAAAAGACAGCAAAATTAGAGGGAAAGGTTAACTTTACAGGCTTTTGTCCAAGCAGAGATTAATTATCTTTTGGACTACTTTGTAACAGACAATGCATATGTATTATAGCCCAGTTTTAATTGATTGAAAAACATTATAAATTCATCTTTAGCTAAATGCTAGCCAAAGGCGAAGCTATTTTTACAAATCTAAACATTTTATTTGACCTTGAGATTTTAGTTGGCAGTTAATGACTTCATAACCTAGAAAATACTGATGGCTGGAGAAATTTGGATGTTATTAATATATCAAATCAACAGCCTACTTTGAGATCTCTGTGAAAGAATGCAGGGTAGCAGAACTCCCTGACCTCCTGTGATAGTGAGCCATCACCCTTGAGGGCAGAGAGGACAACATTATCATCATCACCTCTGACAGTGATTCAGCTCTCAAATATCCAGGCCCAACAAAGCATGCCTGGAAAAGGTCACTAAAACAAAACAAACATATGAGACTGGGGCTTCTGAGAATGCCAAGAGAACAAATTTAATTGTCTAGGATATCTGACATTTTCGCCTACATCTGTTCCTTGTGTTTATCTTTGATTCTAAATTTCTAGGTGCTTCTTCTTGGATAACCAAAACTCCATTCAAAGAGTTTTATTTCCAGTTTCATGCTGGATAGTCTCAAATCCAACTTACTAAGCAGGATATAATACCTGAAATTGTGGAGTTTTTTTGCACCTGAACCTTCATATATTTGAACTTGCAATACTGAAAGCCCATTATAGGTTAAGAAAAACAAAGAAGTCCCGAGTCATTCTTAGGTCTGATTTTAGTAAAATACACACACTAACTGTAGAATATTTATGGTGGGATGAAGCATAACAATATTTACAGCATTAATGTTTGGATGTCTCCATTATTTAGGAGTATGGTTGTTCAACAATGAAACTTCTATTCTTCTGGCTTTGCAGTCCCCCCGCCCAGGTAAATATCTTTCCTCTGTGTCAGGGAAGGGATATAAATATTTTTCTTCTCCCCAGACATAGGAATGGACATTTTGCACATGTCTAATATATTCAAGCCACATAATACATCTGCCAAAGGCTAATTTCCTGCCAGGATCTGAAGAGCAGCTGGCTTAGCAAGCAGAGTCACTGCTTTTCATACAGCCTGCTCTTGGCTCTGTCTCCCCCAGGGCTCCTCTGAGCTGGGATGGGAGCAAGCTTTTTCACTTTATGAATCACCAACGATGGCAAAAGAGATTTCCTTGTGGATTTCATTTCCTACGTCTCTGTCCCTCCATCATGCAGCAGATGCACTTCCACTAAATCTCATGGAAGTGACCCCTCATCCATGAAAAATGATGGGCAAGAGCAAGCTGCCACAACAAAAAAAATCCCAAAACTAGTAACCTGTCCCCAAAAGAGCAGCAGAAAAGGAAGTCATCATAAAAAGGCTCTAGGACTCAGCACTGACTATGGTAGGGAGCAAAGGGCAGTTTTAACGCACAGATGTTCTGTGATATACCAATATATGTTGTCATATGGGAGAAAAAACCTAAATGATAAACCAGCAAGGGCAAGGTGGGAGTTCTTCACACATGTGTAGGTGCTTGCATGCACATACGAGTACACCACTGGGGCATGACTTTGGATGTCAGTGCACATCCTGGTTTTTGCTGGGATACAGTGAATCTCTTCTCAGTAGCTGGGACAGTGCTGTGTTTCGGATTCACTCTGAGAATAATATTGATAGCACTGATGTTTTGTGTTTGCTATGTTTTGTTTAAGTCAAGATTTCCTTTTTGTGTACATCTCATGCTCTGCCAGTGATACACAATACAAAAAAGCTGGGAGGGAACATAGCCATGACCCAAAGTGGCCAGGGGCATATTCCGCACCATAGAATGACATGATCAGTGTATAAACCGGGGGAGTTACCTGGAAGGCGGCTTATTTGGGTTCAGGGATAGGGTCTGGCCTTGGTCAGCATGAGGTCAGCAATTGTACTGTGCAACACCTACCTGTTGTTTGTTTGTTTCTTTTTATTATCAAAATTATTATTTGCTTTTATTATTATATTTTACTTTATTTCATTTAACTATTCTTATCTCAGCATCTCAACCTACAAGTTGTACTGCTGGTTCTCCTCATTCCACTGGGGTGGGTGGGGGGAAGTGAGCAAGTGGTGTTTAGCAAGTGGTGAGGAAGTGGTGCTTAGTTGCCAGCTGGGCTTAAAGCACAACAGTACAATAAAATCTATTTCAATTCTCTCTCACATATGTTTTCCTTTCTGCATCTCATTCTTTTTTTATATGCCTTCTACAATTTTACTGGAGATTATAATGTTAAAACACACGCTGTCTTATTTTCCATTGATTTAAAGCTAGTTTTGAGAGAACTAATAACTAAAAGTGTTAGCAAGCAGCAATGAAACTGTTCAAATCAATGAACTGAACAGTACTTTCTGCTTTGTCTCTCATTTTACAATGGAGAAAGAGACAAGACCAGGAAAAGTCAGGTCAAGACAAGTTTTAAAACCTGGCATTCATAAAAACTTGATTTTTTTCTTTGCTTTTTTAAAAAGTGTGTTCTAAGACTTACATTAACTGAAAACCATTCAACACGGAATCCATGTAGCACTTGTCAAGTGCCATCTTTCAGAGTTATCACTATCAAATTAATACATGTAATAGAATGTTTTCTCCCTTAGAGCAACTAGAAACTTCTAAATGTATATTGATTTTCTCTATAAAATGTTCATTTTAAAAGCACTGTGAAATTAAAACTTGGTCTTGGTCTTTAAAAATATTTTTAATGTTAATGAAGGATGTATATTGATTTTTCTTATATCCATTTAGAATTATTGGTTTGTCTCAGACCTCTCTTGATACAAAACAGATCCTTTTCTGCTCTACGTTACTGAAAAAAACCTGGAAATTTGTTTGTCAACAATTCAGTAATTAAATTTCCAAGGGGATCAAAGGAACATCTGGAATATCTCCCGTTATCTTTAATGTCTTGAATCCAAACTTTAAATGCTCATGCACTGGTCAAATTCCACACATCTTTCTCCAGTATTATGTGTGTTTCCACCAACTGAAACGAGACCTGGATAAATGTGGTAGGTGGTGTCCTCCCAGCCCCAACGTTTTTCCTCAGCTCCAGCAAAGGCAAGGCAAGAGCTAGTAGAATTCCAGCTGGGACCAAAGGAGGTGTGTGGTTCACCCTTTACTTGCAGAAATCATCACCTCCTCAAAAGCAAAGAAAGGAAAGAAGGAGGAAGGTGAACCATGGCTCCTGGATCCTTTAATGTTTTTATAAAATCTCAGAGAATTTAAGGTAGAACAGGTCGGAAACCTGACAGTGTGGGTAGCCAGCGTAATTTGTAGGTCAAGATGAGCTAATTTTCATCCTTGAAATGAATACATTCCTCAAAATGTGAATATATGAAGGGGAGATTAGTATTTTTTTTCTATTTGTTTCTTTTAAAATTTAGATTGAAGCACTCGGAAAATTAACTGTATATCTATTAAAGTATTAGATGAAACCTATTAACTCAGTATGGAAGCATGTGAACCCATCAAATCTACTCTGTGTATTTGATCCAGTCTGTATATATATATATGTATATTTATGTATATTTCACATAACATGAAGTTGTGGCATAAATTAATTCAAGATATTCCATTTGAATGGAAAATTTCTAGCACTCATATTATGATAGTATTAATAACTAAAATTATTGCAAGAAACCTATGATTTAACATGGAATTTAAAAATGCAACTTAAACCCAAAAAATTCCATGTTGTTCAATCTTATCATAGCTGATTTCTGATGGAAAAGCAGACAATGAGAAAAACCAGCAACAGTAAATCCAGTAACTTTGTTCCATCTATTTGTGTTCCAGAAGTATGTATCAACACATTTTAATGATGCTCCATAACGTACTATGCTACTATGAGAGCTAATTATAAAAAACTCCCCTTTGTCTTACTTGGAAAAGATGGGCATTTTTTCATTGATCCACAAAATTTAAATAAGGAAGAAAATTTGTAACAGTTTTGTTTTCAAAGGCTAAATTCAGTAATTCAGTCTGTGACACACACAATACACATAAACATAGCTACATCTCAAGCAGTGCAGAACCATTCACTTTGGCGGAAAGGTTTTTGGTTCCGATATGGTACTAAAATAGAGGAAAAAAAATCCAATAAAATCCCCATAGAAACTGGTGATTGTCACATATATTTTACAGCACTGTAAAAGGAAATAGATATCGATTTTCTTTAGCATCCACCACAGTGACACTTTTCATGTTCTCCAATTTATGCATGTATAATGTCAAATTAAGCTGTCAGTATAGAATTATGTTACATATTTAAGAAATTATATACAGCCTTTGGTATAATTTTACCTAAGACTTTCATGGATCTAGAATATCTTAATTAAATATGAATATGTATGAATGAAAACAACAACAAAAATCTATGTATTCAGACAGCCTGTGTAGCAATTTTGGTGCCAAAATCTGAAATTCACAGAATTTAGAAGTGAAAACTTCTAAATTTATTCTGGACAATCAATGCTTGTCAGTCTACATTTGAACTCATTTAAACTTGGACTTTGAAAGACCTTTGACAAGCTAATACAGACTAACAGACGTGTACGAGTAGTTTCTCCTACATTGACTCTTTCTCTGAGGTCTGAGATGTTCCCTTCTTTCCGATAGATGGCAAACTCGGGACTCTGCAGCACTGCCTCAGAGCGGGTCATCCAGCTGTGGAGCTCTGTTGTATCTGAGTCAAACCTGAGAGACAGAAAAGTGTAATAAGACTTTGAATTTCCACAAAGTTTATGAAAACAGGATTGGCAGCAAATATGGGTGTTTAAACAAGTGAATAAACAGCAATTTCTCTCAGCAAAATACAGTTGTAAACTCCCATATCTCATCAGAGAGTTCATAAAAGTATTTGCCCTAAAGTTTAGAAACATAGAAATACTTTTTCATTTTTAAGACCCTGATTTGACAGCTGAACAGATGTAATAATTTTCATATTAAGTATTCTAATTTTTCAAGCTGATGTTTTTGGAAGACATGAAAAAAATGTCTCTCAGTGAAGAGAGAGTACCACAAGTCCTGTTGGCTGAGCTGAGGACGTAATGCCTATCTGGCTAACCAAATGTAGCCTTCAAACCTGTGAGATCGCTGTCCCAATTTGTGATGATGATACTATGAAGGAAATTCAAGCAGAAAATTTGATGAAAGAAGCTTTTTCTGATTAACTCCAATTTGTTGTAGAATGCAATCACTAATCAACAAGTAAAGTATAATTTTCAACAGTTAAAGCTTTAGAAATGAAAATTAAGATCCCCAACTCTCTACACTTTGTAACTAGTTTTTACTCTACAGTCCTCTTTAATACAGTCTGGATTCTTTCATCAACTCCTTTAAAACTGATCTTAATTTTTGTTAACTGCTCATAAGGTAATGTTTCAAAATGCAGATAGTTAAATTACTACCATCTAGAAATTTCAAATTGTGATTCAGTATCTGCTATAGTTTTGAAAATAAGAAGCTTCAGACAATATTTCTTTCTCAGTTGTGCCACACTCTCTGCTTGATTGCATTTCTTTATTGCACTGTATGTTCTAATATTTTTATCCCTTTTGCAGCTGACTTTCCTTCTGCAGCAATACACTGAGCACAATAGAGCAGAAAGACCTGGGGGAAAAAATAATGAGCTGTATCTTTCAGTTTGCTTTGTGACTATAGGTTGTATCATTTGCATACAACTGAAAATCTACCAAAACCAGTAACTTGAACAACAGTTATACCCCTGAAGGAATTTAATTATTTTATAAAAATATACTTCATTTATACATGGATTTATACTTCTAAAATACAAGGAAGTAAGGCAAAACCAGGTGCTACATAAATCTACACATACAGAAATGAAAAAAAAATACAAGAAAAAGTTCCATGCTTGAGCTAATATTTATGCTTCCCTTTTTTCCTTCTCCACTGTGATTTTTTTTGCATTCATAAATAATGAAAGCAAAAGAAAAAAGAATCACACACTTCCTTAATCTCAGTCCAGTATTTATTCAAATTATAAGATCTTAGGAATAATTTTGATAAAAAAATTCCTGATAATACTATTTGAATACTCATTCAAGGAGAAAAAATGTGACTTTGAAGCAATGGAAGGTGCAGAAATCTTCTGCTTTATAAAGAACTACAAATTCAGAGGCAAAAGACAAAATGAAATTCCCAGATGGTTCAAGGAATGTCTGTGCTGGCAACAGATTCTAATCCCTGAACTTGAACTCCACAGTTGGTTAAGAGCTTCCTACTTCAGCGTTATTTCTGATCATTAAATCAACTGCAACTCTTGAAATAAAATGTTACCCTCTGTTCTGCAAATAATAACTGCATATTTGATGATCACAAAACACCAGACATCTGACAGCAATGAAGATAAGTTTACCAGTCCCTGAGTACTAATATACCTTGACTGCTGGTAAAATTGTCTGAGTTCTGGAATTTGCTCCATTCTGAAGCTGCAGGCAAGTAGGATTAGTGAGATCAACTTTCTGAAAAATAGTCTGGTCTTATCCTGGTACAGGATGGAAATTGACAGAGAAAAATGTTTATCAGAGATCAATTATTCAAAAAAAAAAATTTTAGACCTCTCCTCCGCAACACCTGTAAGAAGAATGGGAACATTTGGGACAGTTTTGTCAGTACAGCAAATAATTAGGAATACACCTCATGGCCCAGAGAGCCATCAGATGGTGGCAAGTTTTAGACACAGATCTTTAAGGTCCCTTCCAACTGAAAGCATTCTATAATATGATATGATTCTCTAATATGGCAAAACTGATCTCACATAACAGATTGCTCTGTCACTTGCAGTTTCTTCTGGAGATAAATATAATTTCAGAAACAAAGCCTCCTGTTCTAAAAAGGACAGTAGAAAGGGGAGTAGAAAAGAATTAAAATATATAAAGGTTAAGTCTAAGTAGCTTTTTGCAGTACATAAATATCTTTAAAATAAAGACATTTTGCCCAGTGTGAAAAAAAAAACCAACAAAACATTGTCATGTTCATCTTGTGTAAAAGGAGGAAACATTGGTATAAATGGCATTTAATCATTCTGCTTCAGTGATTGTATACTTCCTTTCTGAGCACAGCTGCAGTTACAAATTATATTAGCTCTAGATTGATATCAAAGTATAAACAGAATCTCTAAATCTCCTAGGAACAACAATACTTTTGACATAAGATAGTGCAAGACTACATTTCTGTCCCAACAAACTTCACCTCATGTAGAATTTGTAAAAACAGATCCACAGAAGATACTAAACCAAAACTAACTTGAGAAATTACTCTAAATAACCCTCTTAATTTAAGATGCACATTGGCATGTTCCCCACATAAAAGTTCAGTTTGAAGGAGAGGATTTATTCTTCATACAGCAGTCCTGGTTTTGTTTTCCAGTTAGTGTTTTCTTCTACTGTTCCACAAGAGAGATACTACTTTTACTGGTAGCACAGCCCTCTCTTTACAGGCTAGCACATGACAGCCAAGTTCAAATAGAGATTTTTTTTATTGTGTAATATAAACAAATTATCTCTTGTTACTTAGTGATTTCCAGATTTTTTTTTTTTTATTAGATAGGAGACTTCTAGTAGGACTGGAGTATCCTGCTCTGGTGGGTATTTGAGTAGGAAATTCCATGCACAGAAAGAGAAAAATGTGATGCAATCAAGTTGTGAAATGCCTCAAAGGTAAGATTTATCGTGTATTTAATACAGAAAAGGAAAGCCAGAACAAGAGGTCAATTTTGAACAAATACATGATCATAGTAAGAGAGTTTGGAATGGGAATCTGAAGTGGACATATGCCTTACTATGATCTAGAAAATCAATTTTTGGAGAATTTTCCGTGAAAATGTGACTGGCTTAGACTACAAGTATGAAGATGGTTTTTAAATATGCTGTGAATAGATAGATATAGAACCAAATTCAATGTTGAACAAGTTCAAGTAGGAACATGAGGCATGAAGTATCTTCCTGTCATGTGGCCATCATGGTACATAATCTTATCTCTAAACTGAATGAATTTCATCTTTAAACTACACTACTATGTTACTGCTACCATGGCCAGACAGTGGTTTCAGTACTTTATTCTTTTAACAGACAGAAATTGCCTGACAATTTCCTGCGCTCATTTGTTTTTTTCTTCTTTCCTCAAACAAAAATCACACCAGGCCTGTCACCACTGTGAATCTTGGGCAGCCATAAAACCATTTGTCTACATACTGAGTTGGCAGGGAATGATACAACTTTGATCCAAGAACCACATTACTGAATTATTTCATTTCCATGTCTGGACTGAAATCCCCAGGTCACCCCAGGTCTTTCTCAGCTTGTAGCTCTTCGCTGCCTAGAACATATCAAAGAGCAACTTTACAGCACAGTGCCCATTGAAAGAATTATTCAGATCTAATTCCCTGCTCTGTCTTCCTCCTCTGTATTTGTAGTTGATGAGCCATTAGTCGATAAATAGACTTGTTCTTATCTTCTAATTCAACAGCTAATTTATCCAAGAAAGTATTTTTACTGTCCTATTTTTTTTAAATTTAGTTGTCAAATAATTTTGTTTCCTTTTGGAATGACATTTTTACCCTCCCTCTACACTTGTGATATTATTCAGTTTAGCCTACTCCACATTATGACCAGTTCATTCCTGTAATGCACACCAAGGAATGAAACTAAACACTAAATCAGTTCCAAGTGTGTATCTCCAACAGAAACTTCACTAGTACCATTAGGTACAGAGTACTTTTAAACCCAGTCATCACTGCCTCCAGCAAGTGCTGACAGGCACCACTCCTATAGTATTGCAGGTAATTTCAGGTGCTAAACGTGAAGAATATAAATTCTCCGTTTATTTGTCACTAATCCATTGCTCACCTCACAAAAAGGATAAAGCGTTAAAACCAATACGCAGTAAGAAGTGTCCATGTTTACAGACCTCAACATACCCATACTTCTTACACTCCAAATGAAATGTTTATTAATTATTGCCCCTGTAAGCAACAGAAAACTATTCTGTTGTGTCTCAGTCACCTTTTTCTTTCCTCTGAAATTGGCTACACACTGAAATCAAAAACCACCAGGAAAACTGAAGACATGAATGTCTTCTTTTTGGATTTGTTACCTATCATTAGATAACAATACCAGAGCAAAAGCTGCATTTCTGTAAGAGAATAATGGTCAAAAAACCCAATGGAGGGGCAGCAGAATTGCTAAACAATCACAATTTACTCCTGACTAATATAATTCATTGCACAGAAAGGGGATATCTGAAAAAATAGCTATCAAAAACACCATTATAAAGTCATTATAATTTTTCCTTTGATACATTTTTTTCTACAAAAATCCAAACTTTTCTAAATAATGAAGCATTAGAATCCCAAAGATAATAATTTTCAAAAAAGTGAGGTCTTCTCTCTTTTCAAAAAGTTCATTTAACAGCCGTTAAATGAAAAAAACACTAGATGGAGCAACTATCCTGTTTTAACACACCTTGCTGTTCAAAGGGCATCAAGTCTCTTTCAAATCTTCAGATTAACATTATAACAATAATAATGTTATGACAAGTAGACCTTCCTTGGAAACATTAAGAAGCATGTAAAAAGCTATTTACGAAATTACAAAGGAAGGTATCTTTGGACATTATTGACGCATACTAATATTACAAATATGTAAATTAAACAGTCACCAACTCTTACCTGTCTGCCATTTAAAAACTTTGCATGACCAGAGTAATTTTCAGATTTTTGTATGATATGCAACTGACCTGTTTTTCCCAGAACATGTAAATACCATGAAAATAAATATTACCTTGCATCCTTTTCTCCCACTTACATGGGGGTTTTTTAATACTATAACCTCAGCTGTGTTACATTTATCTCTAGCCCTAATGCCTAATACATACTTTTCAAGATCTTATTATACAGCTCCAAGTATTTTATCTTTCTCAGTTTCAAATTGATTCCTTTGGGAAAAGGAGCTTTTCTTTGACTAGTAACAGAATTTAACTCACCTGAATTATTCCGACATTTTGAAGCATTACTTCTGAAGTAGTTTTAGACTTTTGTGGGGAGAATGGAGGGGGAAGAAATAATAAAAAAAAAAAAAAGGTAATCTGGTTCTTATCTCTGCTTTCTACCACTTATGGCAAAAACTTGCTTTAAGAGGCAAGAAAAAAATCAACAGCCTCCTTCCCATGCATTTGTGCCACAGTGAATACGAGCAATGGAAATGTGACCTTCAGTCCTGTGGATGTTACTGGTCTACAAATCAAATTGCTTCTTCTCAATTTCTTCAGTTTAAACAGAGATTTTTATACTTTCAATCCTGGCGAAACACTTGGAAATATAGAAGTAAAATGCATTCTACAAAGTTTGATTCTTCAATCTTAGCCATCTATTTTTTTCTCCTCAGCTTAGTAACTGGAGGCTGCACTCTTACCCAGTACACTAACACAATACTCACTGAGTAGCCAAAGTACTCCTTCTTCCTCCTTAAAGAGGTTTCCAGTATCTCTAAAACATTTAGCTCACAATGAAGTAAGTTTGGACCACAAATCTTTCCAAACATGTGGCAATGGAGCCTGATGCGTTCATTTCAAGTATTCCCCTTTACAGAAACAATGCTGACTAAAGCCTGAGAACAGATGAAAGAAGCTGGCAAAAGCTGGGAGCATTATTCACCACCTCAAAAAGGCCTCAACCCCCAATGTGTCTTTCCCTCCCAGGCCCCAAAATACCAAGCAACAGCATGCAGTGTGTTGTACTGTGGCTGCAGAAAGCAGCCAACACAGTCTGGGTATTCACCTTTGGAAGCTTCTGACAAGCCTTCAGTAAGCGCTAGGGGCTTTTTATCAAACCAAAACTAAAGAGTACATAACCACAACCTATTAGTCATTAAGGGCTCAGGGAAAATTTTGGTTGTAAATACACACAATATAGAATGATGCAGGAGAAGTAGGTTGAGAACCCTCACTCTTTTCGTTTATTTTTAAAAATCAAAAGGCATGCAGCAATTTGTTTATCCTGGGGTGCAGCTACAACTGAATACAAACAAAAAACTCTGAAAGATCTTGTGGCCAACAATGCATTCAGAAAATAAATGACTGGTTGTTTGGTAATACAATGCTTTTTCTCCCATCAAAAAAAACATTGATCAAACAGGTGTCTAGTCACCAATGAACAAAGATATTTTAACTGAGCACCCAAATTTTAAGATAAGCTTTCTTCTTCCATTATTATGCTTATATTTAGTATAAATTTATATTTTCTTGTCTTTGAGAAAGTCAACAGCATACTATAAAATATGTTCCTTTCCAAGACTGCATTTTTACATATTAATTAAAAACAATCACAAAATCTGTTATTCTAAGCTGAAGCTTCTTCCCCAAAGTTTACTCTCAAAGTGTTTTTCCTAAGCTATTTATTGACTGGTCCTCCCACTCAGGAACATCTGCTTGGACTTTCTAGAGACAAAGGGTACATAAATTGTGGGGTTTGATTCTTTTGGTTTTTTCTCTGTTCTGTTAGAAATGCCAAAAAGATTATCTGAATGGAGAAACATCGCCTTCAGATAATATAACCATCGTTCACCCTGCTGCACAGCTGTGGACATTTCCAGCATTTACTTTGGACATTGCCATAATGTAGGTCCACTCACAGGTATGAAAGTCACACTGGACTAGTTCTCATATGCTGGTGCAATTGCATTGTTAAAACAAATCTAGTAATTTCGGCACACAAAACAACAGTTAGAGAATATTAAAGTGTATTAAACAATTAACTCTATTTTTCCTTGTAAAAGTCAGATTTCTCTCCTAACAGATCAAAATAAAAGTCTAATAACCTGAGCAGAAATTAAAAGGACTGCAATTTTAAATATTTAAAAGAAACCACAACTTACTCAATTATCTAAAGTCATCCCAGGCAAAGACTGAGAACTACAGATTGTTCCATCTTGACTCTTATCCAAAAGTTAAACAGAAATTATATGGTGAATGCACATATTTTAGGTAGCATTAAAACAAATCAAAAGCCCTTGAAACCTAGTATGTGTAGTAAAAAATCATTAACACTCTGTAAATTTGGTAGCAGATCTACCAGTAATATATCTACAAGAAATCCGAGTCTCAAAGATGATAATATATCCTACTTTCTGTACAAGGATCAATCAGATTTATACATAAACTTGTTAGTTGTCATGCTTTAAACAGACATCAGCTGAAAAACTCTAGTAACACATAATCAGCTTCTATAAACCAAGGTAGTTTGGAACAAAAACAATTCCCATAATCTAGCTAATTCCCGCCCTCAGGCAGTTTCCTTGCATTATGACTATGAAGTCTGTATTCTGCTGTACCCTGCCAAGTTTACTTTCAGTATTAAGGCAAATTAAAAGAATATGAGCAAGAAGGAAAATATAAGCTTACAGTGAAATATATAGTAGCTGGGAAGGGAACTTCTACTGCCAATTGGTTTCCAGTCTCATTTATAATGATGCGTGTAGCAACAATTTTCTTGAGGAATTAGAAAAGTAGGTTTTAAAAAAAATCATCCTACTTCATTTAGTTTAAACTAAGATAATTCTTTCCTTTATAGCAGTGGTCTTACACTTCACATCCTTATGAAGTAAGATCATTCCTAAAACATTCAGTTTGGAAAGAATGAAGTGAAAAGTTTTAAAATATCAATTATTTAAATACTTCAAAACTGCAGGGATATTTTCATTCTTAAATTTTCAATTTCAAAATAAAGCACATCATTATTTTCATGACAGGGACCATGCTACAATAAAGGTTTACTGTAGTATATAAGCCAACATGGCCTCGATCCAGTTTCACATTTTTGCACATTAATACTGAAACATTTACAGGAGTGATAAGTCTTATAATTCCTTATAAGTAATAACAAGGCCATCTAAAAATTCCTTCAACAAATTCAGGAATTATAAGTCTGCTGATATTCATAACTGTGCATTATTTTGAGTGCTTGGGAATTATTAGCAAAATATAACTCTCAGTATGATTTAATGGTAACCTAGGATATGGGAAAAAACAGATTCCAAATGAGGACTTTGGAGATAGATTCAATTCATTCAAATTTAGCTTACAAACTTATTTAGACCAAGCTCTTTCCATAAAAATAGTTATCCAATTTAACAAAAAGGAGGAGAATCACTCTTCTTACATCATTCCCAAATAATGATGCAGAACTAGAAAGCTTACTTTCAGAATGGTTAAGCACAGGTACGACACCTATGTATAAAAAGTATCTATTTTTTCAATAACAAAAATATTCAATTAAAAAGAAGTCAGATTTTTCCTATTGCTATATTTCATTCTTCTTAATAAGTGAAACACTACTTTACAAGAAAATACTTGCCCTGGTAAACACATTGAACTAAACAAAGATATTGTCTATAGAAATGCGACACTGAATGCAGTTTCATGCCCCTTTCAGTCCTTGAATCTATTACCTTGGAACTCATGTTCATCTGAATATCAAAATACATTTCCAAAACAAACGTTACAATGAATGTTTGAAATCTACCTTCTTAGCACTTCAGTTAGAAACTTAGGGCTTGAGGCAATTCTGCTTAAACACATCAGAAATTTTTCTCCTGACTTTAACTAGTGTTTAGCATTAGTTTAAAAACCCTGGTCACTTGTACTTGAGTTACACAGGAAAAATAATCTGAAAGTAAAAATAATGCATATTTCACCAAATATTAACTGCCTCTGCAGAACTGCTGTTTTTACTCCTGACCCATAAGCCCAGAAGAATACAATGAACTTTAGAAACAAGGCAATATCTGCATTATTAGTATTTTAACTACTATAAAATTCTTCTTAAAGAATACGAAAGTCTTAGAATTAATGGAATGCTTCTTGCCCATCACGTTTCAAGACCATAGTCAAGTGGGATCCCCATGATGCCACACATAAGGACTTCAACTGACTGTAATTACTATGCAAGGGTACTGATATAAGCATTAACATTCTATACTGCTAAATAGGTGGAATAGAAGCACAACATAATCCATAACTAATATGGAGCAAAGAAAGAGAATTATCAGCTGGTACCCTAACAGAGAAAAGAAATACAATTTTAAGCTCAAAATAGCATACAGAAAAATATTGCAGTCAAATGACTATTTTTGCATTTTCATTCAGACTCTATCAGTATTCTCTCTTTGTCTCTTGATGATTCTCACCTCTTCCTAATTTCTGAATCCACAAGGAGTTGCCTTTTTTTGTGGGGTGGAGGTGGTGGGAGCTCCTCTTTAGCATGCTTAACCAGGATTTGCTCTCTTGTGGTCACCATAGTTACAGTTTCCATTACAGTTGTCTGTGTTAGTGATGTCTGAGTGGTAGTGACAGCCTGCGAAATCTGTGAGAAGTACAAAAACAGAGGTCATACATTGTTTGAAAGACTTCAGTAAAGATTGTTTGGAGGAGTAATAGAAAATAATGAGAAGCTGCTCTCATCTGATCATAGGCTGACCTTCAGAAAAAACCAGCATTATACACAACTCGAGTCAGATTGTTTTACCTGACTCATGCTGTGTGAATAAGATATCTGCAAAAGCCAATATCAAAATCAGAAAGGATTCTAATGAACTTATAGCTCCCTGTAATCCATGCTGAAGGAAGAAAATAAATTAATGGAATTTTACAATGGAATTGAATGATAGCAAATACATAAAATGTTACTATGACTAAATAATTATTTCAGACTGCCCTCAATCTGAAAATTTGCTCCTTGAGAGGTGATGAAAGCATGAAAAGAGCACTAACTTACCAATTATTAGCCTTAACATTTATAAAAATTTTCAAATAAAATGTAAGTCACCATAACCTACTTGCATGAAAGGGCAGTTAACTTTCTGGCTGGAAATCTTAGATAAAAACATATGCACTAGAAGGCAAATTAATTTGCATCAGTTTTATTCCATAATTAAAAAACAATATTAAAGGGTCACACCAGATACTAATACCCATGGTATGTAACACTGTAAACACTACCAATCTTTGCATTTAGCTTTGCCCCAGTAATATGAAAAAAAACCTCTTTATAGCTCAGCTGCATTAAAAAAAGAATGATGAGAAATATTTTTTGCTCATATTTGTTTGCACACTGCTTGTGCATGTACTGCCCATTTATACTTTTTTCCATATAACACCAAACTACAAACTTCCGACTCAGATGTGGGCAGCTGTTCTTAAATCCCTTAACTCATGAGAAATAGGTCACTTCTTTTTTTGATTCTGTCAGATGATGGCTCATTTGTCAAAATGCTCTAGTTACATCTCCAATGACCACCTTGCAGTTTAAGTGCAGTGAAATGGAAAATAAAAGAAAGAATTTATATAAGGAATAGAAAAAGTTGTGCACCAGAAAAACCCTGCTTCTTTGTTTTTGGTAATATGGAAGAATCAGAGTTTCCAAGTCAACAACAGAAATTCCAGTACCTAAAAGTCCATGAAACTATAAACACATACATAAATTACCTATTACTTCTAGCATTCTCAGTAAGAGAATTGAGTCAGCTTAGTTATTGAGACATAAGTGCTTCTATAAACAATGAAAAGGCAATAGGTCTAACATCTTTCCCAAAATGCTTTCTTGCATTGAAAAAAATAATAGAATGACAAGGAAAGGGAAATGCTGTTAGCAAGCAGCCTCTTCCCAGCAGCCAACATCAGTAAAGCTAAGAAACCTGAAAAAAACCCCAACAAATTCCTGTCAACTTTGCTGAATTCTTCACACTGTCTTCTACACAAAAGTCTTCCTGTTCTTTGTCCAGGCTGCCAGTGGAAGTGATGAGTAGGGAAGTGCTTTACCACCGTAAATTGTCAGTATTTCTTATATAGAGCAGTTAACCCAATGCTGTGCTTCCACCTCTAGAAAGAGGCAGTAGTCTAGATTTTAGAGCAGACTCTGGACTACTCAGAAGATTACTAAATTTAGATTCAGAGTAGATTTTTAAAAAAAATGTATGTGGATTAATTATGTCAATTGAATAAGCCGCTTGTGACCCGCAGGGATTTAGCTAATGTATGAACTACAAAATTCTTTGGAAGAGAAAAACAGCCAGTTGACTTTTTAATCATTACAATTTTATCTAATAATACTCTTGTTTTAGTTCTCTCTACAAGATATATTGATTTTTTTTTTTTCCTACGGAAATCATGACAATATTAAGTAAGCATTTCTCTATATTTTTATTGAAATTCTATACAGCATTCTTTTCCATTTTATTTTAATTAGTTGGCGGGCAGAAGGAAAAGCAAGTTAAAGCTTCTCATGTCTAGGGTTCTATGAAATTTGAGGATAGAACCCGACATCATCTTTCCCTGAGCTGACTATATGAACTATAAGAACAAAAAGAATTTCTTGCCTATTATATAATTTTGTATATAGTCTCTCTGTCTCTCTTTCCTCTTCTCATAAAATTCTTATTACACTCTGTTCTATCCAAAAATCAATGATAGGATGATGTTTCAGACACCCAGGATCGTATCCTGCCATGTTTTCATTTGCTAATCAATACCAGGGCAGAGTGTCCAGTGAAGAAGGTGTAACACAGAATAAACCATAGCTAGGGCACTGTAGGAATCATCTGCAGCATAATACCAATTACACAGGAGTAGCAGCTTCAGCTGGAGATGGGGAACTGCACTTCCAGAGATGGCAGTGCTGTTACTGCTCAGAGCAGTCAAGTCACGATGCTGTGGGGGGGGGTAATGATTTGTATGTCAAAACAGTAAAAAAGTATTTTTCATGCTTAATCAACAGGAGTGGAGGTTAAATACTATGTGCTTCAAAAGGAGAATGGAGATGTGAATTTGAAGTTCATAATTATTCTAATTAGAGACAGGCTAGGACTAAAAGGTAGATTGCAGTCTTACCCTGCAAGATGAAGCCGGTTCACATTTAAACTGCAGACACTTTAATGTGTAAAGGACAATCATTAAAAGATTATGAATTACAAAAAAACCAAAAAGTAACTTTTATTGGCTTACCTGGGGAAAAAATAAAAAAGGAAGGAAAAAAAAGAAAAAAACAAACAAACAAAACCAAAAACAACAAAACAAAACACTACACCAAAACATCTTTTTAATCACCAGAGTTGTGTGTTTCATGTATTATTCAAAGATGGTCCAAATAACAACTGTACATTTTCTTATCCCTCTCAGTCCCTGAATAGCAAATGTGATTCTGTGAAGGGGCAATATAGACCAGGTCTTTAACCCACTAGAAAATCATATGGAAAGTGCTAAGGTGGCTCATAAGGCTGCACATTAAAAGGCTTTCAAAATACAATGCTTGCCTGCAGTTTCACATCAAGCCCATCTTAGAAACATGTTAAAACTCATCTCTTTTCAGAGTAGAAACAGTCAAATCTTTTTCATCATCTATAGGTAAACATGTGTACATTGTGTGTAAAGCACTTCAGTTGTTTTACGTCATTTTATTTCTCATTTATACAGCAGCCTTCCTTTAATGCGAACATTTATTACTGTCTTTGGAAGTGCCCTCTGTCCTGATACACTCATAATTTTCCTTTACACTCACTTTTGGAGCTGTCATCTGTTCTTTGATGAAATTTATCTCTGTGAGTGGAGAAGTTCAGATGAGAAATGGTGTTTTCTTTAGTTTGGAAAGATTTTCAGTACAATTTAGAGGAGCATAATGAACTCAGCAAAGCTGGGTTTAGAGTTTCTGGAAGCTACGCATCTAGCCTAAGCAAGCTGTCCTTGTCCTTGATTCCACTGTGTGGTCAGTGAAGGAAAGCTGACATTTTCATGATGAGGACAAACTGCCTTTTAGAGGTATTTCTCTCTCTCACACATACCCTTGCCATCCAGTCATTTCCAGCAGAAGCTTCAGCCATGTGTTCTGATTAGATGCTTGAATGCAAGAGCAATTAATTCAGCCAAATGTGGGAGGACTCACATTCTCCTTTCTGCACTTTTCCTTCGGGATTTATAACTACTTTATACGTCTAGTTGGAGAATCATCTTTGAACCGAGCCTGAGGTTGTCTCTTCCATTTAATTTCTTATTTTGTTAACAAGTTAATCATTTAGTGACACTTTATTAAGAGAAAAGGGGAAATAACTAAGGACAAAAATGAAATTATGAAGGTACTATGAAAATTATTAATCATAGAATCCTTTAGGTTGGAAAAGACATTTAAGATCATTGAGTTTAAGTATTGACCTAGCTCTGCCAAGTCCACCACTAAACCATGTAAAGTTAATTCTGAAGGTAATACCTAAGCTTGATGAATAAAATGTGCGCTTTCTGATAGATTTTAGTGAAAAATATTATGTTTTTCACCCTCTTCAAAGTCTCCTCCTCCCCAGCTCATGATTAGAAAGAATAATGAGATCTTGTAAAGGCATTTTTTCCTTGCAGTGTAAACACATAAATGACCTCTGTAATGAATATTTGTAAAAACCTCGCTAATGCTGTTTGCCCTGCCTAGAGAGAACCACATGGTGCCAAGTACACCATCAGTATTTCACAGAAGATATGTCTGAACAGTGTAACAGTGCCTTAGAAACAGGTCCTACGGTCAGCACTGACTGTGCAATGGTTCAGGGAGGTGAAGCAATATCCCCATGACTGCAAATCACCTCTGTCCCAAGCAGAGCAGCTTGGAGGAAAAGCTTATCCACTGAAGTGTTCTGCTATGATAGGATAGCTACACTGTTTTTGGAATCCAAAGCATCTCCCAGCTGAGCTGATCTATGTTTAAACCCTCAGGACTGCTCACTTCATTTTCTGTGCTCTAAGTTCCATTTTCAAAACTAGTATCTGCTTAGAGGAGTTATCACCAATCAAAACAGCTCTTGAACAATCTGGAGTGACTTACTAACTTCCTCAAATCATGTGACCCTAGCCATGCCAAATTCAAAAATGAATCTCTGGAGTTGTCCTCTGCTTTGAAAGGTTTTCTACAGCAAATATGTTATAACGAAATCTTATTTTCAACACCTAAATGTTGAGTACACAATCTGGTTTTGCTTTCCTTACCTTGAAATTATGTCCTTCCCCCATTTTCTTTCCTTCTATTCTCCCAAACTGATTTTTTCCTACTTCAGCTGATTTTTCTGATTATCACAGAGCAAATGAAAATATTAAGGTATGAGTTGAAAGCAAGGTTATTGAGAGGGATTCAGATCACTGCATGAAGTAAATCAGCTTTTCTTTAATTACCCAAACATAATTTGGATAAAGTATTAGTATAGAGCAACAAAAAAGGGCAGCATGCTCAAGGGAATGGAATCAAACTGACCAGAACTGAGAGACCTGTATGGACAGGACAGAGGTACCTGCTGTAACAGTCTGCTCTGTGCTGCCTAATTAAAAAGCCTTAATATCCATTTCCATTTTATCAGTCATACAATGAGAGCATAAAAATAACCCAATATTAGTGAGATAATGGAATGGAAAAAAGGGAGCCGATTTTGGTTTAAATCCAGTAAGAAAGAGATGCTAACAAGATGTCTAGGCAAAATAATTGGATATGGGTTTGGGCACTACACCCAAGAGCTGAATTTTGTTACCTGGTTTAAAGCCTTGATTTCTTTTTTTAATATTTTACAGTTAACAGAAAGTGGTCAAAATAATAGAAGGTTATATGTTTTCATTGTCACTTTGGTTACAGGTATAGATTGATTTCTTTATTTTTTCAAGAAATTTCTCCCTTTTTTGCAGCCCCTCTTTTTAATCTGTAAATCAGCATATTATATGCAGAAGCAGAATAGCAATCGATTATAAATTTTTATTGTTAAAAAAAATAATATCACTTAAACTAGCAGACAGTTCTGGCACTAATTTCAGACCACATGCTATTTCAAAGAGACAGCTATAAAAAAGTGTGTTATTATAGGTTAAAAATAAATTAACTGGAAAGGTATTTTCATTATGGTTCGTATCATCCCTGAAAACACAGTTAACAACCCAAGAAAGTAAGCAACACTATAAAGAGAGTTTAAAAACTAAAGAGAGAAATTAAATTCTGGAAAGTTATATTACAGTTGTATTATGCTGTCCTAAAAATAAAATATGTCTTAAGCAATCATGCAGGGGAAAAAATTAAAACAAGATGACAAACAGCACCAAAACTACTTCAAGCATTTGACTGTCAAAGGATCTGATTGTCACAAACTGATAAAACTGAAATTTACAAACCTGTTTAGAATTGCTCTCCACCTTCTGCACAAGGCTTTCCCAGCGCTGGGCAAAATTTTCAAGACGACTCTCCAGCTTTTGAGCCACTGCTTTATTTTTCACAGCTATGAGGAGATCTTGGCTGAGCAACTTCAGCTTACTCATCATTTGCCTTTTCATTTCTAGATCCCCTTTTAGGATCTGTTAAGCAAAGTAACAGAAGGAAGAATACACATTCATACACAAAAAAACCCTCAAACCAAAACATTCACAAAAAAGAAATCCAACAAACTTAGAAAAAACAATCACGAGGAGAGCATCATAAAGAGCTGAAAATGTGTAAGGGTTCCTACAATTCCATTATGTTGTCACCATAAAAACTGCTGGCAGAGCTTACATAGTGGAGTGGACACATTGCACTTTGCAAAGCAACATAATACAGCAAGTGGAGGAACTCCAAACCTCACAGCAGGCTTCAGGTGGTGACATGAATCAAAAAGCTAACAGTTGTGTTACAGGAATAACCTTAAACCTGAACTAATGTTAACAACTCTACCAAAAATTTTTCTTTAAAGTTTCAATGTACTTTGTTATATATTGCATATTGAAAAAAAAGTTTTCTAGAAAAGTAATATTTGATACCAAACCAGGATTAAAACATACAAACTCCCCCCCCCACAACAAACAAAGAACCCAAACAAAAACCCAAACAAACAAACAAACCAAACAAACAAAAAAACACTGCCAAAGGGACCTTGAAACTCCTGAGATCTATACATGCAAACCTGCCTATGAAACAGGCTATTCACAAATCCAAGGATCATCTACAGCTTCAGCTCTTACCTGGGTTTGCTTTATAAAGCCTTAACTGGTTTACTCCACTGATTTCCACTCCTTAAACATTCATTCTCTACACCCTGCTAACCATGGCCAAATTTTGAACTGTCTATGCAGTTGTGGATTGCATTCTAACCCCCAAGGCATGAAAGGGATAATCAAACAAGTGGTTAGACAACGGAATTTAATCTACATATATTTTTCTACAGCTATATAATCCAAAATTGTAATTAAAAATACAATTCAGCAAAAGAAAGATTCCTTGTCTTTGTAATCAGTACTCTTTCTAATTAGATTTTATTTGAAACATCGTAGTTACTAATGGTAGGTACAGTTAATATCAAAATTTAAATTGATACATCCCTGAGAAGTAGAAGCTAACTTTATATTGAAGAATCTGTTTTCAGAGTAGTAGGAGATCTAACAGATGGAGGAAAGTAGATGTAAACTGGTTTAGCATGTTAAATTTCAAGCACTGCTATATTTGACCTTTTTTTCCGCCTACAGTGTCAGAAAAAGCTCATGTGGAAGCCACCATACACACTGACTGGAATAATAAAAAATGGTATCCTGTGAAACATTAGTTAGTTCTGAAGAGCAGTGTTTGATTTCCATCCACCCCAGCTCACAACACCAATGAGTTTAGCATCAATCCAAGATACCCAGAGCACAAGTGGGATGTGAAACACAAAGACAAGGATGCTAAAAATTTCTCTCAAAGATACTGCTCACTACAACTTAATATGCTTTTGTGATAGCTACAGTCAATCTGGAAAACTATACTGGGAGATTCTGTTTTCACATTTCTTCATTAAAAACCTGTCAATGGGCCACAATAACCAAAAATATGCTCTGGGTGTTTTTCCAGTACAAGAATAGACCTAAAATAATAATAGTAACTGCAAAATATGTAATTTGCCAATTTGGAAGACAAGACATTTTAGTTTGCTTTATGAAATTAATAATGAAATATATCAGTCATAACTTCTTTCAAGTACTTACTGTAAGCCCTAATATTTGAATGTTATAAAGTGATTTCCTTATTTTTGGTAGTGTGGTTCAGTTTGGGGGGGGTTAAGTTTTTAAGTCTTGCTTTTTTCTTTTCCTTAAAGATCAAAAACTTACTTTCCTTACTGTAATAGTCTAACCAGCAACACTCACTGTAAAGTAAGTTTTCAGCTGCAAAGAAATTTAGTCCAGTCAAAAATTGTGTAATATGTAACTTATTTTCTATAGCTTAAAAAAAAAAAGAAAAAAGGCATGAGGTAAAGAAAGAAAAGATTTAACTCTATATTAATGGAACATATACTACAAATATGTAGAGGTCGATCTTGGATACCTTTCCAATAGCTTTCAGTATTTTTTCCAAAAGACAAAAAAGAAATATGACAACTTCATTTTACAGACTACAAAATTTAGGCCTAGGGCATGAAAAGAATCTGTCAAGCCTGTGCCATACATGGCACCAAAATTTCACCTCAGTTTTACATTCTCAGTGCATCACATCTTCCAGCTCAGTCCATGCTCTGTTTCACCCTGCATCATGTGCAAGAATTAAAGACAATTATAGTGTCAGTGAATAAACGGTAGGTGGAAAATAAAAAAAAAAATCTAAAAATTTCAGCTGTTTTAAGGAACTATTTTAAGAACTGGAGCAACTACCTGCTAAACAGTTGCTCTGACCTTTAAACTTGGAAGATCCCAGAAGAGAGTTAATGACAAGGTAAGTTTTCACATACAAATACTGAATAAATCCTTTGAAATAAACTGCAGTCTGTGGAGGACCCCACACCAGAACACTCACATGTGTTGTGAAGGAAATTGTGACCCCGTGGAGAGCCTACATTGGAGCAGGCTCCCATCTGTGGACATAAATGTAATATAAAAGTCAAGTTTTTCCTGCTGTGAACAGTACCTCAACAGACTTATTTCACTTCGATCACTTTAGAATGCTTAGGGCCGTGTAGGAGGGTTGTAGAATTTCAAATCAACAGTCACAATTCTAAATGATTTAATAAATTACCTTCAGAAATTTCCTTTGGGCTTAAGAGCTGGGCTAAAGAACACAACCTTATTCTGGCCACGTTCTATATGTACGAGAGGCAGAAAACAGGCTGGAAGCTTTTATGCCATATTAGAATATCAAATCTAAAATTCTTAAGGTCTAACAGGAACAACTAATGCTGTAATTTCTTGCTGGAAATGACTGGATAATTGAAAGACCAGGCTATCATATTGTTAAGATTATAAACATTTTTATACAAAGTGAAAATATATATTTTTATTCCCTCACAGACTCACTTGTACAATTTAGGCAGAGTTTATAAAAGTGATTCTTGGTTACAGCTTCTCCTCTGCTACATTCAAACACGTGTCTAAGTCCAAAACAAAATACACCAAAAGACAGGTATAACGTGCATGTCAGGGTCAGGACAGCATGATCCCATTTTTCCCTATTTCTAAAAGCCAGTCCAAGAGCAGGAGAATATATTACCTGCAAAAAAATTCATGTGGCTGATATATTAATACAAATTCCCAAAGGTTCAGGCAAGATTAAAACAGTAAATTGTTGTACACAAAACTTCTGGCAATTTGGCATTGTGTGAATGTCAAAACACACTCACTGGAATTTGGAAATGACCGCTACAAGGTCTAAAACCTGATAGAGGAATTCTAAAAGCTATTTTTCTGCTGCAAATCAAAGACACTAAAAAGGCAGTGTTCTTCTACCATACGACCAATATTTAAATACCTAAACTATTGCATTATGAATCCTTTTTCTAAAAAGATCAAAATTATTCATGTGTAAAAAAGATTAAGTTGCAATTAATAAACTCCACCTGTTCTGTTAAGGATGACATGATTCTTGTTGAGGTTCAGGGCAACGGAAAAAATCACTTTATTTACTATTTTATGTTATTCACTCAGTTTCTGAAAGACCACAATTATTTCATGACAAAAATGCTTAGCAATTTATACTGGCAGCATAATTTTAACATAATTTTAACTTCATAGGAGTTCATTAATGAAACTTATGAAAATACTATGAAAGTGTTTCCTTCTTAACATCATATTTTTAAGCGATTCTGAAAGGTATCCAAACTGGCCCTATGCTTAACACTTGCAAACCATTAATAGTCTGCTACTTCACAGTTCGTGACAAACATTTCAACCCTCCGTACCTATGTCCTCTAGCAACCTTCTGAAATCCAAAAGTACAAATTATTTGAATAAATTTGAATTTCCTGTATGACATTTTTCTTTATGAAGGTTCTCTAAAGCATCCTGAGTTGTCTCTAATCCATTATGTGTTAAAAGCCTGGCTTGAAGTCAATTTCAAGACTGCTCACATGTTAGATTGCTGGAATTTCCAAGAAGTATATACATTGAGGCAAATAGATGTTTTCCTTCCTTTACAAAGAAACTGACTTAACCCTAAGTAATCTTTAATCAAAATCCAAGTCTGTACATCTAAATACATATTTTTATTAACCCCTAAAGAGCTGCAGAAAGAAAAAGAAGAGAGAGGAGGAAAAAACCTATATATGGCAGTCTAATAATTACAATGTCTCAAGATTATGTTAAAAATAAATAAAAATAAATTTTTTGGTTCTTACATTAACTACTGAATCATTCTATGAATCAAAGGAACATCTACCAATAATTCTGGACTGGCTACGATGGAAATAAACCATCAGTCTGTAAGTTTATTTTTTTTAAGCTTTATACATTTGTATATGTGAGGATAAAACAGAGTATATTTTAGAAACATCACAGCTACTTAAACCTCAGAAACATCATGGTATTTTTATCAACCCAGAGCCTGGATGTTTCTACTTCTACTACAGAGTGATGAGAAGGACATAAATCCTAAATTAATTTTTAAAAATCTAAGGTGGAGCCTTATATATACATAATAAAGATATCTATTCAATAATAAATAATTAATGGATAATGTGTAATTATTAATTGTATGTCATTATATTTATTACTTAATAATAGCTAATTAATAATAAAGAACTGTTCCTGCCTGAAAAGATTACCAATTTTGTTCCTAATAAAGTAATAATTTACCTATTTTAGCCAAAGCATGGGCATGACTATTTCCTTTCCTCTAAAAGCATGGACAGTCATGGTTACATACAGAAATAGCACATACCATATCATTTTCTTTACAAAGGTCCTACAGCTGAAAAGCCATTGGCAAGTCTAGGCTGCAACAAGTTTCTCACCTCTACAGGCACAGTCAGACCTAAATTCCCTCCATAAAGACCACGCAGGGTGGAGCATCTGCTGAAGAGTGAGGTGGAGGACGTGGTGAAAAGGGTGCATCTTGTGCATGTAACATTTCTGAGGCTGAGGTATAGTTGGAAAGTAATACTCATTTCAACATTTCGTAAGTTCTGAGCCTTCACCTTTTTGAAGTTCAAGGAATGTATGAGAGGGTTTGCTGTACGATAAGTACTTACTCATATGCATTTGCCTTTGCACCGATGTGTATATACTCAGTCTCACACACAATACACACACCAACAGTATCAACATAGAAACTTTCACTATAAAAGTATAGATATTTTTAAGACACCCCAATGCTATTCTATTTCATAAGCTTTTGACTGAAGATGCAACCAAGAAAATCTCGTGTATCGACTGGTTCCTTTATCAGCAAGGCTGTGGAGCAACTTATTCCATCCACAGCAGGCAATGTCCAGTCCCAGAGTATGAAACAGATGTTCTGTTAAACTATATGGTCTGAGAGTGGGGTAAAGCCATGTGCATTCAGACTCAGATTAAGGAAGCTGAACATAAAATGGAAGAATGAAAAAATACATACAGCCAATTTGCTTAGATTGGTCAGCATTTCATTTTGATCTCCAAAGCCAGTTGTATGAATTTTGCTCACAGCATCTTCTTTCTCAGTAAGCCATGCATCAAAAAGGCACTGGAATAAAATTAGAGAGAAGAAGCTTCAGTCAGGCCTTTCCTACATATATATTATATATATATTATTATATTTCCTATAATACTTTGAAGATTATTCCAAATTATAACTGCTAAAAGGCTACTCACCTGCTCTTCTGCAAAATGCTGCCATTTACGAAGAATATCTTGTAGAAGGACCCATCGTTCTTCTGTCCATCTACAGATGGCTGCCCACCGTTTTCCAAAGTGCTGGAGAGAAAGGAAAACAAGAGAGTTTTTCATTTGTTTACTTTTTTCTTTCTAAACAAGAAAAGCTGTTTTCCCCGAGGCATTACAATTTTTTTTATGGAAACATTTTCCTAATTCACTTTTTTTCCAAGCATGTGCCCTTAAAATACGTTGCATGTCACAATGAAATGGATTTTAGCACCATTTGAAATAAAACCAAAATGGAGAGAATGGGGAAAGCAATACATCTAAACACAGAATATTTTAATACTAATCTACAGACAGTTTTCTAGCAAGTCTCTAGTGCTACACTTTCAAAAACCCTTCTATTTCAAAACTTTATGATGCCCAAAACAGAACTTTTTGAAACATGAACATGATGGCCCAAAGATGAGGTCAAAGCAAAAAAAGCATTTGGCTTTTAAGTTGGATCATCAGTACACTTGGTCAAAGTTCTTACCTCTTTTAAAATTTTGCCGTGGAAAAAAACCCATCCATTCAAACTTCCACACCAACACAAATCCCACTTAGGTTTCCCAGGTATTTGTAGCCTATGCTACTACACATGTATTTATATTACATAAAACACCACCTTTTTCTTTTCTCCCTTATTTTAGTTGATGGTACAACAATTTTATTGCAATGATTTATAGTGACTTAATTACCCCAGGCATCAGATGCAAACTATTCAGCTGTTCCCAAATAAAAAAAATCTATTATAAACATCTGAAAGATACTCTATACTACTGCGTTCTTAATTTTTCATCCACTTCAAAAGCACATCCTAACAAAAAGATAGTAGTTTCTTCCCTTTTTTATATTTAGTTATTTCATTACTCTTATGGGTCCCTTATAGTTTGAGATATTATATTTTGCTATATCTTCTGTATTTACATATTTCTCAGAGAGAACATTATTTAATTTTAGCAAAAATGTAGCATCCAAATAGTGGATTCTTAAAACCAGGGGATTAAAATTAGAACTGCATTTTCTATAAGGAATGAAAAAATTAAGTTTCGCTTCCTAGGATATGAAAAATAAAATTTCAGAATGCCATCTGACTTTATTGCTTTAACAGTTTTATGTCACGGTAAAAAGTCAGCAGATAAAATTTTCTATTTAGTGGACACTAAAACCAGAAAAATATTTAATTGAACATTTTTTATCTTGCTAATTACTAGTTCAAAAATCATAAGCATACCTTTCCTCATAGCTATTTTATAAAAATCCTCATACCTGAGTAACTTTTAAATATTTCACATCCAAGCAGCTCACTTTTCTTAATGATTCCCACAAAAAAACCAATTTTCTCTCAACAACTGCAATAACATCTCCATCAATTATCTCTGTGGTATACCATCAAAAGTATATTTTCTTTGGTCCTCTAGAAAACATCAAAACCTCAAGAGATCAAGATAAAATGTCCAGCTCTGCATTAACTCTGAGAAATATATTGATTTGCACAGCAAAATGTTAATACAAAATACTGTTTTCAGCATATGATTTCAAAGAGCCACAAAACCTACCTTTTTTCTTTTTTCTCAATAATTTGACAAGATCATTTATTTTAATAAAGTAAGCAAAATGACCAAGTAACTGCACCGAAAAAAGTGCTGATTCTATGACCTACGTTAAATCTAGTTATTTCTCATGAGAGGTCACAACAACCACGAGATCAAGATACAATGTTGGGTTGAATAGATTTAAAGTATGAAGTTCCAAGTTTGAAATATCATGTCAGAACTGTTATGTATAAAGTAGTTATCATACTAAATCACATGGTGCTCAACTTTAGCTCTCTATTCACATCCAACAGTGGCCTGTGCGATGCCCAGAAACTCAAACTGCACCAAGTGTTCCTAATACCTGGGAAAACAAATTTTCAGAGAAATTTACTGAATCCACACTAACAAGTAAAATGCCCTCCTGTAAAAAAATGCCTTTGCTTACAGCCCTAACTTGAATTTTTAGAGAAATCCGCGTGCAAAAGATGATTATTTTTCTACTCAGAGGTATATAGATTTGTACTCTATATACATCATCATATATCTCAAACATACTGAAAGAATATTCCTTATGACTATCAAAAGCAGAAGATGAAATCTTTCTAGTCTGCTAAAAGGTCAAAGAGTAAGGAAGCATGAGAACAGGAGAAAATGAGTAAAAAAAATATAACTCTTGGGAACACTGAAGTGAAATAATGTACTTCAAGCCTGCAACTAATGGAGTTTATTCAGAAAATGCTTTTATAGTCAGGTACGACTATGAACTTTTTAAAATAATGAGAAAAAGTGGAAAAATGCTTTTGCCTATATCCAAAATTAGCTCTTTAAAACAGAATATTTAGCCTAGCCGTAGAATTTCTACCATATAACAATAAGTTTTGTGTGCAGTTCCGAAATGCTCAACATTTCATACACCAACACATGGAGTAGGAGAAAAAAAACAGGACGAACTGGAAGCACTGGTTAGGCCCCACAGCTGTGATATCTTTGGTATTAATGAGACTTGGCGGAATGAGTCCCACACTTGGAGATCCGGGATGGAGAACTCCAGGCTGCCCAGGATGTAAACACCAATGAGTTATTCTACAGGCAGTTAGGAGAAATTTCTAGATCAGTAGCCCTTGTCCTTATGGGAGATTTCAACTTCCCAGGCATCAACCAAGAATATCATACTGTTGTGATGAGCAGGTCTTGGAAATCCCTGAAGTTTGTAGGACATAAGTTCCTGTCATAAGTGGTTAGTGAGTCAGCTGAAATAGCCTATTCATTCCTTAAAATTCCTCACTTATTTTGACGTATTTTTACGAGAACTACCCATATATCATCTTCAATCAAAGGACAATACTCTGAATAATATGAATACATAATCCTGGAAATTACACTCTCAGCTCCTTTCCCCCAGCAAGGGAAGAAGTCATCAAGTAGTATTTGATACACTTAAAACAGATTTCTTTCTAGACCACACCCTGACCTCTGAAGCCTGGGGAAGCCTCTAATTTGAGCTAGCCCACGAGAGTCCTTAAGAGACCTATTGTCTGCTGGGTATAATTAGGGAAAATATCTCCCTGCATTCATGGCTTCTGTATGTTATCCAGCCATTTCTCCAAGATGAAGATAATTTCCCACATTTTTCCTGTAGAAACAAGTCAGAGTACAGCAACAGATTTGCTAGTAAAGTGGTTTGATTTTGCAGCACTAAATATAAATTTGAGCTTTATTCATCAGCTGCCTTGGTAAATCCTTGGATTGAGTTTAATTGGGGTCTCAGAGTTCTAAGTCTAAATAGTTGGTTCTCAGTGGCAGCATAAACAGAATCTCTCAACATGTCACACACTGATATGTTAAGCAAGCAAAGTAATGTAAAAGTAGTTTTAGTATTCACACACACCCAGTCTAGCTGTAGTCTCTCAAAGTACCTTAGGAGGACGGCTGTTTCTAAGAAAAGCCCTGCAATTTTGTTTACTTTTATTTTTCCAAGCAAGGTTAAATTTTCAATGGATAATTTGTTTCCAAGGGGACACTTTTGAGTTCTATGCCATTAATTGCCTCTTAAATAGATACGTTTTTGCATAGGCAATAAAACTTAAGAACTTCTATACATTCATTTAAAATCAGCATAGATTCTTGTCAACTTTCCTGAGACCTAAAACGTCAAAAAGTTAATTTTAGGCTTAAAAAAGTTGTCTTATACAGATATTTGGAAAAAAAATATATACAATACACACATAGATATTTACATGTATGAAAATATTTGAAGAATCACCACCTCAAAATGAAAAGCATAACTGAATTGCACCTGCTTGGAAAATGCATCTTTGACTATTACATGGAAATAACAGCTCATTTTCTTCCTAATCTGATCCTGACCAGCACGTCAGTGAGCCAGTGTTATTAAGCTCTTTTGTCTGACAGTTCATGCTCTTGTTTTGTTCTACTTTTAGAAGTCAGACTGACAGATACATAATCAAGCTTGGAACCTTTCTCCATTGTGCTTTTTGTCAAATGCTCTAATGGTTGTTCCTGCCAACATATTTTATCTCCTGTGCTTATATTCAGACTGCAAGTGATATGAAAAAAAACTTCCAAACAGCTTCTGTACACAGAAAAAGAGGTGTAACATTTCACTAGGAGACTAGATGGACTGTGGTAACTCAGTTCTCCTGGGCTGTAAAATATGAAAGTTTTCAAACCTCCCTAACACTCTAAACTCTATAGCTTTACATATGTATTTAGGTTTTATTAACGTCTGTAATATTGCTCCATATTCCTTGACTTCCAGAGCAATGGGATTATTAACTTTTCTTTCAGATTCTTCTGCAAGAGATTGTGAATAAAAGACGTAACAGGAGAGCAAATGGAGTGTTCCACACCACCCCAAGCTCAGAGGAGGCCTGTGCTGTAGGGTGAGGGGACTCAGGAATTGTCTTGCTAGCATCTTTCAAGGAATATATTTTTTCCAAGACAGTAATAATTGGGCACATTTTATACAAATAACAGGTGCTTTCTCCACTAGTACAGTTACAAATGGTGTCTTTTCATGGTGTTTCATCTACATTCATTATTATATTTCTTTAAGGCATTGCAGTAGTGTCTGAGTTCTGTTTCAGGTTTTATTCCAATATGGGTCAGCCACAGATTTTGCACGGGATACTAATGGTACCTTTCCAGCCATTGTGATAGTAAGGGATGAAGCTGTGTCACCTGATGTTCCCTTAATTCTTCTTTCTGAAGATATGAAGTTAGATTAAATGTCTAATATACACCAACATTTCATTCGTTTTTTACACTGTTAAAAATTCTCACTTCTACATCTTCTAATTAATGAAGTGCCATAAATATCAAATACTGTTAATTATTTTTTCTCTTCTTCCATTCAAGATATTTTACAATTTATTTCTGGAGCCATCTTCTTGCTAGGGGTCTGCTTTATTCCACTGAACAGTTCCAAGGAGCTGGCTGTAAAGAAATTCTGGAAGGTTAAGACTATTTTGAGCAGGTACACCACCATTCTGACACTTAATATGAAGTCAAAAGGAATTAATAATTATGGATCAGTAGAAGCTGTATTGTTATCTTGGCTGGGTTGTGCTCCTTGAGTGACTAAGTAGTTGCAGTAGAGAAAACTGAGACCTATATTTGAAGTGGCAGTGCTCAGAATCTTACCCAAACCCACTCTAAATTCCAAACCAATTACTGATTTACTGGTGTTGGTACCCAAATTAGCTACATTCAAGACAGCACACAGGTATCTGCCTGTGCTACAGCTATACCTTCTGGCTAAATGTATTGATAGCTTCTCTAGACAAACCTTGGGTTTTAATGACTTAAAACCCACAAACTTTTATTTTCTTGGGTAATGAAGCAAAATGAAATAAAAACACTTTCTCCTTTCTGAAAGAGAAAAATAGAAGGAGTCTTGGTTGTAACATTGCAATTGCTCTTGAGCTGTGTCCTTGGATATCTGACCACCAACACAAGAGAAACCTCCTTCAATGTGTCTCAACATTAGTTATACACTTTCATTTATCCAATTTCATTCAGAAGTTACAGTAAGAGCATTGGAATATAAATAATACAGCAATAGCAACTTTTTAAAGATGCAAGTGAAATAGTGAACTTTTATTATGAGCAAGTTAATATTTGACAAACTTTTAGAATATCTTGGCTGCTAGCTCTACCACAAATGTATCTCCAATGCGTCATTCTTTTAAAGATACTCAAGTAATTGTATTTAGAAAATACAACTGAGTGATAATTCCCTTTGTTTCCTAAGAAACATGGCCATGAAAAAATAATGGGAAATAAATTATGACTTTCCCCCCAAAAGTACTCTAGAAAAGTACAGCATAATCTTAATATTTCTTGATAACAATTATTTGTCTACAAATGATGATCCTGTACACATTCACTACCTGGTTTTGCTCATTTTAAAAATTTCCTGTCTCAAATTTTTGGGACCAGCATTGCCATTTAGTCATTACCTGAAGCTGCTCTTCCAGTGCAGCAGTAGCTTTGTCTCCACTGTTTTCATCCACCACCACTACCATATGGGTTAGGGAATTCACCTTGACTTGTTCCTGCTCCAGATCTTCTTGAAATGCCTATAATTAAAGCATACCTGTTAGAGAATGTGTTCCAAAGTAAAAAAAAAACAAGAAAAAAACCAACAAAACCACAAGAAAAGTGTACCATTGACTGATTAACTTGCATAACTAACTAACGATGAGAATTTCACAGCTTACTCACTCACAAGCCCTAACTCTTATTACAATATTCCCGACTGAAAATTTGGCATGAGAAATTATTTAGTGAGTTTATGTAGCTGATCTATGGATATTCACATAATGTGTATGCATGCCAATAGCCTGCAGATTTTAAATAGGCACTGAATTCAGTTTTGTACTTCATATTAATATAAGGAAATATTTAAATTTTTTTTAAATTGCAAGAATATTAAAAATTGCATGGTTTTCATTTAACAACCACATGCTAACTTCAGCTTGGGATCCCTGCAATATTACTTACATAGGAGAAAACAGCTCAGGAGGTGACCCACCTTTAGGAGACTCATGTAGCACCCTACAATGTAGTTTCACTCACTGCAGAAACCAGGAAACCAAGCAAGAAACAAAGGCATTTCATGATTTCTGCATGTCTGAGGAAAAACTTTCTTGCCTTATTCTTTTTCTTCTCAGTTGCCATAAAAGATGGAAGCCCTTTTTCACTATAGTTTGATAAAATCAAAACCAGCCCAGCTCTGGCACCAGAGAACTGAGCAGCCAGAGCTATTTTCTCCTTCCTTTGCTGAGGTGCAGCAAGAGGACAAACAACAAAAATGGAAGGAGCTAAAGTGGTGTTGATACTGAAAATTAAAATCACAAAGACCTAATACCACTCCCCTGGGAAAAAAAAACAAAACAAACCCAAGCAATCCAGGACTCCATCTTGCCTGACACACTTTTTAGGGGTCCCTAACTTGCTTCAAACCAACAAAAGAACAGGGGAAACCAAAGTCCTGGATTATGTCCTCAATACTTCAGCTGAGTGTGTTCCAGGGATTAATACATATACTGGGATAGTTACAGTCAGAAAAATAACATGGCCTTGTAACAAGAGAAACCTTGACTGTATTACCAACTATGTTGAATTTCACCAGGTCATGGTTTTCTGCTGCTTTTTCAAGTAGAGCAATTCACTCAGGTATGAAGTCCTTGCTGAAGGTGTCATGCATTCTAAATCTCTTTTTCATGAGACATCTTACTTTTATTTGAAAATTTAAAAACCAAAACATAATGTGATGATAAATAATAGGAAAGGAATTCACAGATGACTTTTCTTTAGGGTATAAATATCTTACCACACATTTCAGAGTTAATTTCTTTCATGGGCATATTGAGACAATATAAGAATCTTTCCTTTTCTGACTTTCATGCCTGTGAGTACCATTTGCTTCAGAGAGCTAGACTATAAAATAATTCTCAAGGACTGTGAAGCACACTAAATTGCTAGAGTCACACCTGGAATTTAGACTTCTCAACATTTTATGACCCAGCACTTGATAGGGAAGAGGGGGCAGAGCACTCATGGATCAGAGTGTGTAATACAGCTCACTTCCCCCACGTTTAACCCCCTCTTTAAGCCATACAAAACAAATTCATCGCTCTGTCAGTCTACGGCCATGGACAAGGTGCCTTTTATTTCCTTTATAGCTGGAATCCGACAGATGGCATCCCAGAACAAAACCAGAGTTAGCAATGCTCTGTAAGTGCAGGAGTGGATGGCACTTTGGAAGCGGAAGTTTCACACACATTGTGAAAGACTTGAGAAGTCATGGAACAGATGAACCAGAAAGTTGAGTCATCATCTAATCCTGAGGCAGATTCAATTCTGAGGTAAAAGACTGTTCTTTATAACCCAAGTGTCTATTTTTACCATGAAATTCAGTGGTGAAAATTGTTTGTTTACAGGATCTTGTTGGAACAGGAATTTATGATGGACAGTTTCAAGGCAAGAGCACACACTGTTCAAAACATTTAAATGGAAATTTCTAAGAAGTTGTCCTGAGCTTATTAGAGAAATAGCGAATTTTCAGGGACTTAAAATGTGAGATGTCTATAGATGTTGATGAATAAATATAGCAACAACAGAAACTCATAAAACTCCACAATTCCTTTAATTCCGATCCATCAGATAACAACTTACACAACTCCAACATAATCTCCTTCAAAGTGAATAAAAATGCCTACCAAAGTCATCCAAGTACTCAAAGACAAATCCATCCTGATATTTGGACACTAAAGAAGTGTCCCATTTTACCTTTTAAATTAATTTGAAGTACTAAAAATCCTAGCACTAAAAAGGCTTAGATGTCTTTAGACAGTTAATGAAACTATAAAAATCTACTTACTATATATGATATAATAATAATTTGGAATAAGAAAATCAGGAAAATTAAAAGCACAATTTTTAAATTAATTATCGCATTTCCAATATGATATTCTGCTTGGACAGCTCAGTAGTCCTTAGATTTTTACTGAAAAGTAGCTTTCTTCCTTTACAAATTTATAAGGAAGGGATAATTGTAACAGGAGACAAAATACTTAAAACAATACTGCAAAAAACAATTATTTACTGAAGCGTTTAACTATTCTTCCAAAATATATTGACTATGCCAGATTTCTTACCAGCACCCCGTACCTTTCTAATGACATAAAATTTCCTAGAGTTCACCACTACTTCAGTCCACTCAGAAAATTTTCAGTACTATCAAGATATTAACCTCATATATTTCAGAACTAAGGAGCATGCTGGAAAGAATGTTGTGTTCTTTCTCTGATCTGAGTGTTGGGTGCCATTCTCAGTACACATCAGTGGGGTGGGGTTTTTTTGATTTTGTTGTTGTTGTTGCTGTTTTTTGGGGTTTTTTGGTTTTTTGTACGACCTAGCAGAGAAACTGAAGTGTCAGTCATAAGAACTCAAGACCAATATTTGCAACATCATTTTAAATACACAGAATAATGAAAACAGATTTATGGAAATAAGTCAAGGTGAGGTACATAACATGAAACAAACAGAGTGAAAAGTACCTACTGATGAACAGGTACAGAGAGGAAGGCAAAATTACAAAAGTAAAGAGGAGACAGAGACAGGATGACAACAAGCCAAACCTATCATGTTTGCTGAAATCTGTTTCATTTGAAACGATGATTGCCTCTTGTATCTTCTTTTGGTTTCTCATATGAATTTACAAAACATTTTTTTCTGATACAACCAGAGTCACGTGAGACTAAATGAAAATATGACGTGTGTAGGGTTTTGCTTTTTTGTGTGCTTGTTTAATAATGAAGCAATAACTGTCCCACTAAAATTCCATTGTTTTAACCCTTTCTATAGGAGGTAACTTTGTTGTATATAATATACAATAAAATTATATCAAACTCAAAAACTGAAAGAGTGGAAAACCCTGTTCTTTGACTGCTGAATAAGGTAAATGAAAAATGAATACAAATGTAATTAAAATTAAACCAAAAACATTTTATTTCCATCATTCCTAGCTAAGTTGCTTCTTGCACATGAAAGAGATTTGAAAAGTAATACACACATATAAATAATACTCACTAACTCAACACACTAAGAATGAAGAACTAGTACATGGAAGAGGAATTTCTGCATGTCTTCACTCATAATCTTCAAATACAAGGTAGATACTCATTTTTTTCAGTATTAGAAAGAAGCAGCATAAAGAGATTGCATAAATAAAAGGATTACATTTTATGTTATTATTCAAGCATAAAATGCATAGAAATAGGAGTAAAGTTATTCAAGTCTCAGTACTGATGTATTCAAAATCTTTGATGTTTCTTTCTGTAATTACAACTTCATAATTACCTGCTGTCTTTTTTAAAAAGAAAATTTAATGTCAGAAAATGTCCTTAGCTAGGAAACCCACATACTGAAATACATTGTCTCCTCACAGGGCAAGCACAGACAGCACAAAAAGCAGCAGGAGCTGTAGAATTTGTATTCTTCTTCAATAGCACTCCTCAATCAGAATGCAAAGGAATCATCTTTAACACACACGTGGATCATGAAGTCTTTTTCAGCTTCTGACCTCTTTTTAAAAGAACTGTAAAAGCTGATTTCAGTTTGAACTCTTTTTCAGGATAATCTGCCCTCTAAAACCTGGATTAACACTGACACAGACCATGAAGCATCAGGTGTTAAAAACTCTCAAGATGCCACGGAGCAGAACTGCTTTGAGCCACTGACGTAGAAATATTAACAGCTTGTCACATTAAACCTCCACCACCTAATAAATCATCTCTGTTTTCTATACTTTTTTGTGTTTCCTTATCTTCATCACCATGTGCTATAGACACATATATAAATTTACCTTTAATCTAAATTAGCATGAAGCAAGGCAATCTAATCCAGTAAATGGAACAAATCTACTACACAAGCAATCCTCTCTCTCTTTTTAGTACTTAATGAGTTTCGTTTTTTTTAAAATTTAAATACATTACCAAAAAGTATTTTCTACAGTTAGAAAATAGTGCATTTTAGAGTGCATACTATATATTCAGTGGAAATATATATTCAGAATCTCTGGAGTCCTAACAAAATTATCTGGTCTTTGCATATTGCTGCATCATTGCTGCTACATGTAAGGGAAAAACGTAAGATGCAAAACCAAGAATACACCGGTATTAAAAAAACCTGATATATATTTATTGTAATGTAATGAAAAGATGTTACAGTTGCCTTGCATATTCTAGTATATTGCTTATATATAAAAAGAAAGCAATTCTTTTTTATATCAGAATAAAACTCACAGTTGTGATAAAATAAGTCTACAAAAGCTTGTTAACTGTACAGAACAATAAATATTAAACCAAGATTTAATATTACTTTGCTATGCTCTAATGGCAGGAGCAGAGCTTTTAAAATGTCAAACACCCAATTTGGTTTTTATGCCTTTGGAAGCACACCACAGCATACCTTATGTTCTTCTATTTGACGCTTTAGGTCCTCTAGATCTGGACCTAAGGGCTGCAAATCAATTTTCTTTGTCCTTTCCTCTGTTTTTGTCAGCCAGTCAGCTAGCTGGGCTAGCTGCTGATTCTGCAGATCCATCAGGATTTTATGTAAACTGTGAAACAAAGAAAAAATAATTAGAATTTATAAGTGAGGAAAACAACAGGCAGAAACATCTGCCCCATATACTAACCAACTTTCACAAGGTTACATTTGAAGGCAGAATAGAAAAACGTATTTTTCAAAGGGGAACAGGCTCCCCAGGGCAATGGTTACAGCACCAAGGACAGAGCTCAAGGAGTGTTTGGACAACTCTCAGGCACAGAGTGGGACTGTTGGGGTGTCCTTTGTAGGGCCAGGAGTTGGACTCTTATGATCCTGCTGGGTCCCTTCCAACGTTGCAAATTCTGTGATTCAGTGGAGAAGGTAACTGAAAATTTCTTGAAATAGTTTTGATTTAGACTAAATGTTTTGAAGCTTTTCTTAACAACTGACTACATCATACAATATTCTGTCTGTTAAAGCTTTTTCCTCCAATTGCATTTCTATTAGAGGTGGAGTTCAAAATTTCTACCGTCTGGTTTTTTTTTTTAATCTTCTGTTATCCACTACAAGTATTTTGAAAACTGCTCAAAGAGCTGACCTTACCAGGCTTCATCTAATTTAGGATATTAAACAGAAGAAATTGTTATATTTTCAGTTATTCAATGGAAAATAATTTGAAAAATTAACCAGGAAATACTTCAGTTTTTCCTAATCAAATTATATAGATAGATCCAAAATAATCTGACCAGAAATCCATTACAGATTTCTACTTACACTTGCTTCTTTAGAAAGTCTCTAGATTTTCCCAAACAAAATCTTCATCTTATCAACAGCATTCTTAAAATAATGTGTTAACTATTTCTGAGCAATGAAGTTAAAACAACATCTTTGTATTATCTTTCACACAGCATACAATTTTTAATTTAGATTTGATGGACCGAAGTCACTGTTCCTCAATCACAGAGAGCTTGTTGAAACCATTGTATGCTATAGTGTGTTATACTTAGTTCTCAAGCACAGCTCTTGCAGCAAAAAGTCAGTTAACTACTTGCAGAACTCGAGTCGAACTTCCAGACTTGAGAAAACTACAACGTAAGAAAGATATCAGTCGTACTTTAATTCAATTGTTTCTCGGTTGGCTCCTTGAAAATGTAGCCCAAATTAGAAAGCTATTGTGATTTTCAGCTCTGACCAACAGCACCTAGAATTACTAAACTTCCCACTGACATTTCTCCCCACAAGGTTATTCTAAACAACATATAAAAAGATTTTCTCCCACAGAACTGAAGAAGTGCAGACTGGCAGAAGTGCAGTGTGAGTACAATGCCCCAGAGAAGTGCATTGGTCTCACCCATGACCCATTAGGCAACCTAAGAAATGTTTGCGCAAACCCAAACATGAAGTTTCTGTCACAATTTCACAATGCTCAAGTAAGGCAAGTAGTTATGAGCTTGTCCAAACAACTGTGGATTTTCCCATGACAGTTTGAACAAACCCAGAAATATATAAATTTGAAAATCCATGTCTAAATATGTCCAAAGTAAGCATCATTCTGTATTTTCCCAGACATAGCAAAAAATTTTCAATTTAATCACCACAGAAGATTAAATTGTACATGTAGGTAATTTTTGGTACACACTTAAATTCTTCTGAACGACCACGATTTAATAAATGTGATCATCACATGGCAGCAATATGTGAAATCCTGTATCTCACCTGTAACGTGTTCGTATTTTAAACTATACATTTGAAACTTCAGCACTTGTACTGTTGGCTGTAATTTATTTCCTAGCTCTTTAGAAAAAAAAATTGCTTCCAGTTTTGAATCTTCTCAAAATTATTCAAATGTTTAGTCTCTGATGAAATATTCATCTAATTACTATTTGCTATTTATAATAGTTAAAGATAAGTACTGTATTCACAGCCTTAACTCATATTGTGCAAAGGAATCACTAAGTTTCCAGTGATACTTAGTACTTTGTATATATCCTGGCTAATTCACATTTCATTCTTGGATAAGGGACGGCAAGAGAAACATTAAAACATTCAACCATGACAAATACAAAGTCCGGCCTTGGGAAGGAAGGACCCTTGAATGATGCAGGCTGGGGACTGCAGATTGCCTTGAGGTACTTCACCATTAAAGAAAACTGAACATCCACAACTCCTTTATTGTCTTCTCACCCTGAAATAGCCTTTGTTTTAAAAAGAATCAGACATGACATAAAAGACCTTCTCAAAATAAACTTTATGATGTTTATGCAAATAATAAATTTTGCATTCATAAACCTTTTTTAAATAAGGTTCCTTTTTTCTTTTAATCAAAGAGAAGTTTAACCACAAACAGACTTCAAATACCCCAAAAGTAACAAGAATGTACAAGATACTTTCAAGCAGAAGTACAAATGGAATTCTCCAAAAACTCCTCTGACTTAGGTATTTCAATAATAAAATCTTAGCTGTCTAAAATAAAAAGTTTGTACTTTTTTTTCCCTTCCTGCTGTCAACAAAAATAATAATTTATCCAAGGATTATCACTTGCATCTGGATAGAAGAAAAAAAGTTGTCTGAGGACTTCTGAAACAGAAATAATCAAGTTTTAGTAGTGACCATAGGAAGAGAAGCCAAACCAGAGTCTCTTGAAGCAGGAATGGTAAAGGTGAGAAAATGTGAAAGGCAATCTGTGAAACCAAGTGCAAGCAGTGGTCAAAGGAATCCTCAGGAGTACATGGACATGGAGCAGATCTTCAAATGTAGAGCAGTGGATAGAGAAAAGGGGAGAGGCTGCAGACAGACTCTGTGAATCAACTTTATGGAAATAAAGTCTTGCAAAAAACCTTAAATTTTTTAAAAGTTTGATTTGAAATAAGGTTTTAGTCACAACTGTTTCTTGAATGGTGCCTCAGTGGTCCCAAATGGCCCAGGTGATACACTTGGAGCTTTGTGAAAGGCTTTTGTTTTTCCTAAGAGAATATCATGGATCTTCCTGATGTACTATGATTTCAGGTTTATTTTATTCTTTTTTTTTTTTTTTTAAACTGGAAATCATACATTAAAGATTGATTAAAACCACCAGAGAACTCCTACAGTGTTGTTTCTGTCCTAATCTCTCTGTTAATAACAGATAGAGGACAGAAAGATGATACCCTGTTTTAGTAAAGCCCATGGTTCACAAGGGATTAGGGATCTCGGATCTCAGTCCTTCACTTTCAAGTGTGTATTTTATTGTCTTACTTGATGTTCTAAACTAAGCTATTATCAATAAAAAGTACAATACTTCATCCTGGAGATATCCTCTTAGCAATAAATTAAATAAACTGTACAGAAAACCTGTTAAAGTAAACTGAATTTAAGGAAATGAAAATATGATTAAATACTTATTATACATAATATTGATATTATTCTGAAGTAAGGAGCATAAATTTGAAAATTAAATAATCACAGAAAATAATCACAGATTATTCCTAAGCAAAAGAATGCTGCTTCTTTCTTACCATTCTCCAGGTACTTCCTGGTTTTCAAAACACTTTTATAGACATGTGATATGAGGATTTAGTACTTATTTATATGCCTCAGGAGATTATCAAAACTTTTGTTTATAGTATGCCTCTCATAAGTCTCAAATTTAAAAAAAAAAAAACTTTTTCATTGAATTGAATGTGTTTTAAATGTTGTAGAATTCTCTATAAAGTGGTAAATTGCTTTCTTTTTCTCTACAGTGGTATATTTATCACTTTGAGATGCTTTAATATACAGAATCCTGTTTGGGAAAGACCAGGAGGAAGTAGTTAAAAAAACAGACTGTTTTCCTTCAGTATGCTAGTGCACTTCTTACTGGAAGAGTCAAATACTTTCAATACAGAGTGAATACATGAGAAATCCTATCTGGGCTTCTTTTACACAAAGGCGTTGTTGTCTTCCGAACTTCCTCTGACATTTTGACCTCCTAAATCACTGAGGCACTTTCACTTTTATAGCATCTTTATCAGCATATCTTCCTCCTGTCCTTGTTTATTGCTTGCTTTTGTTTTCCCTGTGCTGTAAAGTGTGGTACCTCTCTTTACGCTTCCTATTACCGTTACAGAGGTCAGACAGCCTTGCTGTTCTCATCTTTACAAAAACCATCTCTGTTTGGCTAGACATGTCACTGTTGCCTTAGGGACAAGATTACAGCAATATGCTCAGAAGATTGTGCTTTAAGCTGAAGTAGAAGATGGATCCTGAGAATTTAAATTATGTATAATAACCCAGAAATATATTATATTGTGATATGAAAGCTTTTTACGATCCTCCAGCCCGTTTCTTGAAACACAGGGGTCTGACCAAAAGGCCAGAATTAACTATATCTAAGTATATCACTCCTGAGAAATTTTCTCTTGCCCTAACTCAAATCTCATTGAACTTATTACAGAATTTTTTTTGTATGGGAAATTAAATAGTAGCACAACATTCTCTGTGAAGCCCCTATCATTTTATGTCTCCTACTGAATTCATATTACCCAAATATGACCTGCTTCAGAAGATACTAGACCATTCAATTCCCCAAGCAATGACCTACAGCTGCATCTGGGAGATGGGTTTAACAACTGCTGTTAAAGGACATTTTAAGTAGACACAGTGCCACTCATAGAGGTGAGGTTGCTACTTGCATGTATTGATTTAAATGAAAATAAATATGCCAAATAAAAATTTCCCACAGTAAAGCATCATCGATTTTTCTCTCCAAGAAAATACTAAAACTGAATAAGTTAGGTTGAAACACCTGAAACCTATCAACAATTTTATAGTCAAAGGAAGACAGAATAAGGGAAACAGTCCCAATACTCAGTAGCAAGCTGAAAAGAAAACAAGTGTTTGGAATTACTAAGAACCTATTGCAAGAAAGAGAGTTATGTCATGCAATTGTTGAAAATCAGTTTGCTTTTTAATGCAATGGGCAAACCCCTCAACTCCAAAACGTAAGGTAGAACTGGAAAAAGCTCAAAGAGGAGCAAGATGAATAGCTGAATATATTCAATATATATTTATGAGGAAAGTAAGAGAAGACATACTGTATCTCTGTATCCTGTAAACCAAATTACTCCCCTGCGGAACAATCACAAACTCTTACATTTATGGAATTTCTTATCCCAGATGGTACTATGTAAATCAAAATTTCAAAATCAGATACAGTAACATCAAAAACCTCCAAACATTAATGTGACTATTTAATCGATTATTTGTCTACTTCTACTTGTAGTTCAACTTTAAGCTGTAGGACTTGCCTTTTTTTAAACAGTGTAATTTGTACTCAGATAAAACTATGGCAATATTTCCAGGAAAGCTAAGATCTCATTTACTCTTTTTATGGGACCGAGTTTCACAGGCCTTAAAAGATTTGTTTCCTTTTTCCTATTTTTATCCTTGCAAATATTCTCTCTTTTGTAGCCAAATATTGTGTGATACGATATTTGTTGAAACAACTGGAAAAAGGTGAGGTAGGTTATATAAATTTTGGTTAAAGCGTTATCTGTGTCCAAGTTGTTGATAACTGCTGCTTTGTGTGGCTTCCAGGCTCCAAACAACACACAAGGTTCAGAATCCCATCAAATTTCAGGTTAAAACAGACACGAGATGCAGTTTTCTTCACAGTGAAGTGAAAGAAAATCCCAACCATTAGTCAAGTTTGTTTCAGTCAAAATCAATATATATTATTTCACCTGACATATTACTCACTTGCTTTGTTTTTCCATACTTGCTACCCTGAGACTTTCCCAACGAGAATTAAGTAGATTCATTTGTTCTTGGATTTCATTCTCTTCCTCATCTGAAAGTTTTCCAGTTGATAGAAGTTGACTTCCAACTTGCAAAACATTACCAACACGTCCTTGGTGAGCTGTTAACTCCATCATAAAACCCTGACAACAAAAAAAAGAAAATAAAGAAATGCAGTTTTCAGTTGCATTCTTTGAAAGGAAAGAACAGAATTGCACCATTTTGCAAATGCTCTTTTCAACCTTGCTTTTAATTTTTCAACCTCTCCCAAAACCTTGTAACATAAACCAGAAATACACCAAAAATAAACACTTTCACTTTCTTCAAAGGGCAAAAAGTTACTTAGTTGGAGAGGAAGAGGCTGAGGGGTGAACTTACTGATCTCTACAACCACCAGAAAGAAGGTTGCAGTGAGCTGGGTATAGTAACAAATGATAGGGTGAGAGGAAATAGCCTCAAGTTGCACCAGGAGAGGTTTAGATTGGATTCCAGGAAAAAAAAAACCTGTCCACTGCTTGTTGTCAAACATTGGAATGGGCTTCCCAGGGAAGTGGTTGAGTCACTGTCCTTGGATGAGTAGATGCAGCACTTAGGAATACGGTTTAGTGGTGGATTTGGCAGTATTAGGTTAATGGTTGGGCTTGAGAATCTTAAGGGTCATTTCCAACCCAAATAATTCTATGACTCTAGAGTAGAGTCTCCAGTACAGTGTCTACATTCTCCAAACTAAAATTTAACACCCACCCCCCAAAAAAAAACCAAACAGAAAAACAAAGATAATGGAATAAATAAGTATCTTTCGAAAGGTGAGTATAAACATATACCTCATGGGTGTGAAACTGCTCTTTAACAACTTCTACATCATTGGATATATCTCCTTGTGCTTGTAGTGCATCTTCAGCAGAGAGAAGCCATGTGAGCACTTCTTCTAAAGCAGTTTGGTAGTTTTCAAGATCCATTCCAGCCCCCATCCGCATGGTGCTAAATGTCTTTTCTTCAACACGTTCTAAAAACTGATCAAAACCAAAATTTTAAGAGCAATGAAAATGGCATCTGCTCAGATAGTTTTATAAAGGAATAAAAGAAACATCACTGTATTTAAAAAAAAAAAAAATCAGATGGCTAATACATAGAAGTACTTTGTTCTACAAAATCAGTTAACTGACCAAGATCAGTTGAAAAAAATCTCATATTCAATTAGTTATTTTACACTGGTATTCAAAATCCCTATCAAGTGTTCTGAATAATGAGAACAATGAGAGATATTTATTTACCACAGCAGCTCATAAAATTATATACTCAAAAAAGTAGCAAGTTATCTGCTGACTTTGCAGAGAATACATGGAAAATATGACATTTAAAAAACCCAAACCAACAAACCTCTACAACATATGCAATGCTACGCTTGAGCAATCCACAGAGACATATTTTGTGAAAACCATTATAGGAAGTTGAAAAAGCTCAAAAACTCATGCAAAATCATAGCTTTTTAAAACCAAGCAAAAGTGCATTACTGTTGATTTCTCTTTTCTGCAAAGGCCAACCTTGTAATGATTGTTTAGAAGCCAAGTATCTCTTATGAGATCAGAAATCCCATTTCTGGTCTACCACTTAAAGTCAAGAGAAATCAACAAGTATTTATTGATTAGTATAACAGTAAAAAACAAGGACTTAAGAGAAGCAAGAAATGCATTTGCTAGAGAAGATACCAACCCATAAGTTTTTCAGAAATTTCTGAACAAGTTTAGCTACTTTGTTAGGAATTTACTTTAAAAACAAACTATACATAAAAACACACTTATGCTTTTATATAAAAACATATATATACACCAAGGCACTTAATGTTTTTATAGCTGGCAAAATTTTTTTCTACTGACATACTTGTGCCAATAAAACACTCACAGCAGCTAATAAAGCCTTTCATCGCAGTTTAGAACTGAAAGTTAAAGTTTACCACTAGAGCCACAAGCAGGAACACAGAAGGCTCTGAGTTGGAAGGAACCCAGAGGATGATCAAGGCCAACTCTTACGTGAATGGCCCACGTGAGATTAGAGCTCAACCAACTCAGCTGACCTCAGGAAGTGTAATGCATGCAGTATAATCACTAGAAATGAAATTTTCAATCTTCACAACAACAGCTTCATTCTGAATTATACTGATCTAATAATCACATACAATTTATGCAGATCCCTAAATATGTGTTAGGCTAGGTAATGGTCATGACACTATCACCACTTGTGTGAGAAACACAACTGAATCCTTATCAGAAAATACAGGCTTGGAAATCAGATGAACGTTATAGTTTGGGTTTCGTTTTTTGTTTGTTTTGTTAAAAGGAAGTACTGTCTTACAGAAATATAAATAATGGAGCACAGAAAATGGCCGGCACATAATCCTTCTGCATAAATTAATTTTTGAACTGTGTGTCATTCCAGATTTCAAGTAGTATACAACGCAGTAAGAAATTGCACACAACCACATCACGTTTCTGCAGCAAGATACAGTTTTTTCCACTGTGTAAAGAGATAACTTGATCATTGCTTTTCACAGGTAATATTTTTTTTTTTCTTTCCACAGCAATACTTCATGGGATACAACCATATCTGTTACAGGGAAAAAAAAAAAAAGCTTTAACAGTTGAGTGAGGCTAGGGATATCATGTTTGTAGAGATCTGTGATGATCTATATTGTCCGTATTTGTTTGAAAATTCTTCATGTAAAAATCCTTCTTTCTCTAGATCAGACACAGAATACTGTCTCATGGATGACAAGTGTTAAACTAATGACCCCCAACAACACTTTGTCTGAGGAACAACTACCAAGTATAATTTTTCCTAAGGATCAGCATTTTCACTGCTTTGTCTCATGCTAACATTATATGGAAGTGCATTGAAAAATCTTGGACTCATGACCTTCTATGACAAAATGGTGCCTCGACCACTTTCAGATCTGTTGTAATAGCTCTCAGAAAAGTATAAAAAATCCAAAAGACTCTAATAAAAATCAAAACCAAAAGAGTTTGTTGACAGGTATTCCAAATTGTGTTCTCAATTAAAAAGAAAAAAAAAAGCACACTTTTTTCTGACATAAGGAAAACGGAAAAAGACTAGAAGAAAAACACGTAAGTATAGAATTTTAAAATTGTAACACTGTAGAATGTCTATAAGTATAAAAAACACTCCTTGGAGGCAAAAGTGTTTTTTGACTTGACAAAAATCATGTATAAACACTGTTACATTTCATGTCTACTACTTCTGTCAGTGCTGTTTTCTCTGTGAAAGATAACAATCCACCCTTGCTCATCCTGCATATCGAATGAAAAACAGCTATCGAAATCAGTGGAATTAGCTGTAAATGGAATACAAAACACTTAGAAGTGGACAATTACTGACCTAATGCTTATGGCACACTCTATGTATTAAAAACGAAAGTAGTGTTTCAAAGATTATTATAAAGATTATTAACCTCATAATAAACCCCAAATTTAAGTATGAAGATCCTACAACACGAAGAATAATCCACAACTAAATAATCCACATAAAACAAACAAAAATGGAAACCTCTGACCTTTATAAATCATATTGGTAGGCAACTAAACAGCATAACTTCTGAGTGTTCTTATTTATGAGTTTGTATGAAATCTCTTTGAAATTCCTAAAACAGTGAGGAAACAACTGAATTTTAAGGTGTTGCATATACCACATAGATAGCACAGATATATAGCTTTATTAATACAGGCATCTGATATAAGTTGTGATGGTTGTTCCTAATCATATTTTTAAGAGATTGAAAAATATAAGGACAGGCTGAAGTCAAATTGTTATAGCCATAAAATGCTAGAAAGGCTATGCTTAGGAAAAAAAGCTGCCTAAGTATGCATACAGTTTCACTCTTGAATCAAAACCTATTCTTAATAAAGTATTTAATGAGTATGCAGCACAAACTTGATTGGGTGTAGTTAGACCAAAACACTTAGAGAGTAATTTAGTGAATAAAAACTTCAACAAAATCTCATTGTGGTGGTGCATCCCCCCCTCGTCCTCGGGCTGCACAATCATGTCGGAAATACTCATGGGTCTCAGCCTTGAGCTCATCACAAATATTGTCTGTTCCCAGGAACTTATGTTGGCTAACAAGCTCCTGTTTCTTAATGAGCAGTCTTGGAAACTCATTTTTCTTGCCTAAACTAATGAGATAATGATCTGAGTGGGACAACAGTTTCATTATCCAACTTTTAAAGAAAGTCACTGACCCAAATTGTGGCCAAGATGGAAATCTACCGTGACTAAAGCCAAATCTCTTGTCACCTTCTAAGCAGTGGTCCTAAATTGAGACCCCTTGAGCTCTCCTGGGGCGCAGCAGGATGTGGTCAGCAACCTCTCTCTGAGGGAGATCCCTCTCACAGCCAGTGAACTCTCACGTTTGCTATACTTCAGAGAGCACTGACCAGCACCAGTGAAAAAGATATGAGAAAATTAGATGTTTAATGAACATGCATCACATGGTAGCTAGGAACTAGTCAGGCAGTCACCTCATAGACTGTTTTAAGAATGGTCAGCCACTTTTGCATGTAACATAATCCTGGTTGCTCTTATGGACCGATGCAGAAAAAAAAAAATTACTCGGGACCCATATGTTGTCCTCTAGACTTTTTTTTTTTTTTCTTTGCTTTCTGTTGCACATAAATCAATTATATCTAGATAAAATTATGGGAATTTTAATCTCTGTACACTTCACCATCTTCTGCTTGGGTGTGGAAGCTGAAAGACCCCAAAGACTCTGAAGATTTTATTTAAAATATAGTAAGTGAAAATAAAAATCCTCTGACCTTCAGAAGCCTGGGAAAAAAGAGGTATTCCTGGAAAATGTATGAATTAATTCACAGGATTTAAACCATGAGCTCGTAGCCCTTTCAAGGTGAGAAAGTGAGGGGACAAAGTGTTCCTCACCTGCTCTTGCATTATGTTCCTAAAGGGAGAAAAAGGATTAGTTGTGTGAACGCAAATTCTCCAAGAATGTTTCTATTAATACATAAAGACTGATTCTGAGTTTTAGAAATTAGTTGGGCAGCTCAAGAAAGTCATTTTACAGGAAACATTTAGGGTTTATTCCAGTACTCTTATTTATATTATGTATTTCCTTCCTTCAGAAACTGCCTGTCCCACTGTAAAAGATAAAGAATGTGGATCTAGACATTTAGAGCTTTGAAACTCAGAGACATAAAATTTTAAAGAAACATTTTTTAGTAAAGGCAAATTTAAGTTCAGAGTATCGTTTTCATTTTGAACCGTCCTTTTGCAGGATTACAGCCTCAGAAAATAGTTCACATTATTCTCTCTCAAACTATGCCTACAATCATGTAAGAACGAAACCATTGCTTATTCTTTTGGTTCCTCCCACTTTCTCATTACAAAATTTATTTTATGTGTCTTTATATTTCAAAATTATGACTGTTAAAATGTTAAATGATAACATAGTCTTTTCAATAATCAAGACTATGTTTTCTCAATAAATGACTCCAGACAGAATAGTTCAGCCATATCTGGTAATAAAACTTATAAGATAAATTGGCTCAGACAACTTGTTATTATAATGTTAACAATTTCCTTGCTCTAAATGAGGCTAGCACTTCCATTTTATTAACTATTTTAAAAATGTCTTTGTAAATGAATCTTGAGTAAGAAAGATTTTTTTTTTTTTTTTGCTAGTTGTCTGAAAAGCCACACAGGTTTGGCATTATGATAAATCTGAAAAATTGCAGGTTTTGCTTGCTCAGTTGAGACAAGTTAGATTTTTAGTACTTGATTTTCTCAGTGGTTCCATTTCTACTGCATGTTTCCAGCTGGATAAATTGACCTGTCCTTGCAACTGCAGTTTTGAGATGCAGCAGATTATCAGGTCATTAAAAATCAATGGAGCTTAGGCAGTGTATATGCTGAGGAGAAAAGCCAGAGCCAGGCAGTATTGATGGAAGTACATTCACTACAAAGGTAGGAAAATGTTGGAACTATTGACAGGAAAGTGGTAAAAGCAAATGAATCTCTTCGACTGCTCTACTAGGTACAGCTGATACAAATAAAGACTGAAAGAGACAATTAAAGAACTAATTGGCACTAAAGCAAAAGTTTGCACCTTGGGTTCTTGTGGCAGGATGCATCTACCTCCTCTCTACCCCACCTTGTTGGTGAATATGGAAGAGATAACCCAGGCAGGTCACAGGCCCAGCATGGGGTCATCTCTGACCCCAAAAGGGCTCAGGCCCCCAGCTAAGAATCAACATCTTTGTCTGGAGAACAAATGTGGGAAGAGATAAAAGAAAAAAAAATATTCTTGACCAAAAGACACTGTTCTTATGTCTATAAAAGCCCACTCAATTATCACAGAGGCAGAAGCCTTCTACAGACACGCACTGAAAGCGTGAAAGACTTCTCCCTAGAGTCTGGATGCAGATTCTGTGGTTATTTTCTGGGAATTAAGGGAAAGGATTTGGATGTGTGCTCCATCAGCAATTGGATGGTAAGAAACATTGGATCCTAAGTTATATTATTTCTTTGCTAGCTGTAAAATTGATGGTTCCTTTAACCCCGTACGTAATACTAGTATTCTCTTTTGTCTTATTCCTGTGTAGTAATACTCTAAGTCTTATGTCTTTTAGTTTTGTGTCTATTAAATAAATAATTCATTCTATAATAGATTGAATCAGCCATTATTAAAGAACTTACAAGTGAGAGTGGGTCCTGGGGTGCTGGCCACCTCAATAAAGCTACTGCCTGCTGCCAGAGGCCTGGGCAAAAGCCAGGGACTTATTTAAACCCACATCCATTCATAACAGTTCTAGAGTGTAGAAGTTGCCTTCAGACAACTGAAAGACTGAAAAAAACCCTAGAATCAATTGGCTTGGGGAAGAGACTAAGACTAGGAACTGTCAGGTAAGATAGTATTAAGACGTAAGAGACAGGAATTAAGGCTGCCAGCTACACATAAAGATCAAATTTTCTAACAAGTTAAAAACTGTTTCATTTTGCATACACAGTCAAGTGAGTCACTGCTTCACAAAGAGGTTTTCTCCTAGGCTTGCTTTCTTCAACACAACTGTACTTGGAAAAATATAAAATCAGGTTTTGCTTAGTAGCTGCTTGACACAAAATGTATCAAAACATACTGCTTTTATAAAGTCTCCAGACAGAATTTTCTGCCTCTGTTTATTTAAGGGTTTTAATTTTGTTGAGTTTTTCTGATTATAAAACGCATTTCTCTTTGTAGCATTGCTGATGACAAGACACCAGTACTTGTCTCTCTAAGGAAGGCATTTCCTATTCAAGCAATTAAGAACCATGCTCCAGACAGTAACAGGACTCAGTATGGATGTGTAAATCAACTGTCTGTGACGGAATGGAATTACTTTCATCATAAACCTACAACTAAATTATGATTTCTTCCTGTTGAAAGGGCTATTCTACCTACCATTCTTCAAACCTTCCCTTTCCTGATGAAAGACCAGGGCACATTTTAAGGGGGAGTATATTTCAGGCACTGTCATGTCATGCAGTAGACTGTGAGATCATTTGGCCTCTACATAATACATAAATAAGACTCCACTCTACATAAAGAAAGGTGAAATTTTCACCCCAGCGTAAGTTTTCAGTATTAATTAATGACTCTTCACAGAACTCTCCAGTAGTAAATGGTAACAGGGTCCTGATGAAAGCATATCACAGGTCAAGAAGCCTGGGGCCTTTTCCCAGTAGTGCTACCAAAAAGGTAACTCCACATTAGCAGATTCAGCTCATTTGAGAAATTTCCATAGTGTTTTGTACTGTCACATACATGCACAACAAAAAGGAAAAGGTAATTTTATCCACTAATGATGATCAGACCACATTAAAATTTGAATTGTGGTCACAGTGTAATTCAGTAGCATGAAAAATACTCAAGATGAAATAGATAATGGTCATGTTTATTTAATTTTAATTTTTAACATGCAAATTCTAAATGTAGAAAGGACTAAAGTAACATCCACTTTGAAGCAGACTGCTCTGAGAAAGACATTTTAAAGGTCTTTAGAGATCTTTAACATCTCTTCTAACCTAAACCATTCTATGAAATGTTCTATGCTCTAAATTGTATTCTTAAAATTTCCATGTGGAGAAAAACTATTGAATGTATAAACAGAAAACTTGAACAGAAAGAGGTAAATTATTTCTTAGCCAAGAGAAATGTCCAAAAATGTACTGAATTATTTCTTTAGCATGTCATACAGGAGATTGAGATAGAAATATAGACTCCACCCCATTTCTCTCTGGCAACAGTCAAATCTAGAAACAAACATCAAAAGGTATCCTGCTAAAACACAGGTGGAGATTTCAAGTTTAAGATTACAGAAATACAGGCCAAGAGCAAAAAGTGGGAAAAAAAAAATCAAGCTTTTTTTTTTTTCATTTTCACATATACTTAATTTTGAATTCTACAGCTTTATAGCTCAAAAAACTATGAAAATGTATTTATGTGGCTCTATCATTCTGGAAGAAAAAGTAGTCTTCTCTTTTCATCATCCCGTTCAGTTGCTGTTACTTCTTCCTTTCTTTTTTCCTATTCTCTCTCTCTTCTGCTATTGCTGTTGGCAAAATCTGTGTTATCCCAGCATATAAAAGACCCTCCAGTCTTCTCAATAAGAATATTTAAATTCAAAACTCTTTTTATATATTCACATAGTACAATATCAAAATGCCTTCAAAAGCATCAACAGCCACAGCAATTAACCACACAGAGATACATTTCTAGGATAATTTTTTCTTTGGAGAAAAAAAGATTCTGGGGCAAGAGCCAATTAGTGGACATACTAATCAGTTTCTGTGAAGTTGAGGTTCTGGAGATTTCAGAGTATTCAACAACATTATGTGCTATTAGAGTTGGAAAGAATTATTAAAATATGTGGTTTTGCAAAGTCATCTAAAATCTTAAGATAGTGAAATTTGCTTGAATAGGCTGAATATCCCATTCATGGCTCTTACACTGTTTATCCATATTGTATTTAAACTCTCCCAAAATGTATCTGAGTTTCTATTAAAGAGTCTCTCCTTCTTCAATGGAAACCACTGTAATGAACATACTTTCAATTTAAAATTAAAAACTAACCAAAAGGCTGTTACAGAAGAAGTTCACATGATTTAATGTTTTGGGTTTTTTATAATTCTGTAGTGTAACTACCTTGCTTGTAGCTACATGCTCTGAATAATAAACAAAAAGCAGTGAATCAGTCAAAATGATAACCGATCATCTTACAATAGGGTTTTTCTCCTCTTCTGAAGTCAGAGTTTCAGGTTTATAAATTGGGTATTCATATAGAAAATACTAAAATATTTCCAAAATATAAAATAGGAACTACCAAGAAGACCTTCTGGAATACTGAAACCTATGTAGAAAACTCTCCTAAATACTTACAGAGAGCAGCAACTGGATAGAAGAACAGGATAAAAATCCACTGAGGACTTTTAAACATAAAGATGACATCTCCAGCTCAGGAAATTTCTGAGCCACAAATCAGTGGAGATTGACTACACGATTGTATCTGACCACATCTGAGTAGTACATGTAGTCAGATACAATTACTAATGAGGTGAGCATGAAACAGTGAGCTACAAGCTTCTAATATCTAACTATAGAGACAACGTACAACTAATATAGCTGCTAAACTCCTAACAGACACTACTAATGCTGAAATTGTCAGTTTAAAAAGGACATTATATATGTACTGTTTTGGAGCCATATTCTTATCTACCTTTATTCTTTCTTTCTTTCTCAATACTTGTTTTCATATTGCCCTTTCCCCTTTCCTTTGCTAGTTGAGATCTAGCAGAAAGCAATTTCTTACTTCTGGAATTGCACACCTGTTGAGATTTATTTATTTATCCATAGTACATTCTTCTAGAAATAAATTAGCTTTTTTTGTTCTTTAAATGATTACCAGAATGTTGAAACAGAATCTCCAAGTATTTTATCAGATACTTTTTCCTGATATTGCTTATGTGGCAGAAAAGAATTACAGGTGCCTTACACATTAAATTTTGCCAAGCAATATTATCCTTCCCCATATCGTATAGAAATGTACTCATATTCACTAAAATATAATGCATGACTCTAAGCTGTAGGTATTAAATAGCATATTCATTGCAGTAGCCATCATGAATATGCACAGAAAGCAAAAAAAAAAAGCCAGGAACAAAAGAGTGAAAGGAGAAGTTAAAATGGGAAAATTAGGAAGCTGAACATGAATGAGTTAAAACAGTTTAAGCCATTGCGGCAGAAGAGAGTGATTTTGAGACTGAATCTAAAAGGGACAGGAGAACCAGGGAAAAACTAGAAGTAGCAGGAGATGGCACGGCATAACTGAGAAAGCATTTCCTTGATGATTTAGAGAAGATCACTATAAGAAGAGCACTGTGATTAAGAGTGTGACTAGAAATAAAGAGGTCGGAGAAATAATGAAGGTAATTTTTAAAACCAAAGATGTTGGAGAGAAACCGAGTGTATTCTGGAAAGGAGTGGTCAATTATAAATAGACTAGAGGACACTTTTAAAATGATAATCATACTGAACATAATGACAATGAGGGGCTGGAGTACCATAAAACACATACAGTACTGTGGAATTATACTCTCTTATTCATTCTGCAAATGTAATTCAAGTAGGAAAACCTATGCAAACCATATAGTCATTTATTGCTATCAGGCCTCAGTATCTTTTAGAATGGATACAATGTTGTAGAACCTTTATTTTTTGATCCTATTGTTAAATTCAAAGCACGTTATCCCTAGTAAATTAATATTGACTACAGGAGCATTGCACTTGCCCCAAACCACACACTAAAAAAAAATAAAAAGTTCTTTGCCTTAGCGAATATAGAAACCAAAATTAATAAAAAAAGCGCCACTCTCTTTTTACAAGTCTAACACCTCAACAATGAAGTTCATTCGTTAAGTATATGAAACAGGCTGTGCTGAACAGAAAAACACTTCAGCACAAACAACAAAGCAGCTTGGGATGCACACAGCAAACATGCCACCTTTATTAACCCTGTAACAGACAGTCAATACCTTTTTCATTTCATCCTCCCCTCATCTCGCTGACAGTCTTTGACTTGCATCTGAAGCTGCTGCTCTGTATGTGATGCTCCTGACACAGTGTATGCATGTTTTGGGTTTTTTTTATTTTATAAAGGAATCTTTGGAGCTCCTTATCTCTGCTCTCTCTCTCCCCCACTCTCCCTCATCTCCTCCTCCCTGTTTTTCGTTTGTTTCTGACAGACAACAGAATTATTTTTAAAACTCTTTTGTTAGTACTACAGAAGCAAAGCATTAGAATACAAAACAGAGAAAAATCAATATTAGAATTGCTTCGCTTTTGCAAAAAAAAATACAGAACTGAAATTGATATGTGTTCTCCACCAAACACAGCCCAAACCACTTCAAACTAACAGACAGAAGACCTTCTCTCAAAAGCAAAGTTAGGAAAATGTTTCATACATTTCTAGAGTGAAGAAATATCAACCGTAGTGTGCAAGAATTGGCAATTCAGAAGTTGACACAAACAATATACTGGACCAACAGTTCATAAGTCAATTGTCATTTTGTTCAAATGAAGATAAAAAGCACTTTTGGTAGAAGCTGCCAAATATTGTTACGTTAGGTAGGATACAAATACCAAAGAGAGAAACAAATCTGGAAAGATTACAGCAGAAATAGAGGCGGTAGGAAAATATAAACCTTGAAGACTGCCTATATAAACATCAGACAAAAAACTTGCATATCATATTTTCACCTGTCTACACTTTTTGTGGTTTCGATTTCCTCTAAACACACATAACAATTTGACAGGTATTAATGGGAGCTATCCTTTAACTTAAACCAGATCTTTATTCTTTTTTTATTCATGCTTAGGACGTAAACTTTTTTTTTTTTTTTTTTGAAAATATTTTCCTAATGACTTGCAAACAGCCCTCAGAACTAATTCCATAACAGAATGCTACTGTTTTCAAGTAATAACTTTGATTTCTTTGGAAAATTCCATTTTGTACTCTTTTAAAACATACATCTGGTTTTTAAAGTTTGATGCCTCACTACATCATCCCCAGTTTATTTAAACTACTGTTGCCGCTCTAATGACATCACTATCAAGCAGCTGAAATTTCCTTTCTCATTTCTAAGAATAATGTATTCCATCAAAATATATCTATTATTTCTTTGCTACAGCTAAACTAAGTTCTAACAAAACAAATTCTTTCTGTCCAAACACCATGTTGTTCCATACAATCTTTATATTTCTGAAGTTCTTATTTTTGCTATGTGTTATTATGCTTTCAGGACTGGAATTTCTAAATAAAGCATGATCATTTAAAAAACTGTTTGTTACTCTCCACCCCAAAAACTATTTTTCTTTTAAAAGGTATTATTTCTTCCTACTTTTTCCCTTAGCTCACTGATCACCAGAGCCTATATTAATAATATGGGCTGTGTAATAGTACTAACATATCTGTGTTAATAATATTGCTTAGAATACTTACAAATCTTAGAAAACTATAAAGCAAAATTCTTTAATACTACTGTATATAGAGACAGATGTCTTTGCCCTAGGTAATAAACATTGAAAATGTATGAGTATTTTTTTTTTCTATACTTGGATCTGAAGTCTGTACATGCAGACCAAAACTAAAAAATACAAGTTGCAGTATCTTAGAGGTAGAGTCTTCTACACAAGCATTACAACACACAGCTTCTATAGCAACAAAATCAGTGAGGGAAAGAAAGAAACCAGGACTTTCATGACAGTAGAAATAAGCAATCCAGCCTTTCCAAAGGTCACTGCTTCACGTAAACACACAGACCTCCCTGCCATAGAAATGTGAACGAACAAACAATCCACAACATTTCCTACAGACTCTGAAAACACACAATTCTAATGGTATTGCTAAAAACAATAGAAACAAAACAAAACAAAAGGTTATCCACTATCTCATAGAACAATGATTTGGGCAAAAGGACATTGAGGAAGCGGAAACCCTCACTGGCTCTGCAGGGGAGTGGACAACTAACTGTTCATTCCCTTCTCAAAATCAATAGAACCATTTGTCACACACCAAAAATATTTTACATTTTACCGTGAAGGGTATTATATGCACCTGGGGGCACAAAGCTTTTCTCCACAGAAGTCTTAACACTTTCTAATAGAGTAAAATATGAAGCTATTTCCTCACAGTTAGAGCTACGCTTTTTCACAGGCATTTCAAGGGCACAATGCATATCCTGAGCACATTTTTTGAAGCTATCTTAATTAAAAACTGTCTTTGGTTTTATTTTAGTGGAATAGACGTCAACCATGTGATGGTGTAAAGCAGGACAGGAAATCTAGTCAAATTATATAAAAGTTGTGTAAATTAAAAAAGAGTTTTAATTGGAAAATACAATCCTTAATTTTTTCACCATATCCATATATTTTTAACCAACACTTTGGGTTATCCTCTGAAAGCCATTATATGTTAAAATGAATGTATCCTGTGACACTGCACAGAAGGTCAGACAGAAAAAGATGAGATTAAACTCCTGGGGTCAAAGAAGCTTCTCTTGTTGATGAGAGCCAGCAAAGCCATTGAGAAAGAGAAGGTCTAAACTAAACTTTCTCTCCTATTTCTGAGCACATGAATAAAATATGCTGCTGCTTCTACATCAACACTGCAGGATTTCTTAGGGTTTTTGGGGTTTTTTTTCTGGTGTTAGTAATAATTCTCATCTGGACACACAAAAATATTATTAGATTAGCATATGAAGCAGACAATCTCATCTTTGCTCTCTTTGTAATTTCATTAATGTCAAATCTAGATAAATTAATGAGTAATAAAAATTCTTGATAAACTAAGTTTTAAAATAAGGTAAAACTATCTGAAATTATGAAGCAAAATTTCATCATACTATTGAGAAGTTGACCTGCTATGCAGAGATGAGCAAAATTCTAACAATAAAGTTGCTTAGAATAATGCTATAATTTTATCTCTATACAAATACTTTAAATTGCCTTTGTGTGTTGTAAACAAACTGTGTAAACTGTCCTGTTGATCTGAGAAGTTTTTCAAAAGACATGAGTGCTGTATCTTTTTTTTTTGTATTTCAGAGGTTTTAATAAGTGTAATGAAAGAGTGCGAAGAGTGAATTGCTTGCTTTCTCAGTCTCAGACTAAATTCACTTTGTGCATAAAGTGAAAGGCCTTTCTTGAATGTTTGAAGTGGGGATGAATAATGACTTCAAATTTTATAAATCCTCGAATTACTTCAATTTCACCCCTTAGATTAAGAAAAAAAGAACACCAGTCTGTTTACCAGTATTGTCATTAACATTGTGCCCTACATTTTATCTAGCCCCTCCCTTGCATCAAATCCACTGTTGATACAAGCAATTCTACACTGTTGCCTAAACTCTACAGGCCAGAAGGAGGATTAAAATTTACTAATTTACTATTTTACTTATTATGGATATAAAAATATATATATAAAATGTTCACAGTAAATGAATAAGTGTTCTTATTTGCTGTATCTACACCCATCTTTAACACACCATACACATACTTTATGTTTCAGAGGCTCAGTGGCACAAAATGACTTAAAAGAACATTTTAAAATGTCATACATCCTTTATATATTATTGTAGGCCTTGAACATTAAGCTATTTAACAACCACGAAGAACAGGTTTCTTTCCAAAACAAGAGAGGCAAAAATATTAGAAAGTGCAAAATTCAGTGATTTTTTTTTTTTTTTTTGAAGTGAATCCTCTCACTTAGATTAACACAGTTTTAAATTTGGCAAAAATAACTTTTTCAGTACAGGTTAGAATTTTAAAACAGATTTTTTTTAAAAAAGAAGCAGTCGTACCACTGCTTGAAACTGAGAAACTCTTGGTAAGAGTGCTTTTCAAAAAAATACAAATGGAACTTAAAATAGCACTGAAGCTAGTCAAAAGCACCTAAAAATTACCTATAAGGAAAAAAAAAATATTCAAGGTAAAAGTATATTATTGCAAGTATGTACAGTTGTCTGTTCAAAAATACATTCACCAACAATGTAATCAGGAAATGACTGGTATAACATTTCCATGTTTCTAATAGGAAAAAAAAGAAAATTACAGAAACCCTCTGCTTTAAAAGTAATGCAAATTATGTTTACCTATTAGAAAATTGTTTTGTTATTAAATATTTCCAACCATTTATAGGTACACTCATGATTATGACATTATCAATTTATTCAGAGTTACTGGTTTCAATCTGAATATACAGCAGATAAAGATATATTTTATCTAGGAATTTTAACTTTCCAAAAAACATATTACCCTTTCTTATCAGTCAGCAAGGAATACACTAATAGTTCACAAGGGAAATTCCATGTTACATTTCCAGTGTCCCTTGTTAAACAAGACTTGCAGCTTTTTTAGGTAAAAAATTATATTTGAAAAAGTCTTACATAAAAAATAAAGGTTTGTCTTCTATGTTTTTTAAGATCAATTAAAAGTGAAAGTTAAAAAGGAATGGGAAAGTCAGTAAGAAATTGCTTTTTATGACGAACTAAAGAATTGTCATTACCCATTAGAGGTGGAAAAAGCCCACCTTTACTAGTGAATATGAACAGGAACTGGTACAGGGATTAGATAACTGTGCAGAGGTCTGTGGCGCAGAGGCAGCTGAAAACCTGAAATTGCACTTCTGAGCTCCTGGGCTGATTCCTACCTGCCAGCTACAAGCAGCTGGGACTGGTTGTAAGTTTTGCTAACAAATGGTCTAGACATAGTTTAGCATGCTCTAAATCCTGCCATTATTGAAGAGGCAGAAGACAGAAGCACTCCTGGTGAGGCTGATCATGAGTTGTGCTTCTGCCCATAGATTGTTTAGACTGGGAAAACTGCGGTCTCATGGTTATGCAAAGACAACCTGCTGATGAAAAGAAGCCCCCTGAAAAGAATTTGTGTCAGGGAAGAGAATGGGATTTGGAAATAAGGTGGAAAAGATGCTGACTAGAAGAAAGATCCTGGAAGTAAGAAAAGATCCTGTAGATCTTTTGGAATTAAAGAATATCTCAGATTGGGATGGATTGATTCCACCCCCCTGCTCCTCACAGGAGTACCTAAAATTAAATCATATGACTAAGAGTAACACCCAGACTCTCCTTGAACTCTTACAAGCCTGGTGCTATGACCACTTCACTGGGGAGCAGGTTTCACCCACTGACAATCCTCTCAGTGAAGAACCTTTTCCTCATGTCCTGAACCCTGAATTTCCCCTGATGCATCTTCATAGCATTTCCTCCTGTGCTGTTGCTGGTCAACAGAGAGGTATGTGGAGACAAGTAGCAGGTGATGCCTAAGAACTTTGGGCAGTGATGTCCAATGTCTGTAAATGCAAAGCAGTGGCAGAGCTCAAGCTGATGGCTGGACCAGCAGCAACCTGTCTGCCCAGGCAGGGAAGTTGAGACCTCATGAGCTCAGCTCTGAGGGAAACTGAATGAGTGAGTGTGTGAAATAAAGTAGACTGAAAACTCTGATATATTGGAAACTAGATCCACTACAAGTTATTGCTTACCCATGAGATTACTAACATTTCTGACTACAAAAACTCTTGAAAAAGAATCTACAGTAAACATTAAAACAAACAAACAAAACCACACAAAAATGAGTCAGAACTGCTGCTGGGGCCTACACACAAAGCAGTGACAGGAAACAACTGTCATCTTGACACACCTCCAGGCTCAGACAAGAAGCCATCAATTTTCCAGACTGTTATTGAAAATATAAAATATATGAACACACTTGAAAATCTTTGCTTCAACATTTTTCAAACTGTTCCTTGAAGACATGGCACTCAGGAGAGCTCCCTAAGAAATCCAGAAGACTTGCACTTAGCTTGATTTTTCCATCTCTGCATTTAGTTGTTCTGACCTCTGGTGGCAGATTTTGCTATTTTATTATGCTTAGTCTGAATCTCAGGGATTTCACTAAACTCTACAGAAACAGTTCCTAGCTTTCCGAACAGAGCAAGTTTCTATTTAAATGAGAACACCTAGGCTAACACCCAGGACTACCATTATACTTGTTGCCCAAACTATATCCATCACGATCTGATGATTAAATGTGCAGATAATTCAGTATTTCTGAAGTTTCCTGAATTCTACTTTAAATTATGCCATAAATCCTCCCAATGCTGACACAGTGGGGTATTTTCTGTGATAAGTATCTTACATCAGAAATATTACCAAAAAGTTGGAGCTAAACTTCTATTTGGTTGTACTTAAATGTCTTCTGATGCCTCTCCAAAAGAGGACTTCAACATAGGGTAAACAGGATAGTATTTAGATCACAGCTTCTAGGTAAAAGAAAGATCTGGTTTAGTCCAAAGGAAAGCAGTAAAATAATTCTGTGATGCTGTACCACTAAATTCTGTGGCACAGACGAACCCTGAAGTGTCCCAGAAAGGAGGTATCACAGCAGTTTTGAAGAAGTTAAATTGCTGGCAGAAGACCAAGAGTGTGGCAAATTCAGGGTCTAGAAAACCACCATTCTCAAGGGCAAGGCTGCCAGAAGGATTCTGTGCTGTGTGAATAAATTCAACTTAATTTTATAAGGAGCTTTTAGTGACTTTTCAAGTTAATTATTATAGTTATGAACTGACTGACAAAGTCCCTTACAGAAACTCTGTAAAATCTACATAAAAACCTCCAGAAAACACAAGCAAAACTGCTTTATAATACTTCTGTAAAACAAGAGTAATGACTGGAAGGTTAGGAATTTCTCACAAACTAATAATGACAAGGTTGAAGCCTGAGGTGAAGCCTCTAATGCTTAGAACCCAAATCAAATCATTATGTGCCAGTGAATACTGTCCCCATTTACCACTGCTTCATCTCAAATCATTTCAATTCAAATATACTGAAGCTTGCCAGTTTAAATGTTAAAGAGTAATTCTGCACACAACTGTGTATTTCATATAATGTAGAATGAAGAAAATACAACTCCTGCCAAAAGAACAGAAATCTACAATCATAGATATCAATGGGCTTGATTTTGAATAATAAATAATTTAAGGCAGCCAAACTCACAGACTCCCTTTCAGATAGTACGTGTCAAAAGCTTATTTACAGAAGCACCAGTCTCAAAATACACATAGATTTTGTTCATTCCCATTTCTTCAGTGCTTATATTTTCAACACTGTTTTTCCAATAGGAATAGAGGTCGCCCTCACTCAATTTGGAGGTGGCAGCAAGTTGAGTTGGAGCGCTGATCTGCTGGAGGGTGGAAGGTCCTGCAGAGAGATCTGGACAGGCTGGATTGATGGGCCAATTTCATGAGGTTCAACAAGGCAGAGTTCTGCACCTGGGTCACAACAACCCCAGGAAAGCCTTTGGGCTTGGGACAGGGTGGCTGGAAAGGTGCTTGGAAGAAAAGGACCTCAGGGTGTTGGTCAATAGCAGATGAACATGAGCCAGGTGTGCCCAGGGGGCCAAGGCCTGCATCAGCAATAGCATGGCAGCAGGACCAGGACAGGGATTGTACTTCTGTACTCAGCACTGGTGAGGCCACACCTCAAATCCTGTGTTCAGTTTTGGGCCTCTCACTACAAGAAAGGCATTGAGAGGCTGGAGCAAGTCGAGAGAAGGGTCTGGAGCACAAGTTTGAGGAGGAGCAGCTGAGGGAACACAGGGTGTTCAGCCTGGAGAAAAGGAGGCTGGGGGGAGACCTTGGGGACCTTATCACTCCCTAGAACTACTTGAAGAGAGTTTGTAGTGAGGTGGGGTTTGGTCTCTCCTACCACGTAACAAGTAATAGAAGAGGAGGAAATGGCTTCAAAGTTGTGCCAGATGAGGTTCAGATTGGATATCAGGAAAAAATTGCCACTGTAAGAGTTATCAAGCACCAGAACAGTCTGCCTAGGGAAGTGGTAGTCACCATCCCTGAAGGAATTTAAAAGACCTGTAGATGTGGGGCTTAGAGACATGGTTTTGTGGTGGACTTGTCAGTGTTAGGGTAAGTTGGATTCATATTTAAGTGTCTTTTCCAAACTACGTGATCTGTGATTCTGTATCATAAAAAGTTTATTTTCCAGGTACTTCAGTGTTTCACAATTTATTTTTTTACCTTGAACCCATTTAAGTCTGTATATTTTATCTTCTGTGGAGGTAGTAGGTAGCAAGTAAAAATGAGAGCAGTGAGATAGGAGTTTTGCCTGGGATCAATACTAGGAACTGCTCTGATAAACCAAAATGGAAAGTAAACACACAACTCTTCTTTGTCAGGTATTCAGTGAGATAAATCAATAACACAAACCCCAGTGCTTTCATAAATATAAACAGAAGACAACAGGTAGTTTTAAATGAGAATTTTGTGATGTCCTAGAAAATTAACTTGAGGATCCTCTTATTTTTAAGAAGCTGGATATTGGTAAGAGAAGCCTTATTACAGAGAATGCATGCAAGACAAAATACAGACCTACAAATTCAGGCAAACCTTCTGTAATTGCCAAGCAGTAACTGCCATCTGAAAACTGCCAAAATAAATATTTTCTGTTGACCTTTCTTAGTGTTCATTCAGGAAATTCAAGGGTTCAGGTTTGAGAAGTGGATTCCTGTCCCAAGATCTTCATGAGTTTATGAACACTGTCTTAAGTCAACGAGATAAAGGAAGAAAACTTTTCTTGAATTTTAGCAGAAAAACTGATATTCGTTCACCTCCAGCATTTGAAAATGCTTCCCTGCTGCAACCAGAAGCGGTGAAGCACTGACCAAACAAGAAGGCACTGAGTGAATAGGTTTGCAGAGCAATGATTATCTCTGAATTTGAGAAAGGTCACAGTTAAAAAAAGCAAAACTTGTTGGGCCACAATTTGCACAACTGAAATACTAGGTCTGGCAAGTACCCTCCCGAGTGACAGACTAAGAATTCAGAAAGGAAGGATGAATTTGAAGGCACACAAGTTGTGAAGCTACTAGGAAGAGTGAAGATAGGGAAACTGAAGTGAAACGTGACATAAAAGAATAGACAAGGGCAGAAGATAGAAGAGAAAGAACTTCGACAAATGATTGTGTGAAAGGCAATGTTATTCCTTCTTGCCAATATGGAGCTCGAGGATCATAGTTCATATCTCTTACGATTTCTGACAACTGACATATGAAGCAAATGTATGACATGTATCAAAAGCCATATTTGGTCAAATTTGCAGGATCATGATCAAAAGCTTTGGAAAGAGGACTTATTTAATTACGATTATTTTGGGAAAATTATAACATTCAAGTCCTATAAGATGAATGTTTGCACAGATTGAGAAAGAATGATTCCATGATTTCAACAGAAGACCAACATACTTTGTGAAAATAGTTTCTCCATGACAGCACCATGGAAATTAACAGACCAAAATCAACTAAATCTAATGAAACTTTTTTTTAATAACTGGATGGAAATGTGAGTCAGTTTTCTAAACTTTACAAAATCAAAGAGAAAAAAAAAATCCCTATAATTCCTCTTGATTTCTTTATTGCAGTGCCCTAGAGAAGTCGATTTTACTGCAAATCTTAAGGCAGTTGCATTATTTTTAATGGTACCCAAAAATCATATTATAGCTGGCAGAAAATTAAAAGGCTACTAAGAAACGAAAAGGAAGAAAAATTTATTTCATTTAGTTAAAATGGATGGGATTATTAAGTTTTACCACCTCCAGGTAGCTGGAGAAAAAATTATCAACCACTACTTTATGAGAATCATAAATGTGTTTTAATAGGTAGATGAGAGCTCTTCAAGAAATACATGACTGAAGGCAAAAAATAGTCACTGGCTAAGAATTGCATTTATTGAATTGGCATATTAATTGCTATTATTCGAAATTCAACTTTATCTTGATTATAATGAGACTGTCTGGTGGTTTTCCCAAAGGATTCTTAAGTGAATGCTTTCCATTTGTTATTATGTGTTGTGGCTGTAGCACAATTTTGCCCACATTCTGGTCAGGTCTTTGGATTCTGCCAAATTGGTAGAATTATAACACTATGTGATTATTGCATACAAGTGTAGCAGACAAATCTTCCAAATTCAGGAAGATGAGATCTGAAAACCAGAATGCAATATGAGGACTGAATAACAAAACGGTATTTTCTTAGTAAATTTTAGCAACCGTGCTTTGTAGAAATGACTTCATTTATTTCAGCTTAAACATTACTCTTGATGATGGAGGTGCTGACAAAACCTGCAACTGATCAGAAAACAAGTACCTCAAGAAAAAAATCTATCCTATATAATAATTTTCCATTACTCTGAAATATCTGTATAGTGTCTAAGTAGAACAAAACAATTGCAATAGTTTTAAACACCTTGTTTAAAAGCTGTGTAAATCATCGCGGCAACACATTTGATGTTAGAATAATGCAGCAGGGTTCATGCGTATGTGCACAGGATTTCTGTTCTGGAGTATTTAAATGAAGTCATTATTCAGTAAAATACCTGTCACTTGAAGAGTAGATTTGAAAACATGCTGTTGAATAGAAGTATAATTTTGCAATAGATTTTTAGATGTTAAGTACCCAGAGGCAAACTCAAACTGTAGTGCCACATACACACAGACCTTTTTTCCCCCAAAGCAATGAAAGGAAAGCACATTGCAGTACACAATATGACCTTTGGGTCTTGTACTTGTCAAATGTTATAAAAATTCAACTACTGAAATTCTCATTATAAGGATTACTTGAAACAAGTTTTATTAAACTACCCCAGCTATTTAAAAGTGAAAAAATAAAATAAAAAAAATAAGTAAAAATCAGATATGACCCCCTAACCTCAGTGCCAGCAAGATGACATTTGTGATAAAAATTACCAACTACTGTAATCTAATAATCCAGGGTTAAATTTAATGTTTGTTTCAACTTTTTTTCCAACTACAGTAGCCTTCTGAGAAATTCCATCATTTACTATTTTCTTTAATAGCAAGGGATAGAAAAAGAAAGAGAAAGCCAATGGTTCTTTTTTTCTATAACTAAACCTGAGGCTGTGATATAATAGATGCCAAATATGGCTTATGTTAGATTTGTTCCTCTAATACTTTTTAAAGGCAATGTATGTACTATTTTCAAAAATGACTGAACAAAGAAAGAAATTTATGATTCTAAAACAGTGGTGTTTGAATGTTAATAATCCCCTACAATCAGCACAACAGCTACTGCCAGCCATGCAAAAATGCACAGGAAATAGTAAACACTCGACAGAAAAAAATCATGGAAAAAGCAGGTCATTAAGATCAGGTAGAAGCAAAATGCACAAGCTCTTTCACTCCAAGCATAAGCTTAATAAAACAACTCTCTTAAAAAAATTACAATATTGACAGACCTGTGGAGGAACCTGCCTCCTTTTTTGGTCAGGGGTTGTGACATACACAGCTTGTGCATATGCGTAACTTTTGAACCGTGGTTTAGGAGAAGGCGAAGGTCCCTGGGGTACACTGACTGTGATCTATGAATAAATTAGAATGTACATATGGGTAGGAGCATGGATTATAGAAGTAAAGTATTGGTTTTAAGAGTAACCGAAGAAAAGGAAGAAGGAAGGTCATCCCCAGTTACATTTTTCAAGGCCAGTGTTGGTATTCAGCAGGCAAAACGGGATGGTATTAAGGAAACCTCTCATTTAATCTGACACCCTTACAAAAAGCAGCAAACTGTCAGGACTTAACACCAGCAGAATAACAATGTAAAGTGAAGCTTCTTTATAATTTACAAGCAGAGGCTCAAAAAGCAAGTGATCTTGTGTCACATATTGAATAAACAGAGCCAATACTTATCTGCTCGGTACTCTAAAAGAGAGTGAGCATCCCAAACCCAACATACAGATTAAATTCAGGCAAGTACGCTAGGTCTGAAATGCACTAAATACTTCAGCAGAAGCTGTCTGGTGATATCACTAAAAAACAAAACTGACATTGCAATCATAAATTAATTCCAAATATTACATAAGTTTTGTGAGAGGACAACTGCTAACTGAGAAGAGATTATTTTAAAATACAAGTCAGTGTAAATAAAATGCTAAAAAAATTTAAAAGTATCATGACTATGGAGAAATGCCAATAGCCATTCTCTAAAAAAGTAAAGATGTTTCTATCTGCTTTTAACTGTAAAGCCTCTCCAAATTTCTTTGTTTTTCCTTGAGGTGTCCTACCACAATCCAATCGCACAATGCTGTACAAGAGAAGTGCAAAGCACTTATTTGGTGAATAGTAATTTTTAAAACAGTCTGGTGTGAGATAAAAACCAGTATGGAAGTACATGCAGACAAGTACAGCTGATTTGCCTGGGGTGAAGAGATTTTGTCCATTATGCCCATGGGTTTTTTGCCTGCCACTGGCCATTTAACATGAAACTCATGGGGTAGGCAGGGAAACAACCACTTCAGAGCAGCAAGATGAAAACAGAAAACTGTAACTCACTTCTTGTGAAAAATGCTGTTCATGTACCTCTATGTGCTCTTCTCTAGTGACCCTTGAGTGTCGTGGCAACATCTCCACCTCCCTGATGGCTTCCATGGTGACTTGTTGGGGCAGGACTTGAAAGAGCGAAGTCACATACATTAAGATGGACTTTTTATCAGGACAGGCAGTTGCAACATCTGGAAGGCAAATTAACATGTGTCATTTCAGTTTCCACATTACACAGAGAAATAGCCAATTAGTTTCACGGAAAGTTAATAGACTAATGAGCAATCTATTGTTCACATGAATTCTCTAGAGACTAATTAGAACCTTATGATCCGTTCCAAAATTGCAGAACAAACTTGCATATTAAGGAGAAGGAGCCAATGTTTATAAAGGTAATTTTATCCCATTCAGCATGAACTTTCCATCTATATTTCTTGAGTCAAAATGCACTTTGACACAGTGATACCCATTGAGCAGGACTAGACATAGGAAAAGGTGTATTTGCTTGTGCTGTACAAAAGCTGCCATTATAAAAAAGTAAGGACAACCTCATTTTCTAAGTCATGCTTTGTACGTTGTCCCCACATCATTTAACCACTGAAAACAACAACAATGTAGGGGAAAAAAAAATACCAGTTTTTCTAGTGAATGGGTTCATAAAAAACAACTGTTGAAGTCAAACTATAATAAAGCTACATAGCTTTTATATTCTAGTCTTGCATTCTTCATGATATCTGTGGAATATCAAAGGAACATGGTATTCACAGGCATTAAAATACATAATAGAACAACTCTGCAAAAAAAACCAAAACCAAAAAACAAGAAACGTAAAATCTCCATGGTCTTTAGCAGTCAGTACAAGAAACTTTGCATGAAAACAAAGACGATTCCAGCTTTTGCACATAGCCATGTGATACATCAGCAGGAAAAGCAGTTTCCCTGACTCAACAATTCAAGCCAATAACGATTTGTAAAAATGTGAGGCATGTGGCAGCTCTTTGAAATAGTGACTTTGTTATTTGCCATTGATGCATACTTCCTACACTCAGTCTAGTGAATCAAGATGTAAAACGACAGTTGTACAAGAAATTTATCATTAATTCCATAAATGTTTTAACATGGGCACTGGCGGAAAGCCAAGAACTATGAGTTTTTACTGTCTCAGATCAATCGTGTCTTAGCTAAGATTTGAGTTCACAGAAAAAAATAATCAATTATTCTTCAAGGTGGCATCTCATTCTCTCTTCCTAGAATGCAGAACAGACGTGAGGAAAGGCACCTTACATTTAAGTTTCACATATATTTGGAAATTAAGAAAAGACATTCTGTCAATGATTTTGGTTTGGTTTTCTGACCCATCTCCATATCTTTGCTCGGTACTTTATGAAAGAAAGCTGAAGGTTTAGTCTACTTAGCACTGGCAGGAAAAACGGCACATTCCCTCTAACATTTCCACTTCCATATTGTACGTATTTTACTATAACCATCTTCTCATCTTCTCTTTAATATTCTAACACCATTTTGTTATACTTAGTGTCCAGTGGCAATTGATGTTTACATGAATACCCATGCCTTCCTACAGAGAAGAGAACACACTGGATGAACAGACATCAGTACCAGCTGTGATTTTTCTATTGTTTGTTCATTATTTTCCTTTCCTAAATGTCCTGTTAACCAAATGGGCAAATACCTTATCATTTATCTACAAAAATATCTCACAAAATAAATAAAATGAGTACCTAGCAAATAACAGATACCAAAAATTGTTTACCCATTTTATCTGACAAATAAAAAGTACACATGCAGCTGTCAAAATCCACTGGCAAATAGGAAAGGATTTAATTATTTAATCACAACAAACAGCTAAACAACCATAGTTACAAAGCCTGGAATATCAATCTGTCTCTCAAAAGTCTTTTTCATGGGCTCCTGAATTATCAGAGCAGGAATGACTTCTACTATACTGTGCCTTTTCCTTCATATTTTCTTCTTTTGAACCCTAGTCTGATGTAGTATCTTTACCACATGCTGAGTTTGATGGCTGTTTGAAATTCCAGTAGCTAGGCAGTAAATAAATTGAAATTCAAGCATTTTCTTACAAGGAATTTTAACATTTATTTGCAAATATGTCTACTTTCATTTGTGGGGCAAAAATATCTGTCAAGCCAATATAAACCTCCTAAAACCTTATCTCAAACTGTTGGAAAATACAGAAGATTTTTAATAAAACTAATTCAATATATGTAAACTATGTCATTTTTCCAATACTACTTTTGAGAAAATTATCCAGGATTTTTTTTTTCCAGACCAATTCATTTTCTCAAATTCAACTCAGAGGCAATTCTTTCAGAATCTTTTCATCACTTTTCTTGACAAAGACTATCCATAGTAGGATTGAAAAGAATATAAAGAATGAAAAAAATATTAGACTACAAGTCAAAAGAGTGTTTAAAATGGGAAGCATTTTAAGGTTAGATTATTAACATGTTTATCAATAAAGAATCTGAAAGGCTTTGGAAAGCTCTGAAAACCATTCCAGTTCTTTAATAAGATACAGTTACACAAAAGTGATGAAAAAGTTTCCAACATGAGAATTCCAGTTACTGAGAGGAAACTTTTTCAGTATGAAACTTTATGATGACAGATTAATATTTTTCAAAAGAAAACAGCGACTTAAACTGAAATGTGTCACATGAAGCATACTGTTCAGACAACTATTCTTGATACCTTTTATGATCCATGGGGTTACTTACTAAGACATATGGTTTCTTTAAGCATTCTTTATCATCAAAGAAACAAAACTACCTTTCAAGACCCTGACTTTATGTGCTCCCCCTGAAAACATATTCACATCCCAACCATTTAGAGAGATTAGTCTATCCAGGGAAGGTCTCCAGTCAAATTCATAAAATACAGAGAAATAAAACAAAACACTTATTTTGATATATGGATCAAAATGTCTGTCTGAGTCTAAAGAGACACCATAAGAATTCAGTTTTGACCACGACTTCTAATGTACAATAAGATTCTGTTCATCTAGAAAAGCAGTTATTTGGTAATAAGTACCAAAAGAGCAGCAAGAATCTGAGTTCACACCAGAACACTAAACCCGTGAAATATAACCCAAATCCACTACTGTTTAAGTGCAGTTGCCTTTAAAGGCAACTTTAAAGTATTACAGGTTTAATTTGGGAAGCAATTTGCCTGATAGAAGTTCACTGCAGCTTGATTTTTATTAGCAAATATTCTTTGTTTTCTGATGAACATAACCACAAACCTGCTTGTTTGTTAAGGATGAACACAATAAACTTGAAGCATTCTCAAATGAATTATTTTCTAACAGCGCCAAAAGAGTAAGTAAATATGTCAAACTCTTCAAAAAGTGATCCAGCAGCCAATTTTTATGAGCCTTGCAGTTCACAAGAGGTTTGGTTCTGGAATCCGTATGTTTGGTCAATGAACAAATCCCTGCTAACATTTCCAGTTCTGGCGCAAAGACGACTTTTTAAGGGATGAGCGAAAACGAGGATGATATAAAACACCTAAATAAGTTCCATACCAAAAAATACAGGTCTAGCAACACAAACAAAATCCAGAATTTTCCTACACAGTGCTACATTATGTATACAAAGCCACACAGAGAGCACAAGTTATAAGTTTTTATGAAAATGTTTCTTCCAGTTTTAAAATACATGGCTACTTATAGCATAACCATGCATTTTTAATAATATTTTGCTTTCTCCAGGCTCTGACCAAGTAACAGTTCTGATACTATTTGTGCTGATTCCACTTACTCTTTGTATCAAACTAGCAGCAAAATAACTTTGAAAGAGGAGAGCTTAAATGCCTTCTGCATTGCAAGAAAGATTATATTCATGTACATAAATTGCTGATCTGGTTTCCTTAGACTGAGAGACAAATTCTGAAACATACCTTACCTTACATAGTGCTGAGATGCAAGGTAAGACTTGAGCCCTAAAAATACAAGAAATTCTTTGTCCTCAACAGAAGCAGCTAGGATTTCCACAGAATCACAAAGTAGAAAACATAGAAAACTAACTTCCAAATCCTATATATTACCTAATACTTTTTGCTTCTATTACAATAATAATAAAAAATCCCAATGTTTTAATATTATTTGCTGCTATCCCAAACAAGATTTTCAAATCTGTGCTAAATAAAAAGCATTGCCCTCCCTTCCACAATAAATCTGAGATTCTCAAAGCTGATTCGAGTTTTCAGAGATTATGTAGTTTTCTTCCCTGATAAATGAAGACTGTTGTTATTTCTTCTTTCAAAGTGTTTTTTTTAAAGGCTTATTATTGATGCTTATATGAAATCATTACTTATTACAAGTTCTGAAAAAATTCTACTGATATTTCCAAATGCATTTGTTTAGAAAGTAGAAGACCTTAGATTGCTGAGATAAGACAGAAATCTAACTGATACATAAATGGTTACTTTCTACAACGTAAACTCATTTCAGGAGATATTTCCACATTCATCTGGCTACACCTAGTGTGGCACCAGCCTCAGTCACAGTATCTAAGACGAGCGCACAGAGAAGCATTTATAAAAGTGCAGCCACAACTCACATGTAGCTTTTACTTATTTTACCTTTTAGCCTCAAGGACAAGGGTGAACTTTTCAAAGAATGTTCAAAAATCTGTGGTAATCTGTCTGAAAAGGCTCACCAAAACACTTTGAAAGAGCTTTCATAAAACCCAAGTTACATATTTTGATCTTGCTTTTATTTGGATGAATCTAAATTTGCAATTGAAACTGTATGAAAGTGCATGAGGCTGTACTAGTAAAATTTAAACTAGTCAGTCTTAAATAGCAAGAAAAACAAGTAATATTTCATTCCCAAATGGATGCATTAGAAACCCAGGCAAAAAATATCTTGAAAACTTTACGTCCAAAACTAACGGGGGAAAAAAAAAAAAAGAAGAAAAAGGTCGGAAATTTTAAACTTGGTAATTTGTACCCCAAAGGCATGCTTTTGGTCACTTAACAAGTCTATTTACAGATATTAAGCTATGACAGAATCATGAAGCCTGTCTGCGATTTGCTGTTACTGGTGAAATAATTCCCTGACTGTGAAAACATGAGCCTATATATAGGTCATTCTTATTCAAACACCAAGAAACAAGCAAGATAATCAGGCAAAGATTATAAATTGTTTTGCTTAAATGTATACAAACTTCTCCCTCAGTTTCCACTTGGTCTCAAAACGACATTTTCCTACAATCCATGTTTATATTAATGGGATGATAATAGCAGGAAGAACAGAAGTAGTAATGGTTTACTCTACTGACACTCACTGCTGCCACTAAGACCCTGAAGCAATGAACTACAGTCTCTGAAAGGCCAGCCAGTAACTGCACTGTCTACTCACAATTATTGACCTTTTTTGCTTCTTTTTTAAACTTGTAATTATTTTCTGCCCTGTTTTTGACTCCACCAGTAGATTGGATGTTAAATACAAAATGAGAGAAATTTTTGTGAGTAATCTCAAGGAACGGCCCTGGACCTGCAGACAGACAAAAATCAGTGTATGAAATACTGCAGAACTGCAAATATTGAAAAGTGGAAACTAAAACTGATGATTTTAAAACTTTATTTTAGAAACAAAGTTAAAGCAAAGGTCAAAATTTTTCAAAGGCTATTCAGTGGCCTACATGAAGAAGCATAGTGATCACAGTCTATTATTTTGCTGACTAAAATTCACATATTACAAAATTAAATGCTAGAAAAAGGCACAAATTACACACAGACAATTAAGTGAGAGTGGAAGCCCGGAAGACAGTCCACTTACACAGATAGTGGCACTGTTTTTTCTTCTTTTCTGTTGATATGAATAGCCATAAACCTAAACCACTATGAAACTCTCAGAGCTGTTGTTAGTTTTTAAACACAGATTTCCCTAAGAAAGTAAATGTTTTAAACCTGATAGTTAAGACCTACAGAGTACATTCAAAATGCTGAACTTTATAGGCTGTATTGAATAAGGTCACAACAGCAGCATGAAGAAAATATCTTCAGAAGATTAACACATTTGTGTTTGCCTTTTAGAATTACAGAAACAGGTCAGGATTTGTGAGATTAAAGTGCTGCAGAATTCAAGTGTATCTGGTAATAAAATATTTGGTGGTAGAGAATACCTTTAATCTGTCTGAATGTCTGCTCTGATTTGCTGCATGAGTGTGAAGGAGCCTTGGATTAATATGCCAGCACTATCCTGGTTAAGTGAACTTGATGCTATCTCTGGTTTTTAAACCTGCAAAATCAGACTTAATACCTCTGCTGAACAGTAAAGGTGTTGCTTAGTCTTTTTCAGGTTCCTTATAATATTAAACATTGATTCAGTAACACCACAACCTTGGCACCTTAAGCTGTATCTAAAATAAGTGTCTTCTTAGTCACAAAGATAGAGAAATGAAGAAGTGAAGTCAAAATGGCAAAGGAATAAAACACTGGTTTTAAAAATTTGGGGTATGATAATAACATTTTTATCATATCATGTTGTATACTAATATTTTTGTTATTGAGTAGGAGTGAGCATGGCTCTCACCAATTTTCTGAAATAATAGATAGTAGTCAACAGTTAATATACTCACAAAACTGATACAAACCACTGAAAGCTGCAGTTTGATTTTTCAAAACCTCGAAATGCGGTGAGGGGTGGGGGGGAACGGCCAGAGGAAAGAAAACTAAAATATACCTTGTCATCTACGTCCTACTGAAGAGTCCTGAAAATGAAGACAGATCAAGGGAGTTATGGTGTCTGATATCAGAAATATGGTGTCTGAATCAGGAATAGTGTTCAAAAAGGGTAACATTAGCAGTCACAAAAACAGTCATTTTGCTAAGAGTATTTGAGATGTTTTCAGACAGGCTAATATTTGAGAAAGCAAATGGGACAATATTTCAAAATATTGTACATTTTCCACTTTACTTTTATAAATATTTAGTCTAGAAAAATTGCACAGGTTACTATAAAAAAAAAAGAAAAGAAAATTAGAGACTGAAATCCAGTAACTAAAGATTTTATAATGTCCTATGGAGATAAATTCATTACTTTTATTTCACTGCAAAATCTTTCATAAAGATAAAATGATATAAGGTAAGTGGGAAAGGGCAATTGAAACCTAATCAGCCAATTCTGAACAGACAATACAGAGAGCCGTGTGCATACTGGATGGGTGATTCCATACTTAGTAAGAGAAGGTAATATTTCTTCAAGTGCAATCAAAAAATGTTGGGAATCACAGCATTCTTCTGAAATGATACTGAGAAGTACAGGGATTCTGCTACTATGGTGTTTATACCTTCCTTTTAGTCCCATCTGAAATTTGCTATTTCTGTCATCAAGGCAAGCTCATGATCACCTGAGGTTAATTCCTTCCCAAACCAACAAAACAGAATGCTGAGTGCTACTACAGGCAGCTCGTGCTTTTCCCCATTAAAACCTTATGGACAACTGGTTTTCCATGAAACCTGAGAAAAGGAAAATGGACAAAAGATTGAAACCTAAACAAGAAAGTATCCAAGACGAACTAATTTCACTGTAAATCGAAACTAAGCTGTTATTGGCTTTGTTTTGGTGTATTAAAAAAATGTAGCAGAAGGTTTAAGGAACATAAAGTTCTATGCAATAAAATTCCTAAATTTAGGTCAAGATCAAGTGTAAAATTAATTCTAGATATCTTTAAAAAGTTACAAAATTTATTGCATATAATAGTACATACAAGGATAATGCCTGTTTTCCACTAATTTAGGCCTGAATATTGTTTGCAGATACAAAAATACCTTTTATATTCAGTAGACCATACTTGAATAGGGCATGCAAGTTTGATTAATTGCAGCTAAAAAAAAATCAGAGAAATTTTAAGTAGCATTATGAGAGACTGGGAAAATTTATAGCTCTTAAGCTTCTGTTACATATAGAATATTTAACAAAAAAAAAACCGCACTGACAGGAATTGATGTGTACAAATTGATTTGATATTCCAGTTTTAAATTCAAAGAAGATGTTTCTTGATGAGTCTTATGGCTACACATCTTGAATTTTCTCACTGCATGTGTTGCTCCTATATCTAAATGAAGACCAGTTACCTGAATAATATAGGCTTCTACATGTATCACGCATGAACAGTATCCAAAATGACAAATGAAGTCTTTAAGAATGTTAACTGTAGCAGATGCAAAAAGGCTATTTCCACATTAAAAGCATATCTTCAAAAAATACATATACATCTTGAAAATTTTGAAACTCATGTGTTAAGAATTTATATATATCATGATCATTCCTGCATTGAAATGTTAAAGAAACAGGTTAGAAGAATTCCTATAAATGTTGTGGGGGACAGATTTTTAACATTTGAGGGATTATTTCACCAAGAACACAGCAAATACATTAATGTCCTAATCTTTTTCCTTAGGCTGATCATGAGGAAAAGCAGTCCAAAATGTGTCAGGCCAATACTTTTTAAAGATGCAAGCTTTGACTGAAGGGTTACTACCTATGCGCTTCCCATCTTCCAGGAAGTTATTTAATTCTACCTGTAATGTAATTTAAGGAAAAAACCCTTGAATTTGATTATCTGAGGAAGAGAACTGCTCATGCTCAACAGTCAGAACTTCTTAAGCCCATACTCTGAGGCATTAAATACCTTTTCAGCTGGAAACATATGCTCACGTTTTGCACAAATGTAAGCTTCCATTCACATTTCAACAATTTTATACATGGCTAGTGTTGGAGAAGCAAAGAAATAAATCAAGGGCAAAGCAGGATGTCTGGTAATACATACTTAAAAGACTTATAAATCAATATTTTAGTGACTCTTATTTAAACAGGCAGCTGAAAGAAGGTGTCTTGCCTTTTCTAGCCAATGTAAGCCTCAGCCTAGCTGACTAAACAGAAGTGTGTGTGACACTGATGAGAGTGGAGCAGCATGTGAGAGGCCAAAGAGAAGTTAAAATGCTACAGCTTGGTGGAATCAGACCACATTTGAGGACATCATATCTATAATATTCACTTCAAAAGTTCCCTGCAAGATGGAATAGCTGCAAATATGCAACAAGAGCAGCCAGGTGTGACTGGGGTGCCAAATGGTATATTATGTGTGTATCAAACAATATTAAAATAAATACAGCAAATTTCAAATGTGCAACACAATACATTAAACTTATTAAATATATAAAAGGAAAACCATAAGTATTGAAACATTGCAATTACAATCTAGGGGTCAGCATAAAAGCAGCACTGTAATGCTTTACTGTGTGCTCTGAAAAAGGGAATCCTTCTTAGTACTGTATCAGAAAGGCAAACTGTGAAAGAAGAGCCTACATGGGATACCTGAAATCAGTATTACAGTACCAACTTGTTTATCAGACATGTTTCTGACTTCACTATTAAAAGTTCCTCTCACATTTTTCTCAATTCAGAAGTATTAATTTTCTTCATGGCCTTCTCTCACAGAAACAAATGGATAACAAAATTTCAGTACTCAGACAGTTAATTCCAGGAATGTTTTATGACAATGGCAGTATAGGAGCAATTTACAAAGAATCACAACATTTTAATGTTGGCTTTATTAAATAACTCTGACAAATTTATGGTTTAAATGCTTTAAACACATTAATCTCTAGTCCACTGCAATACATTTAGGACCTAAATAAGCATTGTACTAGTTTGTGAATGAGTGCTATGACACAGAACATGTTGAGTCTGCCAGGACTCAAGGATGAAAGGTTAAGAAATGGTAATTTTATCTTTTCAAGAGTTTCTAGAAGTGATAAAAATTTTGGGACATTCGGACTGCGACTACTCTTCAGATAACGTCGGAATCCCAGTCTAAATAAAGCGCAGCTCCTTTTAAGGCTCTAGTTGTGCATGTCCATCTGTTGTTCAGCAAATGCAGACAAATCACACAAGATCAGGACCAAAGCCTGTCACATTCACCAAAAATTGCAAAATTACAACTGCCAAACTTTGCAGAATAGCTGCAATTATGTCAAATATGTATAGTGTTATGTACAACAGCACCTCCTGAAAATACTTTATACATCTGAGCATTCAAGGAACAGAGAGATCACAGCCTTGAAATGCAAGACTTGTTATTTTTTCATTAAAGTACCAATTCTGAAAGACAAACCAAATTCATCTTCAAGAAACATAATATTGATTTTATTCCCCAAAGCATTAACAAGATTTGATTTGGAATTCTGTCTTCTGATCAGACATGTCCAAGAATGATAAACCACAAGTGGAAGAGAAAAAAGTTGTTAGTCTTAAGTAGACAGTGTAGAGAAGAACAAAACCCTATTGAGAGTCTAGTCAAAGAAAGGCTCAGAGCAGCTACATGAGTGTTCCTTATAAATATATCATGGGGTGAAAGCAATCAGAGCAAAACCATCAAGCTCAAGGACAATGTTAGCACAAGAACAAAAGAGAACACAAACCTGAAGAAATATAGCCTAAAAATGCAAAAAAGTTTACTGCCTTCAGAAAGAGAGGTTCTGAGCAAGGCAAAGGAATAAAAGCAAAGCATCCAACTGACTACAACAGGACTTGAGGAATTCAATAAAACATTTATAATGAAACGTTTACCTGAAATTGCATGTATCTTCAACGAAAAATCAGGTCCTAAATGTTTTGTTCCTCCCCTCCTTTTTACATTACAGTTAATGCTAACTATTTTTTAGCTATACTATTTTAATACAGGCTACAGTTTCATGTTTCTCTATGAACTCCACTCCCTTGCTTGTTTTTATTTAATTATTCACTTATGGGGAAATATGTCCATGCAATAACCTGGCCAAAATAATGACAAGAATAATGCGTCATGTCTGACTATTCTTAGAAACTCTGATAAAGCATTAGACTAAAGATGTAAAAGAGCTTTTGCATATATAGCATACATATACATATTTAACAACTAACAGTACATCAACAGAGCACGTGAAAGAAAGCTGGAGTAACATCAGTGCAGTCAGTATAATGTAAATAGGAGTTAGGAATGCATTAGAACAACAACCAGTTTTATTACATATTTATCACTCATTATGCTAATGAAGAAAATGCAAACAACCCTAAAAATGTGTTTAGATAGGACTATGAAGCAACATAAAAATTAACCAGGTTAAATCTAAATATTAGTTGGCGAATATTTTAACAAGCAGAAGGATTTTTAAATAAGGAGCAGAGGCTAAGCATAAAAAAAAAAAAAAAAAAAGAACAGGTAAAAGTTCAAGAAAATATATATTTCTGGGAAGAGATGGTATGCCTCCATTTCCTGCAAGAGACACTCTCCAGGAAATATCACCCTCCTTTTCTTCAGCTTGGCCTGCCTCTGATGCCTCCTGTGACAAGGAGTTATCTTCCTCACCTGTCTCACAGGCTCTTCTTCAGAGGATAACTTTCCCAGAGACCATCTGGGAGCTGGCATGGGTTAGCTTGTGCCAACCTCTGCTGCAGGCTTTTGCTATTGTCAGTTCCAAAAGAGGAGCCAGAGGTTGATTGCTATCAGCTACCTCTAAACATCTTATCTAGAACTGCCAATCAGGGAGCATCAAGCACCAACTCAACTGCTTCGAAACGATTGATATAACCAGGGGGCAAGAGCACAGTAAACAGAGGCAGCCAAAAGAATCACAGCAGTGCCCAAACTATTTCAGAAGAACTTAGGAGTAATAAAAAAATAATTAGGGAATGGTAATTTCCCTCTTACATGAGCAATCAGAGTTTATACTGATAATCACTATCAAACATTTCCAGAACAGGTAATATGTATCTGAGACTACATTGATAATGCTCCTTACAAACATTAAAATTTATTCATAACTTGGATGGCATCAGGTTTAATTCTGAATAATGTTTTGAGAAAATGAAGCATTACACAAAATCAAAGTAGCCTCCAAGAAACAGTTTAATCCACAGGTCTTTAAAAGAGAAAAATAGCCATCCAGTTTTCTAGTAAGGTTTCAGAGGTATCCATACCTAGACAAGCGACAGGCATATGCCTCCTTAAACCCAAGCCATAGGTCCAGTCAAAGTTGGGTTTACCAGTAAGTTACCAAATAAAGTTCTTTTATCCATAGTATACACAAAGTCAGACCATGTTAACATTTCAGTTTGGCCACACAATCTGTGAATCTACAAAATAACTGCAGTGATATAAACCACAAAAATTTCAGCATATTGCCAACCACGGATAAAGCATTAAAATCAATGAAAATGCCAAAACATTTCTATTATTATTCTGTGCACTATACAATGCTATATAGTGGCTAACAGTACTGATTATATTCTAACAAGTATTTGCTAAAATATATTTAAGAGGGAAAAAAAAGACTGATAAAGTACACTGATGTGGACAGTTTGTCCATATGATCTAAGGAATTAAGAGTAAACAAGTCATGCATTGACTTCAAAGTGGATATTAGTAAGCACCTATTGCAACAGGAAAAGAAAAGTCAAGGAAAGATTCTCTTAATCTACAGCTTTCATTCTGAGTAAGAAACGTTCTGTACATCTTTTTGTGGGAAGTAAACTGACAGACCAAGAATTTTTAAATGTAGCATGCAGTTTCACAACAGTTTTATCTTTAAACCTTAGTTTAAGGAACAAAGCCCAGATGGTTTTTTTCAATTCCTACCTTTCAAATGTGGCATTATCCTAACTGTTTGCTTTAAGAAAGCAGTAGATGTTTATCTCAGTTCATAAAGGGGAGATTTTAAAGTTAAGCCATAATAAAACCAATGCAAAATAAAACCCAAACCAAAACCAGAGTAAATATTTATCAACCAGTTAAGCTCTCTGAACCATTTCACTGTGGAGAGGAACAGTGCAGGAGAAAGGAAAGAGATTGTTTCAGAGCTGACTGGATTAAATGCTGTGAAATCTTCTCTATGGCTGCAACACCGCTGCCCAGTTTCTGACTGAAATAAGGATACCATCAAATTAGATTAAAACTAGAAAATTATACTTGTGATTCCACTTGTCTAATACCAATTTACCAAATTAAAACCATCTATCACTAAGCTACTGATCAAAGCAAATAAATTTCTTTTCAAAAAAGTGTATTTTCTCTAAAATACATACATTTCATAAAAGTTACTGGTATGCAAATAAAGTTTTAGTTGATCATCTTGTCTGCAAACATAGCATAGAAATGCTGCAACAGACTGAAATTGGCAGAGAGAAGGATACTCTCATTTTTGGGGTATCAGACAAAGATTTTATTTCTCCTTTCAGCGTGTCACCATTTTTTTTTCCAATTTCATTGTGCACTATTTCTATAGCAATTCTATGTGAGGGACTACGAATGTAATTCTTCCTGTTGCGCATTCAATTATTTAAACATTGTGAAATGTTAAATTACTGTAAACACTTTTGATGGCAGATGCTGATATTTTAAAATGGCACCTGATGGACCTGTTTCGTAATTATTTATAATGAACAGGAATGTGGAAGAACTGTTCTAAAGGGATTTCAGCACTGCAGCTCTCCCAGGCTCTATGAAAAGTGGTTACGTTCAATAAATCACCATACTAAGTTCTTGTTTCTTCAAACAGAGCTTATGATAAGAGGTATACACCCCCTAAGGATTTATGCACTAAAGCTGATTTGCTGAGTTAAACAGCCATCACAATCAGCATTGCTCTGAGCTTATACCCTCCTACAGACTTACAAAGCATTCTATAAGAATACTACTGGCTGCTGAAGTAATGCTCTTTTTTAATTTCACAATACAGAAAATTAAAATAAGGTAACTAAACCAGAAAGGCAAAGAAACTTGTGGAAAAGAGGGAAAGTAAACCATTACACTCTGCAGTACATTAACTGCTCTGTTGGAGAAAGTAGCTTAATTTTTCTTCATTTCCTTGTCATCAACAAGCAAGTCTCTTGATAAATAAATAAAGCCAATATAGGCCCAAAGAGATTGGTGGCAGCTTTTTCAGAGAGAAGTTACATCTTGCATTTATAAACAGCCCTCAGACATGGAAACCCCCTGACTCACAAAGCAACTACACAACACGAGCAACAGGTTCCACACAGACTAAGAGCCTTTGTTTGCAAAAAAGTAAACCCCTACTTGAGCATTTCTGCTGCGACAGTTCAATAGGTAAAATGCCTATTTATATTCAGCAAACTGGAGGCTCTTGGCATAAGAGCCTTGCTGCAATTTCTTCCTTTATTAGGCTCTGCTCAAAAAGCCATTATAGAGGTCTGTGTTATGGCTCTCTAGGCACAGACTTCTCCATGACCTTAAAGAAATGAATCTCTCTTTTACTTTTATATTCTAATTTTAGTCCAAGGAGCCAAGTCACACATCATGGAGCTGTGTAAAATGCTAATAAAAAATTAATAATTGAAGTCTTTCTCCCATTTTGAATGTAGACTTACATTAGTTGCAATAATCACCAAGAAAAGCAAGAATATAACTGTGAAGTACCATGCCATTGCATACATTACAAGGGAACAAATCAAAATACAGCCAAATCCTAAAATGCTTTCGTTTCTTTTAAATAACACAGTTTAGGACATAAGTAGAAAGATCTAAAAATGCATAAAACAAGGTTTGACAGCCACCCTAAAAACCCTAAAGTTTTAACAAATAGCAGAAAAGTGTTAATTTTTTTTTTCTTTACTTAAGTCATAACTAAACATCTTTGCTTTACTATCTTTAAAGGGCTTAGAAATGAATCTGTGGAAGAATCCCCCAGAACGGTACAAATAATAGGTAATGAATTTGGAAACCATCCTTATGTGTTTTGACAACATCTTCTAGAAAAGCATTCTGTAAGTACATCTTATGTATATATACACAATAAGTTAAGTAAGCCCCATACAGTTAATGCTTGGCATTTTCCCAAAATACTAACATACACCGGTATACTAAATTATGATTACACAACTGGTTAAGCTTTTTTTAAAATTAACTTAAGTTTACTTAGTCCAGAGTACTGTCAGATATGACACAAAACAGATAGAATCTTAGAACATTCCCTATGCATTAAGAACAAGCAGCACAGAATCTCATTATTCTCTTATTGCTGTTAAACAAAAAAGCCAGTGTAAGGAAACATCACCAACAGTCATATTTAGAACTACATGTTGATTTGAAACTGAACAATTAAAAAACAATTTCTATGCCAAGCTGTGGGTCAGAATAACATGCCATACAATATTTCAGCCACTGAAGCCAAGTGTCTGGTTGTTTCAGTAACAGAAATGTGAGGGTGAATTCTGGCACTTGTCAGCCTACGATAAGTTTCTAACAGACGAATGCTTGTCAGGGGAGTGATAGCTGATTATACAGCAAAATTGTACTGGAGAAAGGTGATGAACACACTATGAAGAAAAGATTTAAAAATCACACAAGTCACTATAGCTCATGGCAGAATAATTCTGCAGTTTCTTGTTTTAATTTATCCAAGCAAACTATCCAATACCAATACCAATTTTATCCAACATTTCCCAGTGGAATACTTGCAATGCAAAAGCATGGCCCAAGCAAATGTACATGAACTTTGATATATCTAGTAGCAAATTAACTATAGTAACCTTGCTACTACTGTCAGTCTGTATTTAACAGGATGGATGCTCTTCCATGCCATGCTCACAGCCCGTACAACTGAGAGAGATGAGTGCCTTCAAGGAGCAGCCTGTACCCATCGATTTTCCACTTACACCTGACACTTCAGAGCAGCCTGGAGTCTCTTCGAAAAAGGGACATCTTTTCATAATCCTGAGCAAGCCTCTGCCCATTGAGGGCAGGATACATTTGACAGAGTACTTTGTTTTCTTATGCTCCACACTGCAGCAGCAATGAAATACATGATCTGATGAGGTACTGCAAGTGTCCATCTAAGCAGAGGTAACAGAGCCAGAGCCCACCCTTTTCCTCGTGCTGACTGCCAGGAGAGGGACAGCATGGGATGAGCAGATGTGACAGGACCCATGAACAGCAGTTCAGCTGGTGCACCTCTTATTGCATACCACTGAAACACAGCTAAAGGACCCAAGCTGTAGGAATTAAAATAAAATAACACCTTGGTTTTCAGTGCTGCTGAGCACCTTCAGATGCTGTGCAAACCTCTAGTTACAGGACACCTTCTTTCTTCCCAATAGACAAAGAGCAACTTAACTCAGGTACTAGTGATTGTTATCTACATTTAACACTCACAGAAAGCCATACAGTAGATTAAGGGACTAGGTCTTATAAAGACTTAGAGCTCCTGGACAAGAGCTATATGATCAAGTAATGTTGCTTTATGATGGCTGGTTTACTATATTTATCATTAACTTATAAAGTAAGATGCACCTCTATTAGTCGCACATTATTATAATAAGCAAATAGGATCAGATTCAATGTAAGTCAATCTCCAAATTAAATTTCTGTCTACATTTAAGAAATATTCTGAAGAGCCTGATTTAAAGCAATACAAAACACTAAAGAATAAATAGCTCGATCATAGATTTCTTGGCAACTTTCATATGAATATTTCATAATTTAAAGTTAATTTTCAAATCATTTAGACATTTCAAGAATGCATATCAAATAATATTTTCCACTTTAAATGCCAAAAGTTGTCCATCTTCTGATACTTATTTCTAAGCAATTTTAAGCTACAATTTTAATTCAAAGGATGGCTAACCGGATCAAACACCACTCTACTGTTTTATTAAATCATGTATCAAGCAGTTTGATTCTGCTCAGCAAAACAACAGCCCATGTTCAGAAAAATAGCAATTGGATTGCAAGTATCTCATCCATGACCAAAACTAAACTCCTCTGAAGTTTGAAATACATCATCTCGAATTTAGAGCAACATATTAGGCAAATGTGATACAAAGTTGGAGGTATGTAGATATAACTGCCTATTACAATCCAGAATGTTTTTTCCACTTCACAGCTATCTCAGTGATGATAGGCTTTAGCTGAAAAAACAAATTAACAGGACTGGACAGGCTCCTGGATACAAAAGTTCTCTAGCACTACTGGAGAAATATTAACTGCATTTACCATCTGTGAAAGAATGATAATGCTTGTGCACAGTCTTCATCGGGATTTTTGCAAGGTTTAATTAATATTTTAATGTGCTTTGTAGACAAAACATTCAATAAGAGCACAGTTCACTATTCATTCAATTTAGGAAAAGTAGTTCTTTAAAACAAAACCAAGAAACAATAATTGCAATATCATTACGTAGAAGGAGTAAGATTATAAAATGATATACTAAAACTCTGTGTAACAGTTAAATGGTAGCTTTTAATGAAAATCCCACTGTTTTCCACATTTTTGGTAGTTTGGATGTTTGAAAGCATCTTTCCTTAAGTTTTCAGGCATAATTCAGAAGTGTGGCCTAGTCATGGGTCTGTCCCAAAACCTGGAATCCTCTCTCAGCTTTCTTCTCAAAATTAAAAATTATGTTCTTGACAAAATGTGTTGACTTCAGAGCAAGAACACTCTCTCAACTCCTATATCAGAAAAGTACTTATTACCTTCAGTGAGGCTGGTAAAAATCAGGGACTTTTTTCTGAATAAGTGGCTGGATTTGAAAGAATGATTCTTGCAAACTGAGAAATTCTACCTGCCAAGCTGGTATGAGACAACAGACATGAGACTATCATGCCATGAACAAGATCTTCCAATCTGCTTGCACCACCTCTTACTGCATCTGATCTATTTCACACTGATAAACATTGATTGATGGCTGTGTTCTCTGCAGGGTATGCACTAGGAAGGAATGAGGTTAGGGCCATTTGAATTGCTATGTCCTGCTACTTGGAGCTGGATTCAGCTTTTCACTGATGTTAGAATAACCACTGGAAGAAACACTGAGTCTTCCAGCATTGTAATGGATGACGAACAGAGGATTTCCCCCTCTGTCTAATTCTTAATCAGCACATGGCAGCATGAAATCTTGTACTAATGAAGCATAAACCCATGGTAATTCCTTAACTCTCAGCATAAGGTGAAGATCTTCCAACATATTAATTGGAACCTGGGCTCTTTCTAATCTTGGTAATATTCTGTTTAGATCTATTACATCAATTTAGGATGATTACCTTATGTAGCTCAGGGAAAAACAAAAAACCTAACTCTACAGAGACTGCTAAAGGCAAGACAGGTGAAGAAAAAAGGCAGAAAAAAAAAAATCAGTGTGTCTTTATCTATCTACCATTGTTCTTACAAATTTAATTCAGAAGTTTCTAGAAACAAACAAAATTTCTGCATTTAAGGTAACTAATTACTGTTTCACTTCTTTAGAAATGTTTAACCACCCCCACCCCCCTCCCAAAAGGAACAGATTAAAAATAATATTTGAGAGGGGATAAAACATTAATTGCTAAATCTCATTAGGCTAGCAAGCAGAGGAGAGGCAAGAGAACAATTTCAGAGGGAAAGAGAGAGAAAGAAATTACTATAGAAGACAATAACTGGAACTACAAATAACAGCTGCTAAAGAAACAAAGGAAGTTTAAATGTTTCCTTCCAGCTCATAACTCCTGTCACACAGGCAGCACAGTGTCCATTCATCACTTGCCAGATTGAGATTCAAAAGAAAAAATCCAAAAGCAGATCAGGGTTTAACCACAAGGGAGCAGGCAGCATCACCTTGGAAAGTGGAGATGAAAGGGAGAAATGAAGACCTTAATAAAAGCAAGTCAAAAGGGCTGAAGAGCAGTTACCAGAAGTATAATTCAAGAAGCTCCTACGTCCAAATGGAGAAAACAGAAAGGATAATAAATTCTGGCAGGCTTAGTGTAAGAAAACAGAAAGACAGGCCCAGGAGGAACAACCAGCAAAACATATGAAAACTACTAATAAATCTTCCCTCAAATATCTCCAGAGCCAGATCCCTTCTAGAGGCTTTGCAGAATGAAAGGATCAGCGCAACAGGAGCACATAAAGACAACAAGGCAATTGCTGAGAATCTAAATGACTTATTTGAATTTGTATTCAGTACAGAGCTTCCCACACTGAAATAGTCTATGACTGTGACCAGCTAGAGGAAACAGGGCACAGTATGCTAGAATGGAACTCAAACTCTGAGCAGAAGTGAGCAATCACTTCCCTCAAACTGCTAGCTACATTCTCACTCCTACAGCTGAGTATGTTGTTGGACTTCATTGCTGCAAGTGAGACCTGCTGACTCATGTTCAACCAGGAATTATCTGCAGACTTGTTGCAATGCAGTTCCTCCCATCACCCAGGTAATGATCATAAGACACTAAAATATTATCAGCCCCCCTCTCCACCCCTGAGGATCACAGCCTCACCAGCCACCTGCTGGATTTTGTACCACTGATCACAACCTTTTTAAACCAGGAATCCAGCCAGTTTTCTACCCACATCTCACTGCTTTGGCTTTAAGGATACTATGAAAGGTCTTGCTATAATCAAGGCAAAAAGTATTCATCGATTTCCTCTTATCCCCAGCACTATCCAACTGATCAGAGGAGAACCTCCAGGAATAGTGTTCCCAATCACTTTTTGATTCTCCATGCATCTGGACAGTTTCAGGGAGAGCTGGTTCCATAATCTTCCTGATGACATAGTAGATACAGAGGAGACTGTAGATTCCTGGATCGTCTTCCTTGTCCTTTCTGAAGACAGCTGTGACATTTTACATTTTCCCAGTCATAGGGAGCTTTTCCCAAATGTCATGAATTTTTGAAGATGTTTGTGACTGGGGATCCTGGGCGGATACCCCCCAAATCCTCAAAGCTCAACCCTTCATCCAGTGAAAATAGGCAAAGGCACCCAAAGAGAGTATTTCACTGAATTTGAGGGGAACTTTTCACAGGTACCTCATACAGACTCTTTTTGTCTGTGTGCATGTGCTTTATCAAATGTGCTGGGAATGCTGCTCTCCTAGATTCCTATGTACTACTTCAGATTTGTAAGTTAGGCTTGCAAGTAAGTTACTGTTGTGCTATAGTAAATACTTAATCTATATGAATCCTTTGCTACATTGTTTGACTCAAGTGATCTGTTAAGTTAAATGCTGTTAAGTTAATGTGCTGGAAAAGGAAAGGAAATTTGATTGATACTGAGTATTTATAGATCCGAAGGAATTCTCCTTGGAAAACAACACCCTTCTGTGGCATGAATTTAATGGATATATTCAGCTCAGAAAAGTTTTTTTTTCTAGAAAAACATTTCTGCAGGAAATTCCGCGAGATTTTCATTTCAGGATATTTTTTTATGGTAAGTGGTAGTACTTTTTATTAGCCATCTACAATTTTATGAAAGTTGCAGCCTCCTAGCATTATTTTTTAAAGAAAATTAATTTTATCTACCAATTTTAAATGGAAAAGATCACAGCCAAAGAATAAAAAAAAGATTCACACCTGCTAATTAACTTTTCATCAACATAATTTTCACATATGTACCCCCCCCTTAGCATCCAAGACTGCTCCAATTTAGAAATAGGAATTTTCTAGCTAGCAATTTTCAAACTAGAACAATACCTCTTTGCATTTGGCCGCATCATATGCAAGAGAAAGAGAAATAAAAGGTTACTCAGCCAAGCACTCCCAGTGTTCTTTGCACTATTTGAAAGACTGCTGTTTTCTAAAGTTAAAGGTAAATTGTGCATTCCTAATGCAGAAGAAATGCTTGTCTCAGCTCATTGAACTAAAGCCATTGTTCAGTAAGGCTTCACCTGCACAAATATACAGTTCACGTAACACTGAAGGTCAAAAGAGATGAGATCAATCTGAATTTCAGAGGTCGAACATGTCAAATACTTATTTTTAACTTTTTATGTAGTAATTCTGAGTATTAATGCCAAAGCACTTAAGAAGGCACAATAGGTAAATTTGGAATATTCCTTATATTTTCTCTATTCATAATACTTAACTTCCAGAAACTGTTTTAAGACAAAAGCAGTGTTAAGTTATAGAAAAAACAATCAAATACACAGAATATCAAGCACAGAAAAGGTATAACTTATACATTTATGCATACAGTGAGAAATATTCATAGATAAGCTACAGAGAAAAAACAGTGCTAGAAGTAGCACATGTAAGCTGGGAAAGGCATGATGGAGTTCTGCTGTGCCATCCCGGATACTTTCTATCTGATAACCACTTATGACTGAGTAGAATTCAATGCATATTCATATTTTAATGCTATGCGTTTCCTTTGATGCCTCCTCCAGCCACCTAGAAACAAAGACTAGACAAGAGTAAGGGAATAAAGACAGGTATTTATTTGAAGGGCCTTCAAGGCACACCCTGGGGGAGCCAGAGGCTGATTCCAAAAATTGGACCCCAAGATGGACCCCAGGTCATGAGTTCTTCACACTTTTATAGGTTTGGACCATTTGCATATCAGGGTTAATTCTCCAATTAAAGCCCCAGTTTTAGCGATGTAACGCCCCTCAGCTTGCCCCCCTTAGAATCTTTCGTTTACACATTTTGGGCCTAAAAACAGCCTGGTTGTCCTTGAAGGCAAAGCCTGGAGAGGCTTTGTTATGTCTACCCAGTACGAGAGAGCAGGAATTACAGGCTACAAGGAACTTCAGAGTTACACTCTAAGCAGTACAGAATTTGAAAATAGAAAAGTTAAAACCTAAGGCATCACCTTTGCATGTGATTTCTCCTTAAAACCTCTCTTAAATTCTAGTTTTCATTTCACAACAGAATCCTTTCTTTTAATAAACATGCAAAAACCCCCTTGATTAATAAAACACTATCAATTAGTTACACTGGGAGAGTGATTATGCAGTGGCTGTAGAGTCCATAGAGCAGCAATGCATCTGAGTTTTGTACAGTCTTTCAGGTAACCTCACACTACAACTGATGGAATTCCACTAGCTTATATGGTAACTTTCTGGAAGTTTGCTCCTGTCAGCAATCACCTTTTACTCTTTACAAGCAAGAATATCTAACACATCAGTTTATAAATATTAATCTTGACACTTGTTTTTCTAAAGGACAATTTTCTTCCTGGAGACAATCTACTTGTGTTTGCAGTCACCCAGGAGAACCAGAGGAATGTAGAACTTACAAAAGTTAGATCAGGAGGTAAACAAAGGCCACACATGCACCATTTCCTCATCACATTCAGCATAATTCACTTAAATAGAACTTATACCATTATGGCCTTGCAGGTCATGCAGACATTGAAAAAGCAAACACCTTCCCAGTTATACAAAATTGAAGTAAAAATGTGTTTCTGACTTTGGTCCCAGGTGCAGCAATGCTGGTTTTATATTTCTTGACCTTAGGAGGCCATTGGCGATTACAAATAGCGCAGGCACTGGCAGCCATCACACCAATAAGACAACTTCCTTCAGGGGCGGGGAAGACAAGATTGTTTTATCCTTTAGAGGCCAAATAAATCCTGCATTATCACCTGAACAACAAAAGAGTTCAAAAAATAAAAGTCAAGGATAGAGCACTAACCAACACCCATTTTGATTTGGATTACACTTGTGTTTAGTTCCATTTACTATGTTTGAGGGTTGTGGGTTGCCATGGCTGGCAAACAAGCCCCATCCATAAGCAGGTTCACTCTCCATGGGACAGGTGAGAAAATAAAGTACAAGAGTGAGAAAATTTATGTGTTAAAATAGATGGCGAAATCACCCACCAGTTACTGCTGCAGGCAAAACAGACTCAGTGCAGGGCATTTGGGTTCATTTATTGCCATATAACAAAAGCTAAATTTGAATACTGACTTAATTATTGGGAAACAAAAAATTACATGTAAATATTTACGGAAAAACAACTTTCTCTCCAAAATACCTTTGCCAGGTCCAACTTGGCTTTCAGGCTAACTTCACTTCAAACACCTTGCTTTACCACCTCACTGTTCCTATTTTTCCTTTTTTCATTCCAGACACCTCTCCTCACTCGTTATTGCCGCAAGTTCCACCCAGTCCCTTCGCTGAGGCAGGGAAGACACATGGGGTCAGCAATAGTGATTTCTCAGTTCAGGTAAATTAAAATACAAGCAGAAATTTTGAATAGAAGTTACTCTTAAAAAAAAAATAAAGTACACTTAAACTTCAGATTTATTGTCTGCAAGTTCTGAAACTGCCAAACAAATACAATAATTTTTATGAGAATTAGGTTGGCAGCAGATTTTTTTTTTTTAGGTTTCTCTATTATTTAGAAACTCTACTATAAAGGACATATTAGCCCTAAAAAATATTCCTTCTACACTCATTTGCATGGTTAAAGTTGGCAGTCTAGCTTTTCTGTCACCCTTAACACTTTCTCAAAAAATTAGGATGTTTCATCACTTAAACAAAATGTAATTTGCATGTAAACAAACCAAGACCTGTTTCAATGATTTTCTACATTACCCTTCACAGAGATATTTCTTCTAATTAAGACGTCTTCCTGTACAGCAATAGCTTTAAATATTATTTAAAGAAGTATTGAGAATGTGTCTTGCCTGTGTTTGCTCCCCACACATACTGATTGATGAAAGGTGGTCAATTTTCCTGTTTTGTTTGTTTTTTCTTCTCTAGCATTTAATGCAATTTCCAATTCCATATTTTCCAGAGTCATTGCTGCTTGCAAAATGTTTAATCCCTGCTTTTCAGCTTCTGGGTCCAAGAATATGCTCTGGAAACACCCTAACTACATGTATGCGCTTACACGTGAAATCTGAGCTTGGAGAACAGAAATGACCCATGGTGATTTCTGGCTGGAAAAACTAAGAAAAAGGGCAGCAAATTAGAGTTTCCAGTAGCTTTAATTGTCTTGAGCACAAGCAATGCCATACAGCCACATAGGAAGGCAGATCACTGATTGTGGTTTTTCCATGGCAGCTCTGGAGTCGTGGTTGTGCGAAAGTCAGGGAGGCAGTCACAGCAAAACAACATTGTGATAATGAAGGATTTCAATTACTCTCATATAAATTGTGCAAGTATTATAACCATAAGTAATGGAGAAATATGAATACTTTTTAGACATCATTTGACAGTGATTCCTGGAGAAGGCATTCAAAAAATACACAAGAGCAAAAGTGATTTTTCATCAGGTTCAGAGCCGTGTGCAGGCTTTGCATAAAGAATACCAAGAACCACTTCATACCACCTTAATGTACTCAAATTCAATGTGACTGATGATATTCCATTTTGGCCATTGATACAACTATTTTTATTAAATCCACCATTATATTTAAGTGACTTCGCTACAAGAGACATCTTTGGTTAAAATGCTGAAGTCTTAATCACGTCAAAATATTAAAGTAGAAATAATAAATATTTATGACTTTGAAAATTCTGGAAAGTTTTCTATTTATTTAAGGAAAGCTATGTAGTCATAGCATAGCATAGTCAAGCACATTTCCAGAATGCAAACAAGTACTATTTTCATGAAGGGGAAAAAAACCGCCAGAAAACAGCAGAGAGAAATTATCCTTGCCCATTACCAATGCACACAAGCTTTGTTCCCTTGCTGCTTGGTGATTAACAAGTAGTTTCAGGAGCATCAGTCCATTTGCTCCAAAGTCAGTTTATTTCAAGCACTACAACTGATTCACACCATTTTATCCCTGTTTATCACTGTGTGCTTTTAAAACATTCTGTGAGTTACTGAAAAACCACTTCAGTCATGCTTTAAGCCCACCCTCCACTGACATTCAGAGGTTTCCTTTAGTTATGGTTCACGTAGCTTCTCCTTATTTCAGGCTGATGTTTTACGGACTGATTTAAGCTCTTTGGCAGAGTAATCCCTACAGGTCACATCTCAAAAATATTGCTCACACAAGATATAATACACTTTACTGATACAAACCTCATTAATTCAAAGCAATTTTTTCCCCTATATTGATATTCTTTCACTAAACAATGTATCAATAAATTTTATGGTAAACAGAGGAATCAGAATCAGCAGAAGATAATCTACAACCTGCTTCCTGCAAGATGTTATACAAAAGAAAAATCTCCTGACAAACTGAAGCAAACTACAAGGAAAATGGAATACACCTTCTTTGAATGTAAGCCCATAACCACTCTAAAAAAATATGTCACACTCTTGGTTGGATTCCAGATGGAAATTGTGGCAGAAATTATCTCGTAATCATTTTATAAAATGGTTACTTCCTATATCTACCAAAAATGAAATACGTTCTAATTTTTATGTCAAGATTCTCTTGTTGAACTCATTTTCTTCTGTTTCTTTACACCAAGCTTCCAGAAAGTAACTGCCATGAAAACCACTGGCCATTAAGATACCCGTGTAAAAACTAATAGCTAGAAATAGAAAAAAAAAATTAGAGGAAAGTAGAGAAAGTATCATTCCCTAATGCCTTGCTCCTTTAGTTTTAACTTTAAGTGCCCCAACAGTGATTGCCATTTGCCATTCAATCTTTCCATAAATCATGTTTGAACTTTAATATTTATGGCTGAATCAAAGTTATTCAAGCTATATTGTTTCAATGAAGACACTGAAAATCACTCACATCAAAAGACAAGAGTTTTACAGCAATTTAGAAACAGTTTTTTCCCCTTATTTGCAAAGCAAATAATTCCCAGAAAGACCAAAAACTGAACAGCCCCACCATCCTCTATAAAGATTATGATCATACAGCTTCTTTCTCTTTTAACAGTGAATGTCAAAGTTAAAAAAAAATTGAAAAAGAACTGAGAAAAAGTAAGCAAGCGTCTCTTTCAAGTTTCTGTAGTCCTGTTCTCCATATACTTTCATTTTAATATATTAAGAATGCAAGCAAAGTTTGAGGGTAGGTGATTCTTTTTTCTATTTCCAATTCAACCATTTGAAGTATTACTTTGTGTTCTCTTTGGAACCAGTAGAAAATAATACTCATTGTATAGAAAAGAGAAAATTCTTCTCTCAAGATTTTTTTCTTCTGATCAGATTTCTGTACAGGAAAGCCATTACAGTGTCCAGAATGTCTTGTCTGCAGGATTAACACAGAAACACCAAGATAAGGAAATTAATTTAGGCTTTAGACATGTTGCTTTGTTGTGGAAGAATGTCAACTGAGAATGAAAATCATTAGGAGAGAATTATCTCTCTTAGGGTCTTTATAAATATTTTTATCTCAAGAACAGTCATGCTAAGGGTTAGGATACATCTCACAGAGTTGGATTTATGCACACAAATTAGTTTAGACTTGCTCAGAGTCAGCGCAGAAACATTCACCTCAGAAACTCAAAAATTAGGCTCTTCTACAACTATAGATTCTAAGGAACCAGCTCAGAGGTCAAATTATGATCTAGAAGTTAAAGTTTAATTACATTAATTCTACCCAAAGATTTTTATGAATTCGTTCCCTCCATTTCTTTTCTACAGGCTTCAACTCAAAGTTGTTTCTTCCACCACCGGGTAAATAAACATGTTTCAAATGACATTCAGATAACAAGAACCAGAAGGACAAACTCCAGCATTTCCACCTGGGGCACAATGACTAAGATTTCCTACAAAAGAGGGTCAGTGGGAGTAGCCAGACTCAACCCAAATATAAATCAGTATCCCCTATTATTTCCTATTCTATTTCAAATCCATAGATTTTAATCAAATGCCTCCAATTAACACGATTCAATTCTAGAAGGTAAATATCTTAATCATCCTTCCATTTGTGACCTAAATAAAAATACAGAAGTCTTAACATACTTGTACGAGTTCTTCCGTTAAATTAGTAATCCCTTTAGCAGATTTCCAAATCAGTAACAGACAAATAAGAGTATCTTCACAGTGGAGTATGGGCCTTGGCTTTTCTAAATAGAGCAAATTATTTACCTTAACAACAACAAAAATTGAAGGATATTAAGATACCAAATAGGGGAGGGGGCTTATTAATTTTAACTAAAGCCTTCCTCCAGATTTTCTTAGAGTAATCATCTCCAAGTGTCATCTCCCATACTCCACAATTCTTTACATGAACCATCTCTATTTTCAAAAAGCCTTTTTTAAATTATGGATATATTTGTACATGTATTACAATGCTGAAGGTACAGATCATGGAACATTTTTGTTGGAACTCGTATTTTAATATTGAAGCATCATAATTTTATCTGGCTCTATTCTTAGTTTGAAGAACTCCTTACAGTAAGTAGACTAAAACGTCTTCTAGCAGATAAATCTCCTTACTTCAACTGAAGTTTATTTAAAGTCTAATACTAAAATTTTGTTAGCTAAGAAAATACATTTTTACATCTTTTTTAAATTATCATGTACAAAATATCCAATAAAGATACAAGCATTGCTATGCACCAGCAGAAATGCATCAGGCCATATGCTGGACGTTGACCTAAATAATCCTTCTTCTCCCTTTGTGATTTTAAGACAGGCACAAACTCATTTCCTTCTCTGCCGTGATGCATCAGACAAAATATTTCTGTTATAACTGATCTTTTCTCAGTTGTCTTTCATCAGTGACTATTTTAAGCAATCAAGAATTATGCACACAGTTCCAAAGGGATTCATTCATTACTTTATGAGTTTAGAAAAGCATGCTTAATTCTAGCCAAAAGCATGGATTAAGGACATATCATGTCCCGGCATAAAACGCACATGAGAAATCTGGCAAAGAAAAAACCACAAGATTGAACCTTGATTAGTATTTGAACTTTAAAGAAGAGATTTATCTAGGAAAAAAAAAAACAAAAGCAGCTAAACCACAGTATTATTAGTGACAGACAGAAAACTACACACATTGTGATGTAGCGGCAAAGAAACACACGATTGTCAGAGTAAACCAACTATTACAATTTGCCAGTGTTCTGAGGAATTGTAATTGCAGAATATTAAAACAGAAAAATTATTTTATTTTAACAAGTTTTTTATAACAACAAACCAAACAAACCAACAAAATAAAAAAAAAAAGGAAGAAAAAAAAGAACCCCCCATCAAAAAAAAAGCGCGAAGTAAGGTGGAGAACAGTAAATTCCCAGGTAGCTGAAAGACTGCAGCAAGGAGGGAAATGGTCTGCTTAAGCAAGACCAGGAGGCTACTTATAGAAGTAGTATTCAGACGTAAAGAAAAGGAATATTCAGAATACTGCTTTTTTTGGATGTGTTTCTATGCTTGGGGGTACGAGATGGTAGTCTGATAAATCCAAAGCTTTTAAAAATCAAAAAATTGTCAAAAAATAGGCTCACAGAACAAACACCTCTGCGTTCTTTGCAGTACCTGCAACACCCAGTTTCACCACTGGGTTCAGTCTGCAGACTGATATTCCTGCCCATCTCTCCCTTCTACTCCAATTCCTGCTGAAGCTCAATTGCATGGATTCATTCTGCTCCTTATCACCTCGGAAGAAGCTGGACAGGAGATCCAGGTAAGAAATGACTCAAGTCATTTCAAGAACAAATGCATTTTAATCTTGAGGGCAAATATTTGTTAAAAGTAACTGCAGAGTAAAATATTACAACAAGAATATAGATCAAACTAGCAAGCGTTTGGAAAAACCTACGTATTACAAGTTCATTCATATAAAAATTTACCTATTCCACTGTTAGTTTTGAAGGTGTTTCCATAGACCTGCTCTCATTCTGTGTAGCTGTGCTACAAACTAAAGCACCTGATGTGACTTGATGGCGTGTCCAGAATTAGAGCTGAAATTTGTGCTAACAAACAGTAAAGCAACAGTTAAAGGATTGTGCTGTTAATTCTGGACTTTTTATTGTGAAACCTGTAGACTTTTCTCTTATTTAACCAAAACCATTACTGGCTTTGAAAACCAAAAGGAGCCTTAAGAAAACAATACTTTTTAAATTTTATTTTCTAACCGTTACAAGGTGCAACCGAAATAATGATTTCTAAGCTTGAGCCAGCATTTGTCTTGACTATTCTCAAAAGCGTGATATCGAATGTAGCTTTTGTGACTTGTATCTCTCTTGCATTAAAAAAAAAAAAAAAACCAAAACACCCCCCCACCCCCACCTTGACACTACTGGGCAAAATATTGTTAAATTTTATGGCACAATAGAAAAAAACCCCAAACTTCTCATAATCCCTTAACAGAAGACATATCAGCAAGGGTATTAAAATGAACTGAATTACAACTGCATATAACTACTGACTGCAGACAGGGTTAACAACATCATGAGCTACAACGCTGACAGGTTTTTTTCCCCTCTTCTTTGTGCTCCAATATGGTAGAATCCATTACTGTTGAGATACAGAAGTATAGGAAGTCAAGATCAAACAAAAAAGTTATCAAATGAAAAAACTGTCTGAGTCTCATTATCACTTACTAATGGTGCCAAACCTCATGTCAGCAGTGCAAATTAAGGAAAAATATGGAAAATGTGACTGGGGTGGATTAAATGAGGGGTTTTTTACCAGGCTACACAAAGTATAAGGAACTGGATAATTACTTTACCTAAAAAAAGGACAGCAGAAATGTCATTATAAATAGCCTATTTATTATCGGGCTAGCACAAACAAGCACAAGGCCCAGAAAAATGACAGCAGGGAAAAGTTCATTAAACCAAGAATCAGATGTTCATTGCTAGAAGGAAACACACAAAGACTTCTGCTGCTACCACACGAGCACTCAGTTGTTTTAAGGGGAAATAGGACAGCTCAGATTTATTCCCAGATTCAGTTTTTGAGAGATCACTCCCTACTTTTCCTCAAAAGATCCTTCTGCTCCAATGTGGCATAAGCATTTTATGACATAGTAAAACATAAAAGCCATTATACAGCCACTAACATGTAACTATTATGTGTTGCTGGCCACAAAACACTTAGCTGTTTGCTCGTCCTATTCCTTGCTTGGTGAAATTTTTAAAGATGCTCCAGAAAAAGTGGACACACAACACAGAACATAACAGCCTTTAGTATATTTTCTGAAGTTTGTTTGTGAAGACTGGAATCATGTTCCTCCACAAATTCAGTACAGATAAAAAGTTTACAGAGAACCATTTAACTACTTAAAAATGTAAGCCCAGGTTGTTAGACCTTCTTAAAAGATGCAGGCTAATCTTAACAGTTTGATCAATCATTTAAGCTTTAAGACACACAAGTTGAAGTCACAGATATCATCATCATTTGGTTAATTTTTTTGAGATATTTTAAGTCAATGGCAAATATCTTCATCACAAATTGATGCTGAGACATAAGAATAGCTTAAAATAATGAGTGTGAAGCATAGGCGGTTCATAATTTGGAAAAGTGTTCAGAGGTTATGTTATTTATGCCTAAAATACTCTAAATTCAAGAGAGCAGAGAATAACAACCTGAACTGTTTACACTGAAAACAATCAACCAAAATCTCTTCTAAAGTGAGCAAGTCAAATTTACACCCAGAAAACCACAGTTATCAGAGAAATATGACAAATTAGTCAGAAATTTTCCTTAGTTGTATCAAAACTAGTGGTTTTATTTTTAATTAAAAAGAAAAAATAAAGAAAAACAGCATTAAAAGAAAATACACAACTATAGTAAAAGTTTTTCATATGCTAGCTTTGCCATTCAAATCTGACCAGAAATCAGTATTTAAATGATCTGGTTTGCATAACTAATATTTGGCAACAATTAGTTTTGACCAAGCAAATCAAAGTAACTATTTATTCTTTGAAAGGATCAGAGAGTATTATTGAGATTTAAAATATCTTACCAGCATACTCATAAATGTCTTATGACAGGAGGTCATTAGGAATTACATAGGGATACTTTGGCCTAAAAAAATCAATTTGCAAACACATTTTTCCTTTTGAATCCTGCCCACTAATATGTACGTCTTTAATAACTTTCTTCTAAATAAAACTTTCTAACATCTACCAATTTCCTCTACCTGATCTTATATTTTCGTCTTGTTATCTTCCATACTCTACAGTATGAAAGTACTACAGTAGTGAGCACCAGATATACATTTAAACCTACTTACATTTCACTCACTGTCGGGATTCAATCAAAAAGATCACAGATTGAGTTGGAAGGAAACCAAAGAGATCGCTGAACCCAATTCCCTGCTCCTTGCAGGAATACCTAAACCCTGATATAAAAAAAAGCATTCCTAGCAGCCAGTATAAGTAAGGACTAGAGCAGGAACAATCATCTCTGCATGAATCCAAATACAAAAGCTTTAACTTACACAACACAGTTTTTACAAAAATATTTAGATGTAAACTATCTTCACCACTTTGATGACTGAAATGGAGATCCAATTCTGAAAAATGTTTTAAAACCTGCTCATGGGATAGACTTAAAATATCAACAAGCTCAGTAATAAACTGAGTATTTCTCATGGGACAGACTTTAAATATCAGCAACCTCAGAAAAAAGCAAACTTCATATATAACCTAGAAAACCAAAGTTTGACTGAGTATAAATATTTACTTTTCAAAATCCAGTTGCTAAGATAAGACTCCCTAAACATCTGTTTCAACATGTATCAACCACCAGTAATTTCAGAACACAAGTAACTCCAAACCCTTTTTTATTAATGACTACTACATGGGTTGCAGAAAAGCAGGCCTTTACTGCAAAGTGGCTTCCTTTCTACTTAGTATTTTCAAAATTGAGACAGCAGATATTTAATGAACAAAACTAAATTTTCAAGGGTTCACAAATTACACATGTGCTGTTTTGAAAGGTATTAAATTAGACGAAAAGAATGTTTCACCACTGCATACTCCCTTTTTGTTGTAATACAGTAGCATTTTGCAGCCAGAGAAGAGGGTGTTGTTACACAATATGGTGACAGGAGATATGTGAGTACCTAATCAGAAGACTTGATATATATACAAAGTAAAATTACAGAAAGAATATTCTATAACCTTCGAACAAGATTTCTCCCTTGCATACATAGCAGAAATTCTGGGTTTCAATTTAGAAATAAATTGATTATCACAAACAAAACAGTTATAGTTCCACATATTCATACTTTCAAATAGGTACAAAATGTACTTTTCCTTTGGAAATGTTTACAGAGGGGAAAAATAAATAGGTGGCCAGCACTGTGATTTACAACACTGAATAGCAAATAATTCCAGCAGACATTTGGAAAACCACCAATGTTTAAGAGTTTTTCAGTTGTTGGCTAAACAACTGCAAGCATCTTTGCCAAAACCAGAATAAAATGTCTAATCAGAAGTGACTCTTGCGTACAGAAAATAACTTATTCACTAATCTATTTTAAGAAGAAAGTATAACCAATTATAGAAAACACTGTGACTACATCTATTCAGTTGCACAACTCAGTTTTCAGTTCCAATCTCATTCAGGGTTTACAAGCTCAACTCAATCCCATGCTTTAGCACGTAGAAAGCCTCTTCTTCCAAAACTGAGTTCTAGAAATGAAAGGGTGCACTAGGCAAGAAATGCCGTGACATTAAACTACACATATTTTCAATATTTCTCCTAGGGAAATACACGGGATACAAGGTTATTAGTTAACAATTGAGACATGTCCAACAATATTTAAACATTAAGAGACTCAGTGCTATTTTTTAGATTCATTTTTGCATTTTGTTAAAATTCTTATTCTTCCCATGAAAAAACTCTCCATGAATGAGTCACTGAGAACAGCATAAACAGAGAAAAGCTTATTTGCAAGTTGCTTAATAGGAAATTTCATGAAAATACAGTAAAGGTATCATTGTACGGAAAAAAAAAAAAAGGGGGGTGTGTGTATACATATATGAAAAAAAATAGCTGCTCCAAGTGCCTTAGAGTAAAGAATGTTTTAGGAATATCCTCTGAGGGAAAATTAGTAGTCTATCAGCAATGCAGAAACTATGTCAGAAAACGTATAGAAATGTACAAAATTCAAGAGAACGTGGAAAACAAGGAACCTTTCAAACATGACTGCTTAAGGACGTATTAAAGATAGTCAAGGTAAAAAAGGTAATTCTATTACATGTAAGATTAAATTACAGTGATATGAGACATGTAATTCTCATAAAATTTCAATATACAAAGGAATTTAAGACATACTTTAAAGATATGAGTATCTAGAATTTGAGTACATGCTTTCGATATACATTAAAAGGTAACTTGAGCTCAAGATCTTTCCAGAAGATATAAAAGCTGCAGATGCTCTAAATCTTTGAAACAGAAATCAACAGCTTCCTGAGATACCTCTAATTCAGTGCATTCACATTAAAACTCTGGTCCCAAAGCTAAAAGAAATTGCTTTAGAGCATGTACATATCATCAGTTTTATGCTATTTCAGTAGAGTACAAAGGTAGCGCTAAAAGGAAAGGATTTCGCTTCAGTTTATAATTTATCTTGCAAAATGTTAACTTCTTGTGCCAAAAAAAAAGTCAAATTAATTTATCATCAAATGCATAGCAAAACTGTTTTTCCACTTATAGCAAAAACCAAGCACCGAACAACACAATTTCTACTAACCTTCAGGATCAAGGAGTTTCTCTATTCCCAGGTGTTGCCTGGCTATGTTGAATGCGTGGTCTAATCGTTGTACAGGTGATGGCTGAGAAGCAACAGCGTTCCAATCAAATAGGTCTGGTCTAAAGCAAAAATAAAGAGGAAGAATAAGTTTCTTATTTTTTTTAATCTTAGATTTATTCATGTATTTCCAAAGCTACGAATCAGTATCAGCTTTTTTATTTTCATAATGAAAGTTCATGTTAGTTGGCACTGGGACTAATGAAGCTCAGTTTCTAATGGGTTTGCATTCTGTTCTCATCCACGTCCACCACAATCACATTGTTCGTGTTTCTTATTCTCCACCAAGTCTCAGCAACCTGTAACCTCACATCCCCAAACCACCTGCTCTCCCCCACAGCACTGGGCTCCTGTCACTGCCCACAATGCCCACAGCACATTGGCTCTTTCATTCCAGTCCCAAACAGTGCTTGGTTGGGAAAGATCAGGTGCTGTGGCCATGCAATTGGGACTGGCATGTGGCAGGACAAACAGGACAGAACTGCTTATGCCATTTAGGAGCCTTCCTCCTCTCCTCAGACATCAGTTTTTCACATCATTAATATTTCTGCATGTAATTGCTTCTGAGACTACCAGCTCACTGTTATAACAGATTGAAATAAGTCAACAGGTTAAATAATTCATCAAATCATAGAAACATTTGGGTTGGGAAACAGCTGTAAGAACACAGAGTTCGACTCTTACCCTAACACTGCCAAATCACAATCTACATGCTCTTACAGGAAAAGACAGAATGACCAAACTGAATTATAGCTCAGATGCACAATCTGGGACCTTGTATTAGCAGTTGCACTATTTGCAGTATAAATAATGTTAATACACCATGATCTTTGGCCTTTCATCTCAGAGTTATCCATTAGGAAATCTGAATTTGTTATCAGCCACTCTGCAGAAATAAAGTTTAATCAGATATTCTGTAATTATTGTGCATGCAATATGAAGAAAAACAACTATGCTATTTCTGACTTCAATACATTGCTCTAAGTCAGAAGACATTTAAACATACAATTTCAACTACAAATAAATCAAACACATTATTTACATAACTCAAAGTTTACAATTAGTTATGACAGATTTACTTACATTTTTATTAATTTTGGAAGTTAATTTTAAATAGTATCCTGAGTTATAATAAATGGAAAAAATGTTCACTACATCATACTGTAATGATGTCAAGAGAGTGAAGGAAAAATGCCATTTATCTAGCAGTTACTTCCCAGTTAGGTACCTTTGCTGTCCAATTTTTTCTGAGAGGGGAGTGATTTCCATAGTAACAACTGAGTTATCACACGTTATTTTGCTTCTCTACGCATAGATACTTAAATATTAAAAGCAGAGTTTTCTCCTTCCCACATTCAGAATAACTCCAAAATACTAATTAACATTCATTTAATATTAAATCTGGCTGGGGACAGAGTGGAGAAGGGAGAGAAAATTTAGATAGTAATCTCTGGATTTACTCATGGATGGATGAAGTCTGTGATCCCATAGACTGGTTTGTGTACTAAAACTCAGGCATGCAAAATGCAGACTATGTGTGCATAATTAGTAAAAAAAAAAAAAAATCTTTGGCCATCCTTCTTTAACTGGGGGGGGGGATTTATCATTGTTCATAGCCGTTTACATGATGGAATAAGTTTCTTACAGTAAAAAGTGTTCAGAGCAAAACAGTTATTACTGAAGTGTGCTTAGACAAAATCAAACCCTCTCTTTTTCCCTTCACTCTACCTTCCCCAAGCAAGTTGGGGATGAATGTGCAAGAAACTGGGAGGGGACATAGCCAGGAGAGGTGACCCAAACCAGTAAAAGGGATACCCCATGCCATATAACTTGCTCAGCCATAAATCCCTGGGTGAAGGGAGGGAATGGTGTCGGGTGTGTTTGTCTGGGAAGGTGTCTCCTGTTTGAAGAGTGGCTGGGCATCAGTTACTGCCTTTGCAACAATTTTTTTTCCATTCTTCTTTCCTCCATTTGTTAAAACAGTCTCTATTTTGACTCAAGAATTTTCTTGCTTTTACTTTTTCTATTTTCTTCCCTGTCCTGGGGAAACAGGGAGAAGCAAGCAAGTGGCTGTGTGGGTGTGCAGCTACTGACTGGGTTCAAGCCACCACACCCCTACATCTTATTCTGCAGTCATACAGATATTCTTCAAATCCTTATTCTCTCCAGGTTAAACACTTGGCATAGGATGCATAAGCTCATACAGCAAACCTAGCTAAGAGAGCACTGCAGTAACCACAAAGCTGTCTATTATGACTGTCTTAAAAAGCTTGGCAAGGATGTGTTACATAAATACTACATAGAGTAGAATGCAAAAATTATTTGGTAAGAAAAGCTTTCAGGACAAGGAGAGGAAAGAATTGTATCCAAGGGACTACCTCCCCCACAATTTTTTCCTTTTTTCCTTTTTTTTTATTTGGCTTAAAGTCTAAGTACACCTGCAATGCTCAGAGCAGCACATTATCTTCACATAATCGTGACTTGTTTAGTGATAGAAGATTTTATATACAGGAGCATACTTCTAATCAGTCAGGACTCCACTGGGCAAAAATGTGAACATTTAAAATTGTTCCTTGAGGAATAATATGATATTGTCTTACTCCTCTTGAGAAAATCTGTTATCATTAATAATATCTTAGATGGTCAATTTCATCCAACTTTTCAGTTGTATAATCCAGGAGGGTATTTTCAAGTTAACCTACATAGGTAGTCTAAAATTATTATCAAGACATCATCTGTAGAAGTAGGATTCTCAATATAAGAAATGAAGAGGTTTTGTTGGTGGTTTTTTTTTTTAAACAAACACTCCAGCATTCACAAGAGTTTCAATGACAAAGTTTAAGACAACACCATGTCTTAACACCTGGGTTGAATTTGCATGCTACATGTGCCTGTGTAGAGTATGCACAGCATCTCTTTTTCCACTCACTACAGATGGCAAAAAATTTGAACCCTCTGAGACACAGACAGAAGAGAATTAGTAAGCTTTAGCATGTCACTGACAGTTTCCTTAGCAATTTTCTTAGTATTGTACATAAAGCAGAGAGCACAGATTCCAGGACAACTTACAGGTATATGGCCACCTACTGCAACTCAGCCCTGACAAACACCAACTTAATTAAAAGAAAAATAAATTCAAAAAGCTCTCCCTACTCAGCAATTAAACTTAAAAGTTAAACAGCAATTTAACTTTCCAGATTTTCCCTTTGTTGAAAGATTATGTTGCTATACACATTTCAGCAGCTCTATCACTAGAATAATAGTGTCATAATATCAGCTTGAAGCATCAGCTTCTCAGTGCTGTGTGTCAGGGTGTTTCACTGGGTGTATTGATGTGGCAATGCTGCTAAGTGTGGTTGTGGGAGATATTACAGCCTAGAAGATTAATAATTGTGGTAAGTGGAAAATAGCTTTGGAAAATCCCCAAAACAACACTGAAACAGATTTTCAAATTACAACTATTATAATCATTCTAAGGAGTTTTAAATACAGGAGTGAGAAAGAATGAAATAGTAGAGGAAAGAAATGAAATGGAACACTGATTCTTTGCATTCATTTGTCCTCTCCATGTTGTTCAAATAATACCAAGGGAGACAAAATTTATTCTCATATAAATTTCGTATAATCAAGACAAGCTTGGGTCTTGTTGAAAAGGGAGCAAACCCAGAGAAAAATAACTAGCATTCCTTACCCCTCTTCCTGAACAATACAACCTTATGCATGTTCAAAGAAGTTAGAATTAAGCAGAACATACTGAACTTTATCTAGCCACTCAGTGACCGGCTCAAACAGCACTGGTCTTGTAGTAGTTTATAACAAGCTCATGGAGAGCCAAAATTGATTGAAGGCTTCAATGGAGAAGTTTGCCTTGTAAAAATCAAAATTTATATTGAACATAAGGTAATTTTTGTAGCAACAGTTCTTTCCTATTACTAGCAGAAATATAAACAATAAAAATGAACAAAAAAAAAAGGGAAAACAAACCTGATTTTTTTCAAAACATATTTCCAAGAAAAATAGCATACAAAAGTGACTCCCCACACCTCCTCTCACCCCCAGTTACATAATTTACAATAGAATTAGTTCAGCCAGGGTGAGAAAATTTAATCTGGAGTATACTATGGACAAACAAATCCTGACAGATCTCTATATAGATATTAAAGTCATGGATAAGACAAACCATAGTTTTCCATTATTGTAGACAGAAAGTAGTCACATTTAGATCATAAAATTTACCATCTCCATTACAAGAGAAAAGCTGTGGGTTTGTTGCTTTAGCCTTTTATATAAGAAAATCTTGTATACATCTTCAGAACTCTCACAATTAAAAAAAGTCAGGAGGAAGTAACCGATACATATCCAAGTGATTTGCTAAAATAAGATTATTCTCATACCTCTCCATCCCATTGTTTTTACTTTTACTTTTCCTGTAAACTACTGAAGAAAAACATTTTTTTGCTTCTGTCCAGGACCTCATTTTGACGCCATATTCCTTCCCTCCTCACTCTACCACCCTGAAGAAGAAACAGCTGCAGTAAAGTGCTCATTTGTAAGACAGTCACCTGGCCTAAGTTCAAGAATTTTAAAGAAGCAATGAGGAAGATAACGAATGCCACCTGTTCCCACTTCAAAATCCTGATTACAGGGCCAGGGGAGAAAAGAAAAAGATTCCCAACAAAGCTAGAGGAAAGTAGTAAAGCTTTCTCTGATATTTACCTGGAGAAGAAAGATTACAAGACATAAATGGGGAAAGGTCTTTGTGATCTGGAGCCTGAAGATGGAAGTTTCAACTATAGAATGACTGACCTCTCTTCCTCAGCAAAATGTTTTAGTTTCTGTATATTCCTGGGGTGATGATGCCACTCCACAGCTGCTGCCTTGTTTTTTTCAGTTCAATGCAGAACATACCATTCAAGAGACCATGTGCCAAGCCTATATCCTGAAAATTCCCACTCTGGGCACACTGATGTGCCCTTGGAGATTTGCCAGGTGACCTGTGCTCCACCGCTCTTCACACTCAGTATTGAAAGTAATTGCTAAAGAGCCTAAATGTCCATGGAGGCATAGTCATTGAAGAGATGGGAGTATCTACTTAAAATAACCCCTTTATAAAATGATGGAGAAAGGGCATTAGAAAAATTTGTTCCAACCAAAAGAGCCAGCTGAAAGCAAGGGATTGGTGGGTTAAAAGACTGAGAAATAAAGCCTCTCACTGCTCTCACACCAGAATACTATGTGGTTAGCGCTTCATGACAGTCTCTTACTTTATCTTAACCCCTTTAAGGAGGGGCTCAGAAAATTCATCCAGATGTAAATTTCACATTACTGTCTGAATTGCTTTAAAAAAAAAAACCAACTAACAATTACAAAACAAAAAGACACATGTTCTTCACTTAAAACATCATATAAGAGAAATGAAAATACCACCATCCATAAAGGAAAGGGATTGGTTTGAAAAAGATAGCTTTAATGCTACCACAAAATCTACCCTCACTTTCAGAGAGTCTATGGAAAAAAGTCTACTTTTTACTATGGAAAAAGAGTCTACTTTTTACTATGGAAAAAAGTTTGGGTAGCATCATTCTTTCAGTTTTGGAGAAATATGTGGTGTTTCAGGTTTTCTGTTGGGTTTTGGAGGTTTTTTGGTTTGTTCTTGGTTGGGTTTTTGTAGCAGTCTAGGAATAGTGCTAAAACTGGCAAAAAGCACACGCGCCTGGCACCAGGTCGACTCTTGGAGTTAATTATCATACTTGATTTTCAAACTATAGTTATCCTTTCTTATGACTAACTCTGCTTCCATTCCTGACAATGCAGAGGAATAGTCAGAGGATGAAAGGAAAAAAGAGTAGAACATCTTGATGAAACTTTATGGAGAACAAGGAAATAAACAAGAAAGAAGTGGAACAAGAGAACTGGAGAAACAGGGAATAAAATAAAAAAATAAAATCGAAAAAAGTGAACAGGGAAAACGGAGGAGCTAAATTCAGAAGTGTCTGTGATCAGAGTGCTTATCATTCTAATAAATCATAAAATTTTTATAAAGTATATATGTGAGACACCAGGTTTTTCTGAGAATTCATGTAAATCATTCTTGGACAACTTTTCGTCAGTGTATATTCAAACTGTCTTCTTTAGGCACTAAATCCAAGATACTCTGACACCCAACAGGTTTGTAATGTACCTGCATCTTAGAGTGACCAAATTAGGCTCCTTAGAGAAGGTTTTTTATTATTATAGGATAGACTTAGGAATTCCTGAACACTGAATGCCTTAGCGTACCTATTTAATTGATTCCATCTGGAATCTTGAAGGACAATTCAGTATTGCCACAAACTGAACATGAAGTGCAAAGTCAACAAAAATCCAACATCATTGGCTCATCTTAAAAATGACTGTATCAGGGCTTTGGAGGAAATGAGGAAATCAAACTTTTGCAGAGGAACTTAGTGATTGAAGTCCAGAAGGTGACTGGGGTGTCTTGGAGACTTGCCTCCGGGAAACTGACTGAGCACTTGCCATTTCCCAGATAAGTGCAGTAACTACTGGGCAAGAGACAAGACTTCTGTGGAGCAATTCTTCACTTCTGTTGAAAATAGGCTCACTGTGCAGAAAGCTATGCAAGATTTATGGCAGCAGACAGAGGAAGGGTAAAAGAGGGCTTAAGTCTTGCAGCCCTGAATTAGAAAACCTGAATAAAGCGCATAAATTCCAGGAAGCAGGAAATGAATGTTCATCTGGTGAACTTTGCACTGAGCTGAACACAGCAGTGCATAAAATCTGACATGCAACACAGAGATTTGTCCAGACAATCCCAGTGTGGTTTACTGGCAACTGCACACCCCAGGCAGGGACTGGTCCTGAATAAGTTCCTCAGTTCAGACTTCTGAAGCTATTTGTACAGAGAAGGACAAAAAGGAATTTCTGATTACTGATTTCAGACACCAGCTATTACATGGTCCTGCAGAGCATACAATCTGAATATCTGAGTATCAGATACCCTATTCAGGAAACAGGCAGTCTGATAGTGTCTCTAGGTGGAAAAACATTGTGGAAAGATGACTGGGGGTAAAATCAGAGGAAACGGAGAAGTTATATTCACATTCTAACAGAGCTTACGATGGCATGGAAATTTTAGGGAAAAATACAGTTGCTGCTCCCCGGATGGAACACAGTTGGCGCGCTTGAAACCTGTTCTACGATGATTCCCCACACAGAGGGATTGTTTGTCAGTGGTTTCCATTGTCTTGGGATTTGAGAGCCCCCCTCACCATCTTGCTTTTGTTCCCAGCAGCCACAAGGAGCAGCATGTGGGAACAGTCACTATCTTGTCTTTGTCTGGGGAAACCACATGGACATCACCTGCAGAGAGCATCCATCATCTTCTTGTCCCGGCTGCCCCATGGAACTAAGTCGAGGGGGTGAGCATCTTTTTGTGAGAAAAACACCTGCTCTTTCTGTATACTTTTGTTATTAATATGGCTGCTGTTGCTGTGCATTTCTCAGTCCATTGCTGTTTCCTTTCAATAAACTGTGATCCCAACCCAAAACCTCTGCTTTTGTTCTTCCCTTGCCAGAGTGGGAAGAGGGAAGGGAGTGGCTTATGTAGAGTTTGATTTCTGGTTGATGTTTAAACCACTACATGGTTAAAAAGTTCAACTCCCTAGTAATTTGAGCAGTCAGCCATCTTGCAGGATGGTCTCCCTTAATAGAGAAGTATAGTAGTAGGAGAAGAGAGGTTGGGAGGCTAATCACATAAGCAACACTTCTTTAAAAGTAGCAGAGGCAAGAACTGGGCCTTTTAGATAGACTGACTAGCACATCTTCCTTAAGCCACGTACACAGAACCCCCAAAGAACTCTGAATCTCTAGAGGAAAAGCTTTATACAGCATAGACTAGAAGAAGGAAATTTCTGAGAGAGGCTAAGAACTCAAATCAGCTGGTGGAATAACATGAAAGGTTTTGAAAACAAAGGCTACCTTCTCCAGCTGTGTCCTTGTGAGGCAAATCCATACTTTCAATTCAGCAGCTGAGAGAGGCTTTCAACAAACACCACATATTCCCCCTCTAAGTCTAACGCAGGAAAATCTCCTCCTCCCTCTAGGACAACCTCAAAGGCTTGGTTTTGGATCTACTCCTTGCTGTTCTCAAAAATTTCCAAGACTGTACTCCTTGAGACTATCTACTTGGTATACACACTGAAATTCCAGAAAAGGATCTGAGCTGCGTATACTTGGTTGTGCTGCGAAAAGATCTCCCTCCACGAGAGGAACCAGTACGACACAAAATGCAGCCCCCACATCAAAGCACACAGTCAGTCATTTAAAAGAATGCTGAAACACCCACAGATGATGAAGCTAAACCCTCCGCATAATAGATACACCATCCTCAAGCCCTGTTACAGCCACCTGTCACAAGCTTACTGAAACAGTGAAAAAGCTACTTTTCCTACCTGTGGCTGTGGAGGAGTGCATTGAAAGCCAATCCATCAGACCAGCTAGTGGTGAAATTGGTAACGTTGACCTGTGGGTAATTGCGAGTCGATTGACGGACCCAGCTCAGCAGAATCATCTCACTGTTTGTCTGCTGCAGTCCAGCCATGATGTTTTTCATTACATCTTTGACCTGCAATAAAAAACAGAATTTGATCAATGATTGAACTTATTAAAAGCTGACTATTTCTTTTCTTGACACGAAAAACCTCCAATTGCCTAGATTACAACCTTAAAGAAAAACTCCTGAGTAATTAAAGAACACACTTGTTTTCAAAATATAGTGACAGCAATCAATTTTGAATGCTTAAAGACAATGGCTATTGACATGCACTGAATGCATTCATCCCTGTGCCACAGGTGAAGCAGGGACAGAGAAGGCACATTTGTCAGCCCACATGAGTTCATTCAAATTATTTCTCCTTGTGCTTTTCTTTGATCTGGAAATATATCCTTAGTTAATATGATACATTACAGCAAAAGTAGATAAAATGATGAAAAGCATTCTTCTCTCATTGACAGAGTTGAAATAGTACCGAGGCAAAATAAATGTGGTCAGTGCACAGTAGATAATGTTTTTGACTTAAATGTGCAAACTATATTTGCACACATGCACTTGGATGAAAAGTCAATTTCATTGCATACCTTAAAAGATTATTGTATATGTTTCAATGTTATTGGTTTAATGAAGTTAATATTCCTTTTTCACGAGCAACAGTTTACCAATCTACAGTTATTATTTTACAAAAAGCCTAAAGGCTTTTATAAATCTTATCCTGGAGTTTGACATAATGCAGTAGTTTTTTTATTTCCAATCAATTTCTTTACTAGTGAAAGAGCATATAAAACTTCTATTAAGAATTATTTTCCTGTAAAGTAACACCTTTTAAATCATTGGTTTCTCCATATATCTTTTAGAAGAGCAGTTCTCTTAAAATACTCCCTAAGATATAATTTAACGATAAAGTTGCTTATTGCTGCTTATTCACTTAGGGAATATTGCATTTCATTATCGTTTTCCCCTTGAATTGCTCTGCAGCCATTATCAGTCAGTCAAAGAAAAACACTGAGGGCAGAAGCTACTTTATGATTAAGGGTGTACCACTTTAAAACTGTAAAAATTGTAAGATAATATGCAGAAGCTGTAATCTGAAAGAACAGTCAACAGCAACAACAAAAATTAATTACCGTGATATTGTAGAAAAAACAGAAATAACCTTTTACTGTTGAGTACGGTAAGTTGCTCGCTAGTTTCACAGTAACTAATTCAATCATTTGATTCTGTGAAGATATGAATTACTGAAATAATATCTTGGGTTTGCATCTCAGATGCCTAGAGTATCAATGCCGGTAATTTTCCTTTTGAGACTTAGGTATAAACTTTACATGTTATGAGTTTCTAAATGGGAGGAGAAATTTATCCTCTCTAGATTTCATGGGATATGTTCTTGACTTACGTCTTAGATCGTAATTTGCACCAATGAAAATCAATATAAATTCTGTCAGATAAGAACAGAAACTTTTTGTAGTTTCCTACATTTCTGTCAGGAGACAGAAAATAAAGTGTAAGAAAATTATGAAAAAACATTCTTTATTTTTGCTTCATATGTCTGAGTGGGTATTTGGAATTTCTTCTCAATATCTTTAGTGTCTTCATTATTGGGAGACGCCAAAGTAGATTTACATAATGTAGCAAGAATCTGAGATTTGGTCTCTGTATTCCCAGGCAAAAAAAAAAACCCTTCACTACTACAAAAATATAAAATCCTGGTTTTTTTCATTAACCTGGATGCTAGAAAGAAGAAAACTTTTGGAATTAGCATCTATTGCACCAAACTTAAACAATATTAAAGACTAGAAAATACTGAAGTTATAGTTAAAAAGACTTGTCCAAGCTAAGATTTCATTGTTCATTGTTCATGTTTTGGGTTTTATCATACCCTTATATTTAAAAATGAAGATTTTTCTGAATATTATAAGCAAACTGTAACTTTTGAAAAATACAACACACATTTGCATTAAAGGATAGTTGAATGAATGCAGGAAAACCATATTTAGAAATAGAAAGGTTCATAACATACAGAAATGATTATGTGTTTGAGGTGATAACAAAGAGAAAGGAGATATGTCTATGAACAGAGAAGATTAGACAAAATTAGAAAAAAAATAGGCCATCAGGAAGGCAATTATTCAGAAGAATCCAGGCAATCGTTTTCCTTTAGATCTAGAGAGATTAATCCAAACCTAGCATTTATTTTTACTTTTCAGTAAATGAACACAAAACAGTTTCAATCTCACCTTGTTAAGTTAAATATGCTTACAATAGATAAAGTTTTTCTCTCTTTTTCCTGCATTTCTTTGCAACAGTGAAGACTGTTAAATTTATTATTTTTTTGCTGCCTTCTAGGGAAAGTCAGACATTTAAAATACTAGAGTAAAAGGGTCTGATCTCATCCTGAATGCTGAGGCCACTTCCTCTCCAGTGAGAACTGGTGGATAACCCCACTTCTACAGCTGGAGCCACCTTGTCCTCCCGAGTGTCCTGAGGGGCACTGCCATCCCACTCCACGTGGCACCACGGCAGCACTGTGCCATGCCACACCACTGCAGGCACAGCACCACACTGTCTGCAGCACAGCTGGGTCCTGAAGCAAGATTAGTGCCTGAGCACAGAAGTGCTGGCTGACATTTGGTGAGATGGAAGCTTTTTGAAGGCTGCTCGGTTAAGATGTACTGCTGGGAAAGTGGCACATAGAGATGTGATCGTGTCAGCCTGAAGAGCTTTCAGGTAGATAAACTCCCTCAGCATCCGGGCTCAAAAACTACAGCTATTTCAAAGTGTCTCTGCCTCATGCTGTCAGGTGATGAGTTGACCTCTGATACTCATTTCTTTGTTACCTCGCCTTTCTAATGCAGTCTATCCTGGCAGGACACAAAGCTTTCAGGTGTAGGAAACTCTGACTTCCACAGAACAGATATACTTGCTCTTCCTGGGGAATGGACATACGCTATGGCAATAAGAAAATACTAAATTTTGATAGAAGGGGGGGAAAGGATAATACAGACATCACCAAGATGGTTCCTGAAATGCCAGGCTGCCAAAAGGAAATCGACGTACAGAGTAGGAGCACTGCTATTCTTGTCACCACATGAAGAAAGTGGCCAAAAGCAGCACAGCCAGCCCCAGCCCACAGCAGCAGTGGACCTCTGATCTTCCCACTGCAGGACCATGTCCTGGAATCTGGGCATGTGTTGCTGTGTGTGTAAGATGACAACGAACACAGCATGATCTCAGGCTCAAACTACATCTCTTTCACCTAAAACCAACGCTCAGGCACGTAACATTTTGTAAGATCGGCGCTTGGCTTCAGGATGCCAGACCCTAGAACAGAGGGAGGGAAGAAGATAATCTAAAAAGAAAACTGTTCTCAAAGCAAGAATTTTTCATTTTTCTTACTAAAAGAGGAACCTTACATCTCCCTGACAGAATAACTTAGTATTTTTTACTTGCTATATTTCAGGTATTTTGACGGCATAGATTACACTTTTATAGCTAGAACCACTAAACTCTTTCCAAGTACATTTGAAAGAACACTTTTAAGGACATTTTCATAGATATTCAAGACACTTATTAAAGTAAAGGATATTCGTTGTTCATTGATCCAAGGTAGATTGACAGAAGTGTTTCATTTCTATAATCGAAAATCAAAATTAAGTGAAATGGTACTTTGTATTAAAATACTGATATGCACAATAACCCTGATGTTTTTAATAAGTCTCCAAATGAGGCTGACAGGCTGTTGAAATGGTCCCCTCTGAAATATTTTCCTTATGCATATATGTATTCTTTTGGGATTTTTCCCAGAGAAAGTCAAGGTTTGGGCCAAAGATTTTTGCTACAGGTTTTCTTTCATGCTTTACATGAAAAAAACTCCACCCTTAAAAATATAACAAAACAATTTACACATTGCCCTATAGAATGTTTTTTCCACTCTTAAGAGAGTTTGTAAAATACAGCAGTTCAGAAATTAACAGTTTTGCTCTGTTTTTACTTAAATGTTAATGCTGCAGTGAGGCTGGGATCACAGAGTTGAGAGAAAGAGGGCAGCAGCTTCAAGGAAATAGAGTCTGATGGATTCAGTACCATAAAGAGCTTTGGCAGCAGGTGCTCAACTTAGATGGCTCCATTTCAGGAAAAATTTTAATAATAATCTGAAAAAAACAGGCTAGATAAGAAAGGACACAGTCACCACAGGGGATACAGAAAGCCATGATATTTCCACTGCACAGAGATGAGAGCGGCAACAATTCGTCAAATCCTATCTGCTGCAGTGCCTCTTCCACCTCTACCACTGCCTCTCCTCAATGGGACTGCTGATAACCATTTGGATTGGTACTGACATCATTCTTTTCATGCACCTTTCGTCTGCCATCTCCTTTTCTTTCTATTATTTTTATACAAAGAGATTAACATTTTTGTAAGAGACCATCTAAGTACAGGTGTGTCTTTATGTGGTCCTGGCTGCAGGATGTGAAACTGGAAAAGCTTCTTGCCTGTTCATCTACAACAACACAAGTGTTCACACAAAAAATAATCTCATATCTTTTGTTGTTGTTGTTGTTTTTTGTTTTAGAAGTAGACAGATAAAACTCCTCTAAGTGACTCTTCTCAGGATCTGCAAAAGCAGGATTGCACCAACAAACACAAACTACACAAGCATGCACTAAATCAAGCAGCCTGCGTATTCCTATTTATTTGGTTTTAGGCCTTTTCACAGACTACTAATAAATATAGTAGTCTTGGTATTTTACCCAGCTGTAGGCAACTGGAAGATAAGTTTGGTGGCCCTGACTCTGTATGAACAACCTATTGTGTTTCCAGCTGCTTCTTGCCAGGCACAATCCGTGATGGGCAAACCGGAACCAACAGGAAGAAGAAATTCTTAAGAAATTTACAGCCGTGTTTCACCATAAGTTCTGTCAGTATGTAAGATCGTACCTACCTATAAACAGGGCAGAACAATTACAAACATATTCTAGATCACGCAATTAACTTCAAAACTTGAAATAGCAAAGACTTCTGCCACAGAGCTGTAAATAAGCAAATTTACTTTGAACACTTCCGATACTTTGAGAGAAATAGGCAGCAAATGAATGGCTGCCAAGTGTTTTGGGTTTTTTTAAGGAGAAAAGCCCAAATGTAAAGCTGTCATTATTTTTTTTTTTTAATTTTTCATCATTAAGCAACAGCAACAGGATAATGGCTTCTTGTTGCCAATCAGGTCTTAGCTACACTTTAGAAAAAAAAACTAAAATTGAATTCTAGCTAAATTAGAATCTTATTTACAAAAATTTGAATAAAAAGACAAGTCCAGAAGATACAGATTACTTTCAGTAGTTCATGACTAGAACAAACTGAAACACAGTGATGCCAAACTGATTTTTGCCTTTTTGCTTTTATATATTCTTATATATTTGCAGGTCTGTAGCCTATTATTGTATAACTACATAGAATCCTAGCTAGCATTTCACCTTCTCTGTTAGACAGAAAGACAAAATACATTCCTAAAGGCCCCAGTCCTAATCTGGGGACCAAGATTAAAGCTTCTGGGAACCAAGGTTAAAACAGCACCTTGAGACACTTCCTCATAAACAGAGTTTAGTTAGTATCTAAAGGGGGGGGGGGTCCAGAAAAGGGTGAAACCAATGGGTGGAATTATCTCGTTACTTGTGGAATTGGGTATTCCTATCAACTATGCTAATTTGCTAAACTTATAAATCTGTATTTACCCTATGTGGGGTGGACATTTTTCCATACTTGCCCCTAGAAGCCTCCAGTTGAAGACCAGCTTTTATATTACCTCCCACACTAATATTGTCTCCAAAATGTGTTGTTTTATTTCTAGATATCTAAGGCATCACAGAACTCCAAGTATAGACTAAACACGGACTGAATCATTATGACAATGCTGACAAAGAGTCACACTTTTAATCACTGCTTTGCAAATATGACCCTTGGACTTCTCATCCATGGGTAGTCCAAGCTGAAGCCATGGGTACCATTGCAGCTGCCATCACAGCTATCACTAGGCTCAAGATAAAGCTTGAAACTAATCACTTTTGCACTGCAAAGGGGTTTTTGTTCTTGACATGGCTGCTATCAAAAAGCTCATCAGGCTACACCAGAACCTGCGTCTTCTGTGTGTCTGTGCAAGTACATGTTAAGAGGAATGGTGGGAACAATTGAAAAGGAATTAGTAAGTACACAGCTAATACTAAAGCACACCTTTAACACTTTGCTTCAGGATAAAATATGAAGAAAACTAAGTATTAATTTGAACACGAATAGTCATCTCAGTCCATAATTTATACAAATTAAAACACAGTGATTCAAGGATTATTGGTAAAAGTTGCGTAGCTAGGTATCATACTCCATCTGTTCTTACTAAGTAATTTAGAACAATTTTATGCATATAAACTAGGAATACTAAAACAGGAGACAAAGGAAGAAGTGAGTTAACTATTTGCAGCTTTTCCCTGTTGCTGTTGTCCTGTAAAATTAGAATAAAAGTGTTCCTTCCTTGGGTGAATGATACATACCTGATTTTTGATAAGAGCGTTTAAAGATTTTTAAACTTTGTTTCCCACCACCTTTTCTTGTTATTCATATGAAAAACTTGTGGATTATTGCTTGGGGAACACAGCCAACACTAATGGATAGACTCTTAGCCCAGATTCATACAAACACAAGGATTCAGAGCATCTAGATACTAGATCTTTTTGAATTTTGATTTTACTGCCATCTCAGAATTTGTTAAGTGTCCTCATCTACCATGCTGGTTTTTGTGAGATCCGTATCAACAACCCCCCTTTCTCTCTGAAGAGAAAGGAAGCTAAATGAGCCACATCTGTTTCAATAAATAGGCAGTCTAGCAGCTTTTTAGGGTTCTAAAAATAATTCCTGGCAGGATGGGTCAGCAGCAAAGAGCAACAGATGTGATTATTTCATTGAAATATAAAAGTCACTCTTTCTAAGATACCAAAAAGAAGAGTAATTATGAGACCTATATATCCACATTGGCTTTGTCTATCCATTTTTGTTAGGATAACTGTTATATATAATCATCTTGCAACATCTGACTGTGATATTACAGTCAAAAAAGTTTCTGCTAATCCTGTAAAACCTATTGTGTCTGCTTAATATTCTCGATATCCTTGATAATATGTAAGCAGACTGCCATAATACTTGCTTATTTACCACATTGCAATGCCTTCGTTTACTTTCTAGGTTGTTGCTGGATAATAATGGGGAAAAGATCAGTGGAATAAAGGTCTTTCATGGAAAGTAAGGAGCAGCGCCACTCACCTGCCAGTGGAGGATTATATTCCAGATCAAACCAAGGGTCAGCTTATGATTTCCATCCACAATGTCTGAGCTCCCTATATTTACCAAATCAACCTATCACAGAAACAAAAAAATAATTGTAAAAGATTAATAACAAGCATAAGAGGTTGGAGGGAGATGAAGGTATAGGCTGATATAAATCTCTCATTTGGTTTCTGTTGTTCCGTAAACATACAACTCACATTTTATAAACGGCACAATTAATGTTCTGTAAAAAACCAGCAGTGATCTGGAGTTCCAATTATTGCAGTTATAGCATGTTGTGAAACGTAAAATTAAAAGTAATAGTTGTAATGACTCAAATATATTTTATATTAAGCTTCTACAATTACAAATTATAGAGTCAGAAAAACTCCTGTACTGTGCTTTATACTACCTTACACAACATAATTTTCTGGAAGTAACACACACACATCTAGATACCGTAAGAACCTACAAACCCAAGGCATTGCATATTTAGATTAAAATAGAACTTATTTTTCCTTAATTAAATTCTATAATGTATGAGGAAATGAGCAGGATATGTTCTGGCATTCGGATAAAGCAGTGATTGTGATCTAAGCAAGTCTTTTCCACAATAGTTCACCCAGTAATGTTGTTTTCCATAATTATATCATGCATTTGCAATTTCATAATGCATCAGTATTTACCACCCTGGAATATTCTTTCCTCCACATGTGAAATGACACTTTACCCTCCCCCATTTTTTACGCTATCTGAATAAGGATGCCAAATTCAGGGTTATGAATGCAAGACTACAAGCTGTCCTGCATATTTGGGTAGAACCATGACTCCAAAACTGGATCATCGCTGTTTCATAGATGCAATTTTTCATGGTCAGAGCTGGTGTTTTTTATGGCAAAGTACCCCACTCCTTCACAAACTAAATTCTGCACATCCCTACTGGGCTTCAGAAGTTATTTGAAGTTACATCTGCAAATTGACTGAAGTTTTGCACACTCAAAACAAGCTGCTTTGTTTTCATTTTTTGGGTTTTTTTCAATGCTTCTATGCATAGGTCATTTTTACAAACCAAAAATGAGATATTTTATCAAGAAATCTAAAACTCTCAAAGAGCTCTTTTCTTTAAGAATTTAATATTTTGTACTGAAAGTATATGAGACTGGCAATTTATTCTAACCAAGAATATTCTGGAACATTTAACAAATGGAACTTAGCCTTTGTATGCTAAATTTAAAAAGGAGTCCCATGCAGCAAGTGACATCCTACAAAGTTTATATTGCCTGCATATTCTACAGGTAAATCCTCCACCCACTTTTGGAAGCAGAAGCCTGAATACAACAGAGCCCACACCTGTTTTACTGAAGCAGAGGAACATTGCCCAGTTTGCCACAGGGAGGTCTAAGCCTGTATTGGGGCAACCCCCACCCCTCACATCCCCCATGCTCCCCCCTCAACACTATCATTTGTCTATGGGAACTAAAAACCTGTGAAATGGATTGACTGGAAGCAGCATTTTTCAATGTTACCACCCAGATGACTACAGAACCTCACAGCAAAGATGGAACATACCAGCAGAAAAATCCAGACTACTCACAGGCTTTTATTAACTTTAGAACCATTGATTTTGCATTCCTAAAGTCCCACAGAAATCACTCATCAAATTATTGAAGGTTAAGGAAACTATTTCAGAGGCAAGTCTTTCGACTTCATATTGACAAGATGCAGTATATCTTTATATATACTATACTAACTTTTTTACAGTTTACAAGATTTTCATTACATGAGTATGATGGCCCCTGGATGAGCACTTCATTTTCTAAAACAATGGTTTTTTTTCTATCTTCTAAAATTGGAATACTCTCTGTTTTCTTCCCAGATTTGAAAGGGACTATCATTGTGTTCTGGAAAACTAATGGAAAAGCACACCAGGGGATTCAGCTGATAGGTATTGAATACTTCAGAAAACATTTTCTATGATCATTTGTAACCAGGTATGCAATCAAAACCTTCTTGTATACTGTGAAATAGTGTATTGATGATTTTTTCTCCAATAGCGTCAAATGTCAGAGATTTTTAACAATTAGAAGCTTTTCCTTCTATTTATTTACATTAAATTCCATTAAATAAAAAGAAAAATCAAGCTGGAGGTCTTTATGTCAATCTTATAAGGTCACTTTCATTTACGTACAAATCTTTAGATGGATTAGCTTAGATTTATAAAATCAATAACTTTATTCAGCACTTGAACACAAGCATTAGTGACCTCCTGCAGCTATCAAGAAATCCAATATAATACATAGCACAGAATGCATTATCTTTGTTCTCTCACCTCTTACCATTAAGTTTAAGCAAGTGTTATAGTTTATTTGAATTTATTCTTGATAAAATGATAAAATCTTATGATAAAATTAGTTGGCCAGAGGAAATGTCTGGTAAACTTTTGGGTCCATTAGAATATCTGCATAAGGAAGATAATATGAGAATATTTACTCAAGAATGATGCACAGGATACTGTCTTGAAAAATCAATCTTTACAAAGTAGAATTGAAAGGGATATTGATATGATTAATGTTCTGGATCATGAGGGACAGACGCCTCTGAAACTTAACAAAAAAAATTATTGTAGGAAAAGCCTCGGGTTTTCAGACTTCATAATTTTCAGAGATTGTGAGTAAATATTTTGATAGGCAGCATCCTGTAACCAGCTATGGATGACTTCTTACATTTAACTTTTGAAAATTTACTTTAAACACCACTCATTAGAATAAAATCATACAGGTTGATCTGACATCCATTATAGATGTATTATCCAGATGTATTCAGACAGCATCCATTATAGATGTATTATCCAAAATTTGCTGGAAGACCATTTTAAATTCCTTAAAACACATTTTACCCTGAATCTGAATGACAAAGTATCCAAGTTACATTGATAAAACAGCTTTGACACCAGCTCTATCACACTATAGAGCAAAGGTGTTTGATTAAACACCTAAAAAGCATTTTGTGTGCTGTCTACAGGCTGTTCTGAGCCTGTCTGGCTGAATACTTACATTATTTCTCTGCAAAACGTGGATTGCTTTGTTGACATTGTTCAGAGCATGAACTCGTGTGGAGCCTTTTTCTTTTGCCTACAAAGAAAGAAAACCAAACTTGACTGTCCAAAATCAGAATCTAGACTACGTAACATATAATACAAATCTTATATTACATCTGTCGTTTTCTATTGACATATTAACATATGTTGGGCTTATGCAGCTTCCCAACATGAAATAAAGTAAATTGTGAAACAAACTGGATCCACAGTTAGAAGGTAATTGGTTACCTTGACACTTTTCAGGGAAGGAATTACTGGAATTAATATAAAATTAGATAATTCCAGATTCTTTTTATCATGATTAGTTGTCTTCTGCATGGCACAATTTAGGAACATTGCTATGGCAACTAAACAGATAAGCATCAGTTTGTTTAATATTTATGTACAAGTATATTATCTCTGGATTTTGATTCTCAGTCTCCCAGCCTTGTTATGAGAAAGTTTCAGGGAAAGATGCCAAACTTACAAAGTCCAACCAGGAACACAAGAGAAGACATTAAAAAATGTGTGTGACTGTGTCACTTTAGAATTTCCAGGTCAATAAGAGCAAGCAGTTTTCTCTTTTCAGACAAGTACAATTCCAACAGATGCACTGTATGTATGGCATTAGAAAAAAATTCTAATTCTACACATTAGAATCCTATTCCAGCTAAAATCTAGATATCTAAATGAACTCTGCCTCAGTTTTGTTTCTCTGTGCCACAATTAATAAGTGCATACAACAAAGTAGAATATTTTCATTTCAAGTATATGCCTAGCAAAGTCTTAGTGTTTAATACAGCTCTCAGTCACAATGTTTCCTCAATTTCAAATGAAACTAAAAACCATTCAGACCCCTAAAAATAGTTTCCACAGGTCCTCATCAGTGGCAGAAGTTAGTGAATATCCCCTACTACAATTATCACAACATTAAGACTTCAATATACAGTAAATGTGTTAAAAAACACATACAAGTTTTTGGCCTGTAAGGCATTCCAGGAGCTCCAGAAGTCTTCGTCCATCTCGAAAATCATTAAAAAGGTCTTCAATGTAACGTCTTCCAAACTGAAATGAAACAATGCCTCTGGTTAGTTCAAATGCCAAAAAAAATAACTAAAAAAAGACCAGAAAACTGTAAAAAGCCAGAGTCAGAATAAATATGAAATGTATAACACAAAGTAAAAGAGGAAAATACATTTAAACTCACAAGATTCTTTCACATACATTTGTCTGAAACAGGGTCTTCTCATTTAAGAGGGATTAATGCTTATTTTAAGTACATGCCATTATTTCAAACAAATAAGCCAGAACTAAACACTAATATATCTAGAAAACAAAGAAGACTTGGGAATTAAGGTGCAAATCAGGAGGAAAAAAAAATTTGAAAAAAAAAAAATCCCAGGAAAGAAACAAAACAAAAAAACCCCCAAACACACAGAAAGTGATATAAAATTTAAGTGCCCAGTCAGTGCTCCATGTGTCAGAAAGAAACAGAGAGAAATGAGTCAGACTTATTCTAGTCAGGCTCTCAGAAATATATCTATGTTAATAGGGCATGGAATTGTACTGGAACATGGCCTCACTTCTGTAAGTGGCTGACAGACAACTCACATTTTGTACTTAGCATCAGTGAAAGATGAAATACTTGGGACCTTCCCCCATATGACAATGTTGAAAAGATTCACTCTTTCTAAAATTCAAACCAAGTTTCTGATCTGATGCTTTGACTAATGCATGCAATATTAAAAACATAAACATATATATTTTTTATAATCTATTCAATGAGCAAGTTTTATGTGCACCTATGGTTTTTTAGATTTTTTTTGTATGAGAGCTATTGAGGACCACAATAAAAGTAGTGATTATTTTGTGCAATGCAAAATAATTTCACATATCTGCAATTTTTCCAATTTGTGAAGTTTGACAGACGCTTTGATTAATTTGAGAGGAAGTATCTGTCTTTTAAATTTCTAGAATTGACGCCATGCTGACCTACATTGCACATCTTCCACTTTTACCACGGAGCAATGTAAAATTGGGAATCCATATTATACAGAAAACATTTGCTTTCATGTCAGCAACGCTGTTTTGGTACTCACTGCAACACTCATTAGAGCTAGCTGGGAATTTTATGAAAAAACATATTTTGTTAGAAAGTACCAATTCGGTTGGAAGGTTGCTTAAGCAGAGGACAGAATTAAGGACAGTACCCAGTGCTAAACTAATTTTTCCTCATCAATATATATTTGTGAGTACAGCACAGACTTCAGTGCTGTTACCCACTCTCCCATGACCTTTCTCTCTGACTGCTCTTCTGAGGCAAAAGCTGCATTCAATCTCTTCATTTTTTGGTAAGGCCTGGTTTCTATTTCATGGAACAAACAAATCCACAACATCACAAAATTTCTACAGCAGTGGGAATCCTTGTTTTCTAGCCAGCTTTCACACCGTGCACAACCCTTTCCAACTAAGCTAATTTCTATTTAACACACATGCTGCCACTTTATTACCTAAAATATCTGAAAACCAGTACTGAACAGATTCACATATGATTTACTCGCACTGCCTAACACCTTGAATTATCTGTTTAAGTAATAATACCCAGCAACTCTATTTCCTGCCTCACATTTAGTACAAGAAATAGTTCTATAAAAATGTTTTAAACTATGGTATGAAAAATCGTGTGCCATTATGAGAGTCAAGTCATGTACAAAATTCCTGAAGTTGTAGGAGAAATTTAAAATTAAAACATGCAACTAAATCAGAGATCTTACTTTGTTCCCTAATCTTGCAGAACAAAAGTCATTTTTACAGAGGGGAAACACAAGATCTATGCACTTTAAGGAAGCTTTTTCACATTCTTTAGAAAGTTGGAGTGATCAATAGGCCCTTCTGTAACATTATGAAAGAGCTGTGCCCATAATGCTACTGAATCGTTCTGGGAATATGAGCACAATGACACTTTGAAAACAGAATATAATTATATTGGTTTGTATCACACAGGAAAAATAGAACTAGCCTTCATAACTGCCTGTGTCTCTGTCTTTCCTCCTTTTTGCAACATTTAAGCTATTCATAATGTTTATGTTCAAATCAATATAAGAAGTCAAAAATTCTGCTTAACAAATAATATGTTGTTTTGGGTTTTTTTTTTGGTAAAGCTTTTAGAAAGAAAATAAAGATACAGCACAGTAGCATCCCCAGCAGGATGTATTAATTACAAATGTATTACAAGTAAACCTTAAACCAGAAGTTCCATTGATTTTTTAGGGTGTTGGAAGTACACCTTCCATTAATCACAACTAAAAATACACTAAGGCACCCTACACTACTGCCACACATATCATTCTAAACCTGAAGAAGGCTGCTGTTTTTCTGGCAATGGCATAATTATGTCTTCTTCCTCAAACAGATTGAATGTCTTCTCTGCATTGGCATTGCAGTAAGTCTTGAGATACAAAGGGCTCAAAGTTGCATCAGGTAAATTTATTGTGTCATTGAAAAGTGCCTGTTAATTCAAACCTTTGAAAACTATAAAAAACCAAGCATGGCTAGTCAATGGCTTGCCAAACAAATGCCTACTCATTTGTTTTACATTCTTGCTAAAAATAACCTTTTTAAAAAACTTTTTTAGGTTGTGACCTAAAACCACTGCCCTTTACCTAAGAGGTATGAAAATGTTCAGAAGACTCTGCTCTGCCATTTGTTACGCATGTTGATTTGCTACTCACCCTATATTACAAACTTATCCAAAACCTGAATTTTAAAAATGCCCAAAGAAGCTGCAAGCTGAATTGCTAGTTCTCAGTTAACTGTCCTTCTTCGAAACCACAACGATGGAAGAGATGGGGGAGACGAGAGAGTGCAAGGCAGAGGAAATACTGAAGATACTGGATGGAAACCAAAAGGTGACTTTTCACCAGAAGCAGAAATTCCTTTCTAGAAGTAGAACAAAAGTAAAATCTAAGACGGGACTTTATTAAAATCTTAATGACTAGAAAGACTAGAGGTTTAAGTATATGACAGATTTATATGTTATTGCAACGTACTTAGTGCTAAATAGAGATTAAAACACAAATTTTCTTGGTTTAGCTGATAGGGCTGTTGGATGCAACTACTGATCTTTACATAACACCAGAGGACCTGAACGTAATCCAAGCAATTTATTTTAAAAGAAAACCACCCAAAAATGTGATATATAGGGGAAGATAAGATTCCTGTTTTATCATGGATTAAATTTACCCTCCAATTTAAATAATGTCTGAGGAAAGGAATTCACAAATTACATTGGTATGGAAAAAAACAACTACCCTACACTACACCATGGTCAGCTACACAAGCCTTAAAATTAGTCTTAGAATTATGGGGTACTGTACAATTAATATGTGAGGAAAATGTGGAATTTGCTGTAGGGTCTTCTCCCAGGTGTCGTAAGGGAGTGAAACTTACTTAAGAGTATTCCATGTGGTAATTCAACTGCATGTACATATTCTAGAATGCTGTAAATAGTAAGCAGACTGAAATGGTATCTCCAACGTGTTCCAAACCCAGACAGCAACTGAAACAATTTTATGCCAAAGAACATTACCTAAAAACGCAAAAGCTTCTGAAGAAGATTTTTAAAAAAGAAAAATCAGGAAATAGACTGAAATCAAGTGTTAATAGATACCTGTAGCTACAAATTTTTCGGTTTGAATATCAAAACGGCATCTCAAAACAGCAAGCTTTATCCTACTTATCTCACTGCTGTCTACTTTCACTGTCATTCCTGTGTTCTTTCCAAAGATTCTGTAATAGACTTCATTGTCTCTATGTAAATTTTACAAATAAATTTTTTCAAACAACTAAATTATTTAATCAGCTCATTCATCAGATACATTATGGAGGAAGTTAATATTGTGGGAAGTATTACATGAAAAGCTGGTATTCTATGAAAAGTTCTCTATTCAGAGCTACACACAAGTCAGCACTTATTAAAGAAATACAGAGAACGTCATGAAATAATTAAAAAATAACTTGTCCAGAGAAGGCACAAAGATATCTGTTCATGAACATGGGTCCTCCAATGAGTTAAAGCTCAAAAAAGCTTTGATTAGCATAAACCTGTTAGCAGTTACATTTTGGAATAAACTAGCACAGGTAAATCCTTCATTAAAGGAAAATGGAGCAAAGGGAAAGGAAATAGGAAAGGGAGAGTTGGGAAAAGAGGGGAAAGCAAAGGAAGAGGTGATGATTAAGAACAAATGTTGAGATTTAAGTGGGGCCATGGAGAGGACATGAGGAAGTAGGATTGAAGACATACCTCGATGCTAGAGGCACAGGTGTGGTAATGGCAGGGAAAAGCAATCACAGAGGGGGGTTCTTTAAGGAAAATTGTTGCTCCAGCTTCCAGTGGAAAGTTTCCCAGGGAGAATGGAAGGGCTGATTATACTACTGACTCTATGGAAAGAAGTCCTAGTCCACTTCTATGGGAACGAAGTTTGGAATCTTGTGATCAAGATTAGAGGGCCCTGCCCCCAGTCAGGTGGAGAAGAGGAATAACTAGGATTACTGGACTGTGTGGATTCGAGGGCCTGGCACATTGGCCCCACATTGGGTGCCAGAAAGGCCTCTTGTATTTTAAGCCAAGTTTGCAACTAAGCTCCACACAGCTGCTCACTGACTTCCCCCACCCCACTCATCCACAGCCCAGGGGAATGGGGTTTGGCATCTGTTAGTTGGTAGTGAGCAACTGTATGATGCATCACTTGGTTTTCTTGGGGTTTATCTGTATGACTTTTTGTTTGTTTTTTTTTTTCAAATCAACATTATTAGTATTAGTATTTTCAGTTATTAAACTGGTTTTATCTCAACCTACAAAGTTTTCTTTTTCATTCTCTTCCTCATTCCACTGGGAGAAGGAGGGAGTGTGGAGTGAGCAAGCAGCTGCATGGTGCTTAGTTACCAGCTAGGCTTAAACCACAACAAATCATCAGTTTTCTCCCACAAACACGAAGGGTAGAAATGTACTTCTATTTCCGAAGATTCATAAACACTCCAAATGTCAAGCAATGAGTCCATAATAACAGCTCCAGCAAAATACATGATAACAGAAGTCTGAAACACAACTATTATTTGAAGTTCTTTAATAAACATATTATTTTTTCTGTCTCCTAAAAATGACATGTAATAGATACATTTTCATGGTTTTTTAATAAAAACTACAAAAGGTAAAAACTTGGCTGAGGAAGACATCTCTGACTTTTCATTTTCTTTTGCAGGCAAATATGCACTTAGATTACACTTTTCATTTGAGGCAGAATAGACTGTATGATTATTACAGTAAGACAAGTTGGATGCTATTTCTTATGCGTTTTACAGTATTATTGCCTTATTATCATCCGTTCATATGGGAAATCTAGCAGGAGAAACTATCAGCAGATGGAAAGAGACAGAGAATAAATTAAAAGAGAAAAGGCACTGTAAAGACAGGGAATTCAAGGTTCAGCATGGCCCTTGGCAAAAGATTTAAGGTTATATTAGGTATACACAAGAAAGATCAGCTTACAATAAAACTAGCAGACACAGCAGTCCTTCTGACTTTCAAGACAGGTAAATAACTGAGATCTTATCTTGGGACAAGACCTTTGACTCCACAAGGGATAGGAAACCTGGACAGAGACTGGAAGGGAGCTGCAACGCATTCCATCTGTGCCCCCCGCATGCAGGGCTATAGAACAGAGACAGAGGTGCGCTGCAGTTTGACCGGGACTTCAGACTGCTGATTGATAATTAAAAAGGTTAAAAGACAAGGTACAATCCAGAAAGGCAGAAGGACATAAGCCATGAGTCTTTATATAACTTTTTCAAGTAATTGTTTCAAGTTCAGTTTGTAAATCTGTAAATTTTGCTGAATAGATGTCAGTGTGAAAGAAATAAAAAACTTAGTTGGCTCACAGATGTTACCCTTAGTAAGACCTTAAAGAATCAGCCTTTTCTTCCAGTCAAAATATTTGATGTCTCACTCCGTGAAACAATAAAGAAATGATATTGAACTAATCTCAACAGATCTTTTAAGTCAGTTTTAATAAAAGAAGGACTATAAATACTTGTTCTTGCTCTGCTAAATATATTAAAAGTTCAATTTCTCTCCCCAGCATCCTTGCTTCTGGTTTGTTCAATTCTGCTGGGAAGTTCATCAAAGTGACTGACATTTTCTTTCATTGATGCTGGATTACTATTACATCAGAAAAGGATATTGTCCCAGTCAAGAGGGAAGAAAGATGCACCAGGTATTGTTTAATCAGGCTTTAGGTTCATGGACTCACGGGAAGCATCAAACAGTAACTTGCCAGCCACAACATTCTTTCCGCCCTCAGCATTCTTTTCACTGTTAGAACACAGATGCATCCCTTCTGCTGCAGCTGAAACTCTGTGTTTGTCAGCCAGAGGTCAAACACTGCACAAGTACTTTGCTTCCCTACCATTAGGGATCCAATCTGTTTCCCAGGCTTTATGGTAGATATCTCTTTTTTTGCTCTCTAACTTAATTTTTCACGGAATTACATAGAGGAGTAACTGATGAAGACCAGTATTTTAGGAATGACTGCTACTGACCAACTGAGAGGAAAGTGTACAACTCTTCTCCAAAGAAGCCACCTTCTTCTCCCAGTCAGAGAACCAAATGTTCCTGTGCCTTCCAACAGAGGAACAATCACAGTGCCTGCAGCAGGCCCAGAACATCCGACACTACCCTTAAAGAGGGATCTAGTGGCAGGTCCTACCAGTTGTCTAAAGGCAGCTCATGTCTGTGGACAGGACACACGCTCCCAGAGTAGTAGTTTCATACACACACCCTGAAGTTAGGGAATGATACCAGACCCTCCTGGGACTTCAGTTCTTATAAAAGTGTATTTTCCCCTCAGCAAAATAATTCTATTTTTCTAGTGTCATTACAGAGAAGGACATTTGCACATCCCCAAGTTTCTGAGGAATACTCTGTTATTTCCAATCAAAAATAAACCAGAAAATCCCATTGTAGGGGCCATGCATATCTAGAACAGAAATACTGATGCATTGACACAAACAATTATGTTAGTATATCTACCCTGTTTCCTTAGCTCCCAGAGATCCACCTCTAAGTTAAAAGTAATAAATGTGTAATTTTAAATATTTTAAGGGAAACAAAATTTCTTTTTTGGTAAGCAGTGGGTGTTCAATGTTGGCATCTACTGCACTTCTTTTAAACAATACAAAGCTTACAGGGATACACAAAACAAATCTGGCAGCTGTCTTTTTCACCAGTTTAATCCAGCTAGAAAATGTTATTGAAGCCTTTCTTATTTTGCAGCATATGATGTTCAAGGCCATTAAGGACTGGATGATTGGCAATGGGATCAAAAGAAACCTTCTGGAATTGGTAATGAACAAACACTCAGCAAGTTCCTACAAGGTTTGAAGAGCCAGTTATGAATTCAGAGTCAAGGACAGGGACTCTTTTGACAGGACAGCCAGCTTCATGCAATCTAATAATCAACTGCAATGAAGTTATTTTTTTCAAGTATAAATACAATTATGTTTCCCACTCTGCAGAGAGAGTTATAAAGAAGAAAACTACCATAAACTAAAAACTAATTTTACTTATATTCTTATCTCAGATGCAACTTTCAGTACAAGATGGAACGTTAATTATATTTACATGTTCGAGAACACTTGGATTGTTTAATTTACAGTGTTTAGGTATTTTTTGAGGCTCTAGCAGGTAGAGTTTTATAACGGCACTTTTAAACACTGGGAGCTGAAAAGATTAAAATGCAGGGCTTTCAAACGGAAGAGGCAGCCCACTTACCAGTGGAGAAACACAAACTGTATCAAGCAGATGTGACAATTTTAGCTAAAATTCTCATTTAAGAGAGGAACAGTTTCACTGCAGACTGTTCCATGAATATTTGTTATTCAAGTAATTTATTTTTCTACACATTATTATTTTGTTATCAGAAAACAGAAAAAAAGGGAGTCTCTTCAGTCTTGATGAAAATAATAAGCTTTAGTGCAAAACTTCAGAGAGCAGAGAAAGTTTCTAAAATTTTTGCCTTTTGTCTTACTGGTGTTCTGAGTCTTAGAGAGTAGCTTAATTATTACACAAAGAGATACAGGATACTGCACATACTGTGTTTCCTCATATATGAAGATGTCCTTTCTGAGTTAGGATTCTCCTCCTATTGGCAGACAGGCTTTAGCAGTACTTCTTTCATCAGCTTAGAGCTTAAATCCTGACTACACAGAATATATGAGGTATTTAAAGGATAAGTGGCATTCGAAAATTTTAGTTTGGAATCCCTTCAGGTACATAGTCTCATCTTTAAGAATAACTAAAACAGACAAACCTCTTCTACTGTCTATACTTGTAATAGGCAAATAGTCAAGCTTCTAAATAGGTGCAACTGTAATCAAACAAGACAAAGCAACAGCAATTTTCATGAATAAGAAAACAAAAAAGAACAAACCTCTTAATTATAAAGCACAGATATTACTTGAATTACAAATTCTATAAAAACAAGAGACAATCTAGATCAGTTCTCCTCTGACTAGGATGTGAAACAGGCAAATGTGATGTCTCATTTGGACAAAAGCTTTACAAAGAAACTCATTTTGACCCTGCACAATGACTCAAACAATTGGTAGCTCCACTTCTGTGTTTGCAAAGTGGTGGCACTGCCCACCAAAATAGAGAAAGTACCTTAACTTGGACAACTGGGTAAACTAAGTCATTGTAGCACATCATCCAGTCTGTTTGATTTGACTTCACCTACGGAGGAAGTGCAAAAGCAAGAGTTCTAGCATTTCTTGTCATGCTTCTATTCCCACTAATTATTGTATTTTTTTTGTCTTTCATTAACATCTTGATTAGGAAACACTATTATTTTAATTTTAACAAAAAATACAAAGGAATGATGAAAGGGAAGTGGAGTGTCATAGAGAAAATAAATGAGTAATGAAATTATGTATTTAGTCTTTATCAGTGAGCAGTCATCCTCAAGAACAAACACAATAGCCAGATAAAAACTAAACTTTTAATATATCTGAGATAGACCTGCTTGCAAACATTTTTTTTTTTCAAATGTCTTTTCATTGATTCAGCTGAACCTTTAGTACTGACTATTAGTGGATGACTCACCCTCCATCCTAAAGAGTGACAAGCATTTAGTCAAACACATTGCATTTTTTGGCACACACACAGTCACTCCCTGTCACCTTGTTACATGGAACAGTTAAATTAACTAAATAATTATTTTAAATATTGTCATTTAAATCTGTAGCAATGGTAAAATCTATGTCACCACGTCTGAGCTGGCTGGTGATCATTTTCACTCAGTGAAAAGGAAAGGCCAGTATTTGTTTGTTCAGAATGAAGGTTACTCCATTAACGGCTGTTCTATGTCAAAGCCCAGCTGAGCAGGAGGACCCACTGCATGCACTACAACCAAGAACTGTTCCAGCACTTTCCCTACAACCACTGTTCTTATTCCCAACAAGCCTGTTTGCAGTAAATGGAATATTAATTTAAATGACATGCTTAAAAGAGCAAGTATCCCCCCTCTGCTTGAGCCCAGGCAGGAGTCTAAAATAGATTCTTCCACTTTTTTTCCCACCTGGAGAAGTCAAGCATAACTTCAGAGACTGAAAATCTGCCTATAAAATACATGGCTAAAAGGATACAGTTTTCCAATGCAGTCCATTCCTAGGCCTAAATTTTTTTATACATCAAGATATATCGTTCATTATCTAAATGTGACAACTTGGTTTCTTTTAAAAATCAACAAAAAACCCAAAGAAACCCAACAATTTTTTGAACTACTACTAGAAATCAGTAGTCTGCTATAGACCAATCTATACATAACAATTCAAGACATTCAGAATGAAATCATAGAAAAAAAAAGCAGCAAAAGGACAGCATTTGCATGGGAACAGCAGAACATTTTAAGACACAGTGAAACAGCAAGAAAAGAACAGAAGCAGAAAACTTCTAACTTAAATTTACATGAATGGCAGCCTGCTAGCCTGACACCAGGCCCCCCAGGATGAGCTGTGAGTGTGGCACTACCCTTGCTCAAGGCTGCAGTAACCCTGATCTCTGTGACTGACTTTCTCTCACTGCTGGACAGACCAGTCTGTTCCCCTTTTCACAACCATTCTACTTCACACTTCACATAAGTCATGAGGTCGATTTTCAGATTTTATGAATGGCCAAAAGTACGTTGCAGTTGGGTTTTACATTATCTGATGATATATGCCCATTACTCTAGTACTCTTTAAAACCTCAGGTTTTATTTAACCACACTGGGACCAATATTGTGATCTGGTATGCTCAGGATGTTGGAAAGAAGGAAAAAGGAAAAAAATGAAAAACAATCTTTATTTGTTTCTTCTGGTTTGTTTTTTTTTCTTTCTTTCTCTTGGAATACTCCTAATGTAAATAATACATGAAGGTAATATATATATTACATAATTTTCTTACATTGAAAAGAATATAAATTTTCCATTTTTCTTTCTCCACAGCTCATCAAACCACACATAATTGTTCATGTGGCAAATAAATGAAATGATAACTGGTCACAATATTAGAAGACATCTTGAATAGATCCTGAGCTGATATTTCTATGAGTTCTGCACATTATTGTCTGCAAACCTGTGCAACATATTTGCTATGTTTAACATACTAGGTTGTGTTTAAGCTACCAGCAGGTAGCACGCACATGCACCTTAAATCACCACAACTAATTATGGTAGCTTACTGAAAATGATTGGCATATTCTTCTTTTGTAATATCTGGCAATAAATGACACAGAATCTCAAAGGAGTTTATGTAATAACTTGAATTTGTGGATCTGGATCCCCCTTCATAGTTAATAGAAATAGCAACATAAGATTAATTTCTCTTTAAAGGAATCATTAAAAATCGACTGTAGTACAGTGAATAAAAAAGAAATGAACTTTTAGCTTGCATTTTAGTTGCATTTTTTGTGTTAATAACATATGAATGGCTCCAGAAATCTGTTCATCTATCTATCTATATATATGTATATACATATATATAAAACTGATAACGTAAGGTTTAATTTTAATCTTAATTGTGTGTCATTCTTATAGAAATAGTGCATGAAAAGAACAGCCCTCAGACTAAAACTATTCAGAGGAAACACATGACCACCAATCAGTCTAGAAATACACAACAGCAGCCTGAAGACAGTGACATAAACCAGCACCCAAGAGATACCACCTGTCTGAACAAGGTAGAACAGAGTGGTTGTCACACACGAAAAGAAGTCATGGAAATATGGAAAACCATATGTAACACCAGAGCTTGGGGAAGATGATTTTGGCTTCCTGAATCGAAGCTCACATGGCTCAGTCTCAGAGACTCAAATCTGCAGCCATCAGGGCTCAGAGTGTGACATGGAACTCACAGTATCACACACCAAAAGCTTGACCAGTGGAATTGTACATATGCACTGCAGATCTTGCCATCTTCCAAAATTAGAACCAGTTTCTGAAACTGAGAAAAGACATCCCAGAATGCATAAATCAAGTGAGCAGAAGAGAACAGACATGGAAAAATTCTATTTTTCCTTTCAAAAGTTCCATCTAACAATTTTTAAAAGAAAACTTTGACGTGAAGGAGTCTTAGAAAAAGACTTAGAGCTGCATCGTTTTTAGAAGAATTCTGGGCAATAACCCCCCTGTAGATGGCACCACCCTGTCCCTGCCATCTGCCTATATAACAGTATCCCCAGTATCAATGATGATGTCTTGAGTCATGCAAGTCCTCACACCCTAAGTGCCCTGGGTACACAAAGAGGAACCCCTGTAGCATGGGCACCCTCTGATTTGCCTAGGCAAGTTTCCAGTGGCTGGTCCTGAACAGCCTGCAGGCCCACACATCATTCCTGCCAGGATTAATGCATAAAGGGATGCAGTGTCTGACTCAGCACACTCTTCTCAGAATTACTGGGCCTTCGGGAAGCAGCTATGCAAATACCAGCACAATATATGGATCACGGATGTACGGACAAGATGTATGTAACACTGAGAGGTTACTGCAGGTTACACAATGCATGAGTTCACACAATTCATGAAGTTTACTCAACTGCTGCTATGAATGTTAATCAGATATTGGGTCTCCAATCCATATCAGGACTAATTAAAAAGTGTTATTTACTGTAGAGTGTAGGCTTGCTCAGGCAACTGCCTGACATTAATCAGTCCTTGAATGCTGGAATTTAAACTAAAAAACGTAAAAAATTTATGAGTAATGCCAGTTTTGTTTAGTGTCACACACTATTAAATCAATGAGGAATAAATGAGCCTTTATTCAAACATACTTACAAAATAAACAACTGGTTTTCAGGAGTTCATTACTGCTTTCAAATTTTTCTGTTACCATCAAAGTCAGGAATTTTTTAATGAAAGTTCTAGGAAATGTTGCTTGTTTACTCCTACTAAATTAATTAAGCTCCATAGAAAGACAGACATATGATCTGGGCACAGTTGTCATCCTGAGATTTCCATTTTTCCTGGAATCAAAACAAATTCTGAAGTATTTACAGCAGTTTTAATAATTTTCTTGAGTATTGTGGTATTTCCAGTTTAAAGGTCGTTTGTATGAGGACAGATATTTTAATAGGGTCTATGGCAAATAGGACAAGGGTAATAATTTTAAACTAAAAGCGGGACCATTTAGACTAGACTTAAGGAAGATTTTCTTTTACATTTATGGTGGTAAAACACTGGGACAGGTTACTCACAGATGTGGTGGATGCCCCATCTCTGGAAACATTCAAGGTCAGACTGGACAGGGCTCTGAGACACATGGTCTACCGGAAGATATCCCTGGTGGGAGCTAGACGACCTTTAAAGATCTCTTCCAACCCAAATCATTCTATGATTCTACAGCACTGGAACAACGTGGAACATAAGTCTCATCCTTAGAGTGAGTTCTGCCGTGACAGTGTCCTGGTTTCAGCTGGGATAGAGTTAATTAATTTCTCCTCAGTAGCTGTTACAGTGCTGTGCTTTGGATTAGGAATGAGAATGGTGTTGATCACACACTGATATTTTGTTTTTTTTCTAAGTCATGTTTATCCTAAGTTAAGGACTTCTTTTTGCCTCATGCTCTGCCATAGCTGGAAAAGGTGACCCAGAAAGCCAATTGTGTCCTGGGCTGCACCTAAAGCAGTGTGGGCAGCAGGTCAGGGGAGGTGCCAAAGAGATACTCCACATAACAGAATGTCATGCCCAGTATGTAAACTGTGGAGAGTTACCCAGAAGGGTGGTTGATCTGGGTTCAGGAAGATGGGGTCTTTACTGGATTTTCATGCGCTGCAGTTCTAAATAAAGTTTGTGGAAACATGAACACAAATATTTAAAATAGACTTAATACTTATTATTGTTCAGTTCCATTCAAAAGAATATAAATTTGTGAAACAATAAATCAGAAATAATTTGTAGAATGCATAAAAATGATCATAAATTAAATAATTAAAAGAGAAAAAAAAAATTACATAAAAAGCGTTACTGCAGAACCACAACTGTTTCAATTTTAAAATTATGTTTGTGCGCTTTTAATTAGCTTAAATGAATCTACAATAAATTGAAAAGATATCAGTAATCAACTATGCATTTTAATTTTTTTTTTTTTTTTTTTTACTAATAGCTTGTTATTCATTCAAATATGTGTTCTCCTTCCCACATTTCTTGGTTCACTGACATTTCAGGAAAACTGTATCACAAGAGTCCAGTGAAAAGTAACTTGATTTGGAGTTGATGGTAAATCATATACAGCTCATACATTTAAATGCATGGATGGGAACCAAATCTTTTGCAGTAATCTACCTTATGTCAATTAAGTCCTCCTTTAAATGACTATAATGTTTATAATCAAAGCTCACAATTTTCAAAATGGAATGGTCCATATGTGCTGCCTTGGCTAAAAAATTATGCTGGATATACTTCTATTTAGACAGCTATGAGATTATTTAGTGCTTCAGACTCCAAAAGTATCTAAGTACAATCTTAACATCTCCTTAATGTCCATGTGGTTTCACATCGATGCAGAAAGCATGGTAAGACTCTCCACGGAAAGTGGAGAGTGGAGAACTGTGCTGTAAAACTTTAGGATCCAGAAACCAGCAGAACAAGGGGTTGTGAGTCACCCCCCCACAAGAAAAAAGGACCTCAAAGATCATCTAGTTCCAACCCCCCTTCTGTGGACAAGGATACCTTCCACTAGAGCAGGTTGCTCAGAACTCCATTCAACTTGGCCTTGAACACTTGCAAGGATGAGCCATCCACAACTTCTCTGGGAAACCTGTTCCAGTGCCTCACCACCCTCACAGTATTTTTTCCTAATAGCTAATGTAAATCTACCCCATTTCGGCTTAAAGCCATTCCCCCTTTGTCCTATCACTTCATGCCCTTGTGAAAAGCCCCTCTCCAGATTTCCTGTAGGCTCCCTTCAGCCACTGGAAGGCCACAATTAGGTCATCCCAAAGCCTTCTCTTTTCCAGGCTGAACAATTCTCTTAGCCTTTCATCGTTAGAGAGGTGCTCTATCCCACTAATCATCTTGGTGGCCTCCTTTGGACTCCCTCCAACAGGTCCGTGTCCTTCCTGTGCTGGGACTCCAGAGCTGGATGCAGCACTGCAGGTGGGGTCTCACGAGAGCAGAGGAGCAGAATCCCCTCTCTTGTCCTGTTGGCCACAGTGCTTCGGATGCAGCCCAGGATATGGCTTTCTGGGCTTCAAATACACACAGCCAGGTCATGACCAGCCCCTCACCCACCAGCACCCCCCAGTCCTTCTCAGCAGGGCTGCTCTTGATTTGTTCATCCCCCAGCCTGGATTGACAGGAGGAGCTGCCCCAGCACAACTGCAGCACTTTGTACTTGGCCTTGTTAAATTTCATGAGATTACCACTTCTCAGGCTTGTCCAGGTCTACCTGGATAGAATCCTGATCTTCAGGTGTGTCAACTGCACAGCTCAGCTTGAGGCCATCTGCAAATTTGCTGTGGGTGCACTCGGTCCCTTTGTCTGCATCGTTAATGGAGATATTCAGTAACACCGATCTACAAGAAGAAGCTGGAGAGGCCTGGGATAACGCCAGCATGTGGCAGATGCTCATGCAGAAGGATGTTTTTCTTCACCCAGGAGTTAGCAAAGCTATGAAACCTGTTGCCACAGGAGGCTGCAGATGCTAAATCTGACTTGAATTTAAAGAGTTACTAAGAAGTCCACAGAAGAGAAACTCACTGAAGCTTGTTAAGCACCGAAAACAAGTGGTGGATCAGCAGGTCTTTGAGTTGCAACTGCTGGAGACTGACAGGTTAAGGGAAAAAAAACCAAATTGTGATGTGCTTGCTCTACTGATACATGTTTTCTTAATCTTCTGCTTTTGGACATTGCTGAAGACACGATACCCAGAACAACAACCTTTGTTTTTCCATATGGCTTTTTCTATGTTTGTAAATGAAATCTGCAGCTGAGCATAGTTTTTAGCTATGGGTCCTGACCTGGTTTTGGCAGGGCACACCTTACTATGTCCTTCAAACTGCCTTTGAGGATGTCACATTTAGGGACCATATGTAGCTTTTTCAGTATTGTATTACAGTGGCCCAGCAAAATCCATTTTGAATACTGCATTCACTTTGACAAACATCTAATCTGTCACAGCTTCTAGCATTATCATATTTTTTTCTAATTTCTCAACATCTTCTCCAACTGAAAGAAATTGAGAAAATTTCTTCTTTTGGGTTTTTAAAAATCAGTAGTTTTCAAACAGGCAATCAAATTAAAATAAAGTTTCACTGCTAAATCTTCAATATACACCACAGTAACTCATTTTAACATTCCAGTTATTTTGCCTAATGGAGACAAAATGTAGCCCTTAAAAGAAAAAAAAATTAGCTTAGCTTACTAAATATGAAATTGTAACACAAAAATGACATCTTGGAATCTGAGTATTCTCAAATCTGTAATACTAAACTCTCAGAAATTATAAATATTCACATTTACATAATCATTTGAAAATCTTTTACAGCAAACTACTGTGCCGGCCTCCTTCTTGAAAGCAGGATCTTAAAACAAGGTATTAAGCAGCTGAAAATAATGAAAGGTGAAAATCCTAAGTTTTCATGCCATTCCTCCCATCCTGGAATTACCTCAAATATGATATCTAAATATCTGTTCCATTCGATAATCATTCAGAGAGGACACTATGAAAGAAGTTTGTTTCACTCACTGTATGAGTTCTAACAAATTAGTATTACCTATTACGAGGCTTTGAAGAATATAATTATAAATTTCAACTGTTTGTGCCAATGCCTCTTGAAGACAAACTTCCCTCACAGCTACTAATTGGCAATATCAAAGTGCTTCAGAAGAAAGAAATCCCTTCTACACAAAAGCACTCTTCCCCTCCAGAAACCAACTACATATCACAGTGCTCATCAATCAGTGGAAAAGAAATATATAGCCTGACAGCATTTTCATTTCCACAAGAAACATCCCACCAACATGCAACAGCCAAACAAAACAAAACAAAACAAAACAAAACAAACCCCCCAAACAGACAAAAAAACAAAAACAAAAACAAAACAAAAAACCGAAAACCAAAAAAAAAACCAAAAAAAAAAAAGAAAAAGAAAAAGGTGGAGGAAAACAAGGAACCAAAGAGAGTTTGAATTGTTTGGAAGTTACTACAACTGAGGAGGCTCTCCTGGGCACAGTGTGATACTTTTCTGACAGATAATCCACTATCTATGTAAGGATAATGTACTTACAGTACTTACAGGCATGGTGCTACAACATTATAATACAAATGTTTTATCAGCCTTTTTTATTATTTGCATTTTTTAGTAAGCCTCTGGCATCTGAAAACTTCAAAGAGTACAACCATATTTTCCTATGCTCAGAACATGTGCATGAGAAGTAATCATCACTGTCTTGAAAAGTCCAAAATCTAATTTCAAATACTATCTGGGTTTCCTGCTGGCTTATTTTTCTTTGATGGAAGCATTAGTTCCCAAAAGTCAAGCTTTGTCCTTATGTTCCTGTCAGTACTAAGAACTCTGTTTGCAAGTAAAGGGTCTACTGTGATGATGATGGCGATTCCAAGCCAGATGCATGAAGAATCCTATCTCGGCAACTGCAAGAAATCAGGATGTTTTCTCTTGGATAGGAACTCACCACAGTATGAAGTCCAAAGCTTGCACAAAATCCTTGTGTGGGAGTCACTTTTTAAGTTAATGTATAGCAATATCTTTACAGTATTTCATTCATATCTGAAGACACTAATTGAGTCTCACTGACCTTTCTCTCGTATTTTCTACAGAAACTCACATAACCTGCGTGAGAGACTGAAATATTATGCCTAATGGCTTAAACATTGTTATGATGGACTTCTAGCCCATTATGGTAAAACTGTATAAAGAAGCTGCGATGACTAAAATCCACCCCTACCTGAACATGCCTCCTGACTGGAACTTTGAACTGTGAGTTAAGCACCTAACCAGAACCTGAGATAAGATAAAGGTGATGCTATTGTTCAATTATCTCAGGTCTAGGGAGAAGTAAACAAGGCTGAGGGAGCAGAATATATCCACAAGAAGGCCAAACCCAGGAGCTGCCCTGAAAATCAGCTGTGGCTGGGTTCATGCTAGGGGAGGCCATAGCCCACAGGCTCATCTGCTGAGGCCAGGCTTGCACAGACTCCGTCGCAGACAAGGCAGCAGGAGGAGAGTTTTGGGGATGTGGCGTAACCTCTAGTCAGAGGCAGTGAACACCCATCCTCCCTTACACAAACTGTCTGAGTTGTAAAATTCACCACTCCGGGAAGGCCACATCCACAGGACAGTCCCATGAGAGGCAGCTGAGCAGGTGTCATAAACCACCAAAGACCCCCAAATCATCCCCCAGATCCATACCTGAGGCCTTGCACCACAGCACTGCACATGATGCAAAGATCCAGTCTGTTGCAAGAGATTGTGTCAAACTTCTCCTCTGGGGAGGCACCTGAGCCTTCCCACTGCGCCTGAACATATATTAATCCATTGAACTCTGTGTTTTGCAGGGCCCTCACCACAGAGAAGACCAGAAGAAGAGGATCAACAGGACGTCATCAGGATCCACGGAGTGGTGATATTTTCTACTTAATCTGTCTCTGTCATTCTCTTTTTCTCCCCCTCACCACCTCTTTTTCCGCTGCCTCTCTCTACCTCACATTTACTGTTAAATATAATCCATACTACTGACTTCAGCATGTGGTCTCCTTTGCACTTGAATTTGGGCAGAGGCCGAAATAATTTTAAAAACTGGATCTTAACAACCTATAAAAGTTTTGACACTATAAAGGATGCTACATCCTTTTAACTATATAATTTCCCATAGAGAAAAGGCTGTACCTGCCTTTAGAACTAGATATCACAACGAATATTATTTTTCAGCTTGGTAGACAAAATAATGCCAAGGTTTTATACTATCTTCAATAGTAAGGGCTTATCATAAGCTTCTATTTTGTCTGTACATTGCTTCTCTCTAAAGTTCTCTCTGATATATCCCACAGCCCACAGCAACTTCATTGTGCCTTAATGATGTAATAGAAATACAATTCATTGCACAGATATATTAAATATTATGCACTTTCCCCCTTTTCTGATTCAGCTTTTTTTTTGTGTGTGTGTCTGTTGCTTGCTTTTTGACTGAAAAACGTCCATACTACTTTTATGGGATGTAAATGTTTAACAGAGATACAAACTAAAGCCTGAAATGCTATTTTTGGTCTGATTTTTTTTTTTTTTTTAATGTTTGGCAACTTTTTAGTATTGTTACTAAAAGAAAACAGCATTGTCCCATTCTTAAGTTTTCTGAGAGTAGATTCAAAAAGCAATGATGGATTAAATAAAAACTAAAAATGCCCAATTTCGCATATGTTTCCTTACCTTAAATTCACATTTTTATGGTAAGACATTAAAATGCACATAATATCTGTTTATGTCTTATACTACAGCATTAAGACCCACCAGGGTATATTTCGGAAGAATGTAAGTCTACCCCTCAGATTCACCGAAAGCCTTCTCGGGTCATCAAAATCTGCAGTGTGCATTAAAGGACTAGTAAAACACATCCCAGACAGTCCTCATAGCATTAAAATATATCTACTTAGAGGAAAAGTAGGTTAAACATACACAAAACTACACTTCTATTACTAAGGCAAATTCTCATATCGCTTGAAAACAGCATAATATCTTTTCAGGTCAAGTTTCATTTTATAAATGGAAAGTGAAACCTACCCTATTCTCTATGGAGTGCTCTTCTGAAGATAACACCAAATTCACCCTCACATTTTTTACTTCAAGATTATGATGGCCATATAATCTGAACCTGTAAATAATATAGCGAAGTCTTAATATGTATGGGTATCTTAATACCATTTTTATGCACTTAACAGAGTTTAAAAGCTGTGTGTTTGGTTCCCTGACAGAGACTATGTGGATAAAATGAGAATGCATTGAGTTATAGAATCCCCACCTTCAGGGGATACAGATGATTCAAAAGCCCTACATCAGTGTTTTCTCCCACCAGATACCTGCCATAGCCTGGTCCCTGGACCTTGAACTGAGCTGCCTCAGCAGCGGGGCATTTCAGACTCCTAATCTGGCAACCCTCTTTTTGTATAGCAGAATAGAAAACTACAGATTTTTAGAAATACCAGTGGATCTGCAGATAAAAGAAAAACATTTTAGGGGTTACCACAAAAAGTGGGAAGGGAATGAATTGTGTGTAAATAAACTGAAGAATTGCATGGTGAAGTATTTTAAAATCATTAAAATCTGAGTATTGCAAGGGCTTTTAAAATTAAAAATGTTTCTGGACCATTTTCTTCCATTATTTATTTTAATTTCTCAGAAAGCATATATATTTTAACACTCCAAATAGTGTTTCTTCTTCTGTTCCCATCCATGACAGTTTATGAAGCAAATATCCATTATATAAATACTCTGCTTCCCAGTAATTCAAAATGCTTTAAAATTTGTTCTGTTCAAAACCTGGAGGTAACTGGGCCTTTAAATTCAGGCCTTAAAATATTCAGAAAACTGAAATTATGAATATTTTTGACTAGGTGAAGAGAAAGAAATTTTCCTTATTGTCTGGCTGAATCAAATACTACTTGTGATGGTGATAATGCTTCTTAGAAAAATATCTAAAGAGTATCCTTCAGCCTTCTCCTATACACTGCAGTCACTGTCAGATTGGCCTGTTTGTATCATCTTAACCTAAAAAGTTAACTGAACAGTAAACAGCTACAAAGATCATTTGTAGGCTTGCCTTATTTTTTTAAAAGAGACAATAAAATTATAAAAGTCAGTTGATCAAGAAATGATACAGAACACAACGGTTTGTTCTTTTAAAGTGCAAGGTGGTGGTGGTGGTGTTGATCTGTAGTACAAAGCCTGCAGCAGGTATGGAGCATTTGTGTCAGCATGAAGGACCTTTCTTTTCTCTTAACTTGTGCAGTTGTCATACTCTCCCCCACTAGACAAGTTTCAGTAGCAACAAATCTTTTGAAAATGAAATGAGAAGCAGTTCTCATTTAGTCAGTGTGTTGTGGCCTAGTGAACAAACCCAAGAGATGTGAGAAGGTTTCAGAAAACATAGCCTTCGGCGCTTTTTTTTTTTCTTTTTTTTTACTTAAAGCCCCTTAATATTTCATTAAGAATAAAAAAGTGTTGTTTACTCACATACATGTAAAGTAGTTTATGAGTGGATTTCTATGCCATATACAACACTAAATCCACTCACTCGAAATGCACTGTGACACTACCAGGAAAATGTCACATCTTTCAAAAACTAAGTCAGTCAGTATAAAACACCTGTAGATCAATCACCCCCTAACCATGGTTCAATCTGGAACGTAAAGAATCTAGCTGAAGTAAAGGTGCAAATATTTGTTGTCAAATTTTTTGCTACTCGGGTCTAAATCTATGCTGGATTTCTTTTCACAGGCTGAAAAAAGGAAAAGCTGGTTGAAGTGTTTAAGTGTTAAGCGTTTAAGCTGAGCCTTAATACAAACTCATGTGCCTCTGAGACATTCAGATTGAACTGTGGCAGTAAAGAACATTTTAAAGATTCTTAATAAATCAAAGATTCTGGAAACTGCTTTTGCGAAACTATGCAGCCTGGATACAAGGACTCAGCTTCATTAATTCAAATGTCGAAGTTCTTTCATATTCTAATGGAATTCTCAATGGAAACACTTCCAAAAGAATGGAATCAAAAGGATTATTTTTAATAAGACATGTCATTGGTATTGGTAGAGGTCATAGATAATCACCAAGCAAGCATACCACTGACACTATTCTCTGGGACTGCAGCAATGGTATATCTCAGAAAACTGCACTGTAAACACGCTGGAGTCTCAGACAAAATCCTTACTGAAAGCACTGTAATACTGAATATGGGTTCAGGATAAAAATATTTAGGTGAAGACTTCTGGGAAGCTCATGGAAGATCTGTCAGCAAAAGGACAGATCTTTCACTTCTTCATTGTTGGTTACTTCACTACAGCAATTAACACTCTGGCCCAGACAACCAGACAAAAAATTACTTTTCTGGTTAAAAATAACTTCCTTACCTTAAAGCACTGAGAGCATCAGATTGTCTGAATTACAAATCAGGCTTAACCATTGATTTGGTGAACACATGGAAACAAATCTTTTCTGAAGCCTTACAGCAAAGTCAGCTCTTAATGGACAGTCCCGCTCAATGTAGAACCAACAAACTTTGCTCCCTCACTACTTTGCACCAGTATCAGTAACATAGGTCAAATTCTAAGTACCGTCCCCTAATTTTAAAGAGTCCTGAATAAAATCGCATTAAAATATCCCAAACTAAGTTCTTGTTTCCAAAATTCAACATATGTATCTAAACTAATGTTTTCAGAAATTGGAAGAGTTCTGCAGTAATAGTCTACCTGCCAAGTTTCCACCTACAGAAATTCAAATTTATGGATTATAATTAAATCTCTCTGGAAAAAAAAACCAACAAATGACAGAATATCATATAGTAGCAAGGCTGTCATTGTGCCAGTTTTCTCAAATGCTAAGTTACCAAAAGCTCCTTAGGGATGAGTCCTGCCTTGGCAATAAATAACACAAAGCAGATAACTGTGTGTCTGTAAAATACTTCTATATTACTACTACATTTACTGGTTTATATGATTGCATTACACTTATATGCATTTATTATAAATTTTCTTTACTTCTATTACTGTATCTCTAATATGAATGTTACTGCAGGCACTCAAATACTTAGTGCTGCTGATAACAGAAAATTCTGCCAACCTGAGAATGCATATTCATCCATGAGAAACTAGCTGAGTCCCAGTATGTCCTCAGCATGAATGTTTTATTGGTGTAAGAAAAAAATTATTCTATGGTACATAAACTTGCACAGCACAGACCGTGGATGCAAAGACCAAACCCTTATTTCATAGGTATGCCCAGAGAAGCACCAAGAATGGAAGCAGCTGTTCCAACAAAATGGTACTTTTTACAAACACTGTTAGGATAACTCGGGAAGAACTATTTTCTACACCAACATTGGGAGGGTAGTAATATCTGAAGAACATTAAAACCCTACGTGTGACCTCAGCAATTTCTTTGCCCCTTACATGGAAATAGAAACAAGTAGTCTTTGAATTTAATGTGGTCAAAAATTGTGGGAACATATGACCACACAGATGGAAAGTATCTGAGTATTTGAGTTGCATTTTGAGGTCAAAACCCCCCCACAACACTTTGACAGGTTGTAATATTTATCTTCTTTTTTCCCTTATTCTTTGACACATAAGACAAACATTCTAGTTCAGAATTCAGTGAAGCTGAAAGAGAGGCTTCCCAAACTTTTGGTAAGTTAATTATTTCAGGCTAGGAGCTACTGAGCCTCTCAATTTTTTTCCTGATTGCAACACTACAGAGCAGACTGTGTTTGGGAACAGACACAGTGAACTTAACTTGAGTATGACAAGCAGTAATGTATGTAGGATAATATGCTTACCTAATATCCTTCATTTAAAATGCACAACACTGTAGGGAAAATGCAAAACACTTTGAAATACAATCAAAGCTATTCATATTTAATACTTCAAACAAGAGATCTAAAATGCCGCAGAGGTGACAACATATTACAGAAAATGCCACCATTTAGTCTTGTCAAATTACAAAATAATAAGCTTCTATTTTAGATTCTCTGAAAAGGCAATTAATTGTGAAATTATTTCACAAAAGAACTTTGTGTCTCTGTCAGAGCCTAATGAACAAAATAGAGACATGATACATTATTTGTGTATTTTCCAATAAGCAAGTGCTGAACCACAAACTGCAGAGCTTTCTGAGATGACTTCTCAGTACAAGACATACTGGAAGTAAGCTCAAATGTTTTATCCATCATCTCTTTAGAAGTACACTGAAAATATCAACATCAGTGATATCCTCAGGTACATCACCAGCAGTTTTGACTCTCAGATCTGCAGCAAATTATCTTCCTTTATTTTGCATAGGGGCAAAAGTAGGTAAATTAAAAAACAAAAACAAAACAGCATTGAACACCATTCACATAATAAAACATTTTTGTACATTCACACATTAAAAGATATGTTTGTGAATAAGTCTCCAAATACAGCATACTAACTATATTAACCTTAATAATAATTTTCATGGTCTGATCATATTCCTGTTAATGAAGAATTTCTTTTTTTTTGTTCTTAGAAACCTAAGAGACAATAGCCTCTCTGAATTACTAAATTCTAAATATGTATGCAACTCTATGCACGGTGGCTGCATCTCTGCATTACACAAAAGCTAGCAAGAGGTTTATTACAGGAGTAGATTGCACAACAGTAACAAGAGAATCTTTGTTGAACCATGTGCAGCAATTTCTACCCAACATGCTAGACCTTTAAGTAAAGCATAGTCAAAATAGAAATCTCCTTGATTTTTTGCCAAGATTTTTCTTCTAGTAAATTCAGAATGGAAGGAAAACAAGACTATTTAATTGTACCCAGATTGTAAAGACATGCTCCTTTTGAGCATTATTTATGGTTTAGCATATCAACTGATTTGCCTTTGAGCAGAGTATGAAATTACTGTAAATGAAATTCACTAACTATAAAATTATTAACCTAGTGAAAACCAATAGTAAGCTAATTCAAATATAATGTTAAAATTCAACATAAAATAAAGTTGAATGTATCCATTAAATTTTAGCCTTCGTTTTAGCCTCCAGGTATTCTTCCAATCTAGTTTGCCAGTATCATAGACTCATTTAACAGAAGTGTATTTTAATATAGCCATCCAGGTCCTAAACCTATAAAATGGAAGAGAGAACTGAGGAATCCATGGACATTAAAAAAGTACTTAGGACTTACAGTACATATGTGGTTCCTACATGGTGCAACAGCTAACACAGTGAATATAATCACTGACTTTGTACATGAGAAAATGCCAAGGAACAAATAAACTCTATTATATCTGCATTTGTTTTTATTAAGACCATTATGGGACCAAAAAAGACAGATCTGTTGGAATTGCTAAGGGCTCTATTGTCTTTTCTCTATTTTGGCTAAGCACTCTTGGATGTATAGATGAAAAGAGACTTTTTAAATATCACATCTGGACTGCAGCTGCATCCATCTTTAAGGCTCCAAACTCAGTTTCATTTTTGACTGTCAAATTGGAAAAGACTTGAGGAAGTCTTCTGACAGCAATACACCTTGAAAAACCATCTGACTGACAGATGGGGATAATAAATCTATTTAGCTTATTCAATGCAACCCAGATATTTCTTGATTCTACTATTTGTATTATTTTCTGAATTCAAAGCCTACAACATCAAAAAGCAACAGAGTACTGTCCTCAAGTGTAAAAAGCACTTGAGAATTTTTTTAAAGCTTTTGGAGAATAAACGTGATCAGCTGTAGTTGCACAGCTGTATTTCAATACATGAAGTATCTCTACTGCTCTGAAAATAAAGTATTAATGATAAATACCCTTTAATTTTCTTTTGCTTGCATTCAGAACAGCAGCTCAAGAGCAAAATACATGTGTGCGTGGTTACAGACAGCATGTGATTTAGTAACTCTACAGGTATTAATTGATCATGGGCATTTGTGCTTTGAGATCCTTCCTCCTTTTCTCTGTCATACTTTATATTGAGAATTTAAAAATTCTTACTCATAGTTTCATTCCCACACCAGCTTTCTTTACCCACTCTACATATTGGATCAGCACTGCTCTTGGGATCAGAATGTAGATATCTATCCTGGAAGAGACTTGTATCAGCATTTATAATCTCAGTTAGGAGATTAAATATATGTATCAGAGGCAAAAAAGACCCCAAAATTCTCCATGTCAATGTTTTTTATATTTTGGAACTCTGAAAAAACAATTCTATTTCAGTGAGGCCTGTAGGACATAAAAAGGAGCAAGAATCAGTAGGAAAATGAGAGGTCAATAAGAAAGTGGCAAATGTGTCCACTGCAGACATCCATCCAATAAACAGACACCTTATCCATTAGATGATGCCATGTATCAACTTGAGGGCTGTCACATTGCATTTCCTACAATTTATTCACGTGAGGAAGGAAAGGGAGCAGAAAAGTAAATTATTTATAAGAACTTCAGCTAGGAGAACTTGTAAATGCCTTTTCCCCCTTGCATCAACCAGTTTATTTTTCCAGGAAAATGACAAATCTAGTAGTTGAGAAAATGGAATAAAGGCAACTGAAAGACTAAAAGTCACACATTCTGCAGTAGTGGATTGTAAGGGGATTCAGTGACATACCAATTTCTGTCAACTTCTTTTCTTTCTGCGGAAAAAGAGCATGGAAAATGCAGAGGAGCCACTGTATACAGTGCCTTTATTATATGAACAGCCTCACATTATTTGGGATTGCAAATACCAACACATTCACAGCCATTGATATAATGAAAGCATTATCATGCTTTGGCTTTGAAGGGACCTCAAATATGTAGTTTTAAAGCCCTTTTATGGGCAGGAAGAGTTTCCACCAGACCAGGTGGCTCAAAACCCCATCCAGACTGTTTTTGTACACTTCCGTGGATGAAGCATCTACAACCTCCCTGTCAACCAGTTCCAGTGTCTCGCCAGCCTCACAGTAACGATTTTTTTCCTAATTCATAATCTACACCTATTCATCTTCAGGCCACTTCCCCTTGTCCTACCAGTACATGTCCTTGTGAAAATTCCCTCTCCAGCTCTCTTGCAGGCCCCCTTTAGGCACTAGAAGGGGCGCTATGGTCTCTCTGGAGCCTTCTCTTCTCCAGGCTGAACCACTGAGCTCTCCCAGCCTATCACCACAGAAGAAAGGTGCTCCAGCCATGTGATCATATTTCTTCTTTTATCTCCTCAGGACTTGATTCCAACAGGTCAACATCTTTCCTGTGTTGGGGGCCACAGAGCTGGACACAGTACTCCAGGCAGGGTCTCACAAGAACAGATAGTAGAGAAGGAGAATCACCTTGCTACATCAGAGGTATGTAAAGTGCAGATAATGACATGAATTGCACAGGAAAACTGTAATATGCAGCATCATACGATGCAAAGCCTCTTACACAATGCAAGTGGTAAAGTCTCTAAAAGACGGGAGCATTACCTTTCTGGCTATGCTTTGTAAAATTTCAACTCCTATATTTTATTCTGAATAAATGATGCAACTGAGGGCTCATGTACTGTGAGTGCAGAGTCTGGATCTTCCCTCCTTCAAAAGTATTTTAAATATGATGAAAAGTGCTTGCTCTGAACTGTTTTGAAGTAACAGCTTCCTGGACAGGATTACATTGACAGTTTAAGAGACTAATCTACAAAGCAGATTTTACCATTGTAAGATTAAATATTTCAAGCATGCAAACCTGATAAAAGCTCAAACAAAACCCACAAAACCAAGAGTAAGGCAACCCATGACATTGTGACTGTTGGTTTGGTTTTTTTTTTTCTTCTTCATTGTTACAGTACCCACACACTAATACTTTTTTTTTTACTTTTTAATTTTCTTAAAATACCATCTCTCCTTCATGGAAATTTAAATTTTGGCATTCAGTATTCTGAAGTGGATCACCTCTTAGAGTTTGTTTTCTCTGAACACAAACCTTGCAGTCAGTCAACTGAATTATTATTTCAAAATAATGAATGCCTTATAGAAACATGCTTTGACATCAAAATCAGTAAGAGCAGGAGCTCAAACACAACAAAGTATCTTTCAGGATACAAAAATAAAGTTCCTGAAACTACAACACCAACCAAATAACCAATTAAAGGGTACTTGTTAGAATGTGAATATTTAGTTGTTTGTGAACATCTGCAAATATAAAATCTATTGAAATTCGGTGATGCAGAGTAATAAAATCAAAAAAGGTTTCATTTGAGTTTATACCCAATGCTTTTATTTTGGCATCTTCTTTTATAAGACAATGGTTACCATATGACTAAGTCCTCATAATGCAAGCTCACCAGACATTACTTGCCAGCTCACAGTTTGAAACATAAAGCTAAAATTTTCATAACAGGTATTTTCACTGAGTTCATGTAATGTTAAACATAAGCAGACAGGCCTGCAAGATCTCCAGTTACATGTACTGAGGTGGAGAAAAGGAGCTTTCCACTTTTCATTCCCATTCCTCTTGCTGATTACAAGTCTTGCAATCTTTGAAAGAGGTAGTGTGAACCAATTTGCGTGTATCAGCAAATGGATATAGGACACTAAAGTTTCAGCACAGTATTTAGCACCCTACAGTTACAACTTTGTCCAGGCATCTGGGAAGATCATAAAAGAAAAATGATGGAGAATGAAACTCAAGCACCTTCCAGATTAAATTAAAGTAGTGCCCTCAGACTGAAAAGGCTCACCAATGTGGTTTAAAACTGCCTGAGAGACCCAACACGGGTTAAGACTTAGAGGGCTCCTCACCATTTGGAAAGCAAGAGTCTTTGATTGTACCTGGAGGGGAGCTTCCAGTATGTTCCACAATGAAATCTACTTTAAACTTCCCAAACTCACACTTTGAGCTCAATCAAGAAACAGCAAATAAGAAGCACTAAGGAATTATTTAAAACAATATTGCCGCTTCAAAGCAAAACACTAATGAAGACGTAGATACATCTGGTTGGAATCCTGCTATCCAAATGCTCAGTGATTCCTTCAAAGAATTTGAACAGAGTAATGAGGTATGGCTTCTTTCTACTAAAACTCTATTGCCTTCTATAATCATATATATCAATTAATTTACCAGGTCAAGCTTTTGATACAGTTTCTCTTAATTTTCTAGCAGCCTGAAAAGTCACTTTTTGATTCACACTTGGAGCCATTTCAAAAAAACAACATCTCATTTATCACCCCATGGTCAATTTAAGTTGCACATTATACAGTAAACCCAGGAGTCAGTAATTTCATGATTGAGTTCCTTGAGAATTTTGGGGTGAATACCAATGACCTGGACTGTGAATACTAGATGGACCATTGCTGATTTATTATTATTAATTTTATCAATTCTGCTATAAAATGTCCAGGTGTTTCTTATTAGAGAAATCCTTGCATATGTACCCTATAGAGAAAGGTGCTATCAAGCTTTTAATGGAAAAATTCGGAATGGTTCATTAAACATAATCAACTTTTAAGATTCAAATGCAACAGACAAAATCACTTTCTCAGCCCAGTACTGTACACTTAGCTTCTCCTCTCAGGCTTTTCTTCACTGCTTTCTAAAGCATTTATCAAGTTTATGAAAACCGGATTTGTATCAAGCTAACTTTTAGATATTATAAAGGCCAGCATGGAGATTGTACTAGTATTATGAAAGAGAGGCAGACAACTGGTCCAAATATTGCTGGTATACAAAATCATGTTTCCTTTACTACATAGTGGCTGAAAAACTCATGATGTCTTAATTTATCAAAATATGAAAGATCATTATTATTTTTGCAGGTGGATTAGATCTACAGAGAAGAATTGAGATAATTAAAGCCACAAAATAAAGAGTAGTATCATGATTAGAAATATCAGCAAAGAAAAAAATAGGAATTTATCGTTTCTGTTGACAAAACATCAATTGTTACTCACAATGTGTCAGAAAGGAGCCAACTCTAGTTAGTGACAACAGCAATGAGTGCTGATGAGTCACCAGATGAAGAGAAAGTTATGAAAAATCTGGCAGCTGATTAATAAGAATATTCATACACTTACTTATACAAAGTGATTATGTAAGTGTCATGCTTTTTGCAGTTGATGGTGGTGTCAATCATATGATGGAGAGGAGTCACAGCATCAGGCTTAAAAAGTGTGTACCTTCTCCCATGTTTGGTTGTACTCTCTCCCGGGGAGATGGACCTTGCTGAAACTTAGCACTTAACATCACTGTTCCAGACTGGAACTTCATGCAAGACAGGCTCAGGAACCCTGAGGTGACACCACGTGGTGCCACTTTCTGATGGACAGTGGCTCCAAAGCACTTGAGTTTGCACTGAGGGCCAGGTGGACATATCCCATGCACAATGTAGGAGATACATTAATTCTACCTTTCTCATCTTAAAACTAACTTTTCATCTAGGTCTGATCCAGAGGACTCTGCTCAAGACAGTTAATGAAACTGGCTAAGCTCCAGTAAAATACATGCTTGTATATTTCATGTGGTTCAGAGTATGTTCTCATTTTAGACAATGACTTGGTTTACTGCAAGTCAGTTGCACTAACAAACAAGATATTCTATCAGTTCCAGCACTGCAAGACATTTATGTCTTTTCTCATTCATACAAAATCTGCATTTGATCATTCGCTATATTTTCTTATCTTTATTTTCTTACTGCTTTAACCCATGTCTCTGTGCCACTGCACCACTGCTCACTGACACCTGCCCACCTTCCTTCCTCTCCTTTACGTGATCAGTACTTTTTTTGGAGTTACTGTACTATTATATTCAAAGCCCCCAGTCAGGATGAAAGTTCTCTCACCTCTATAAACGTGTAATGAAAGGCAACCTTTCCTATATCAGCAGATATCAACCACAAGAAGAAAAAGAAAAAAAAAAAGGGTAGTGCAGTAACAAAATGCAAGAGGTGTTTCACAGAAATAGTACAGTTTTATGATCCTCATTACAAGTGAATTACTGAGTTTTATAAATAGTTCAACATCTTATAGGAAATATAATGAAACGTTTTTAAATTAGCCTTGTGTTTCTGTTTATATACTTCAGAGCAATATTGGCCTCAAGATCCCTTAATGCTTTTTAATAAAGCATACAAGATGAAATAAGAAAAATTAAAAGTCAATTTAAATACACTTAAAAGATTTCAATTTGTACACGTTAGTGAAGTAAATTACAGTTAATGTGTTAAAGTTCTGGGGTTTGTTATTTCTAAAATGATGCAATTAGCCTCCAAGTTCAAACTCAATGTTACAGTATAACTATTTTTAGCAAAATTTTTTTTTCAAAAATCACTTCACATCTACAGTTAATTGCAGTTAATTTGGCCTTTGAGATATACCAGTTTGAAAGCAATAATGATTTTTAATGACAATGACAATAGCAAATGCATAAACTACCAAGAGTAAAAATCAAAACATCCATGGAGTCCAAGAGTATTCATCTACTTTTCTGTGTCTTTCTCATCAAATTACACTGAAGAAAGATGTTTCAGATTGATATATGAAGTGAAGGTGAAAACATAAAAAGGAATCTTTCAAGCACTTCAACTTCTCATCATTACTCTTTACTTATTGCAATCAGTGAAGTATGTGTCAAAAGGAAAACAGTTTTTAACACTAAAAGTCTTGTTTGGTAACTAGTGAGGTCAACCAGTCAGTCATTGTTCTCTACAAACACACACAGCCCTGAAGTAACACTATTGCACATGCAGCAAGATGACCTCTGGAGTCCCTTCCAGCCTCAGCCACTCTGGGTTGTCCAGCCTGAATTATGCTTTTACCTTTTACAGAGTTCGCTTCTCTTCTTGCTCCACTTCCACGAAAACAGAGATGTATTCATAAGGACTTAAACGCCTTAGAAGAAGGAATAAAAAGTACTCCTTCTAAATAAAGAGAAAATACCTGTTTGTGTAGCTTCACTTATTACAATTTGTGCAAAGTACCTCATAAGTGAAATATCTAAGCAAGCATTTAAACAGCTCATCAGAAGTGGCTACATAATCACCATCACTCAAATATCTTTGAAATTATAATGACTATAAAAAAAAGGAACAATAGGAAATACTTTAAACAAGCTTTTGTACAAATCTCAGACTAAAAGTACAATAGGACACAAATTAGATGTTTGTCCTTTTATCCTTGCCTTCTTGTCATCCCTTTAAAAAATTATTTTCAAGAGTAATGAAAGTGTAGGATTTCCATTTCTATCATCAACATGGTCACGGAGTGAACAACTCTCCACAAAACCGTATTCAGATCTCCTGTCATTTGGCTTCAGAACCACTCTGAATACAATGGGATTTTTATACCCTTCCACTCCAAACTACCATATGCACATAAGTAAGTATTCTGGATTTGGGAAGTAGATGGGGATGGCTTTCATTGCATTATCTCACTTATTGTATTATTTACTCCCCTTGATCCCACCTTACAGGTATTAGACATGGGTCTTAGCAAGGGCAGTACACTGAAGGGTGCAGGTGACCCATAGCTGGTGATTCCCACCAGCTCTCCTCCGTTTACTGGGGAAACTAACATGGTACAAGCTTGAAAGGTTGCTTAGTGCAATTAGGGGTGTGTATAGATAAGCAACAAGGCATTTACAAACATTTGTTGAATCCTTGCAGTCTATGAAACAAATCATGAATCTGAAATGTATATGCACAGGGAAGTCAAAGCTTAGTGATCAGGAGTGGGAAAGCTAACAATACAATACAGTATAAAGGAAAGGCATTAGGAGAGCAGTTAATCACAGAAATTTCTTGATAATGATGATGACATTGGATGGAATAGTTATATTGTGGATTTATGTATTTTATATGAGCAATCTGTCGTGGTTATATAATGAAGAGTAACACAAGGCAGGAGGTAAGGTAAGTGGAATTCCCATGTTAGCTAGAGTGTCAGCAAGGGAAAATATGACTGATATGGGTCCAGATTCATAACACTTCCACTATTGTTTAAGAAAATTATACAAAAGAAAATTTTAAAAATCATTCATTAGCTGCAAGATGTAAAAGGAGAAATACAGAAATATATATTTTTACAAATAATATGCTTAGAACAACACAAAAAGATGAGAGTCAAAAAAAATACATTTATGTGCAAAATATGTTGAAAACCCCCTTCGTTTCTATGGTAAATACTGATTGTTATCAATTGCTAAATTAAAATGTCAAAATATGTATTATGATGACCATTTCCATCAACACAACATGGTACAACAGATGAATGAACAAAATTCTTATCCTGAAAAAAAAAAGTCTCCTCCTCTAGAAGTAATTCCTTGTAGATTTTGCCAGCAGTTTCCAGTTATATATTCTACTACATGAATTTTTCTCCTCACCCCAGTATTGGGAATAATAATTTCAATTTTTATAACATCCTTTACATGTTCTCTAACAGCTGAACGTCTTTTTTATATTGTTGCACCTAAAACTGCCCCCAGCACTCGAGGTGAGGCCACGCCAGAGCAGAGCAGGGCAGGACAATCCCCTCCCTTGCCCGGCTGGTGATGCTGTGCCTGATGCCCCCAGGACACGGTTGGCCCTCCCAACAGCCACGCTGTTGACTCAATTGTGTTGAGAATTTAAAAAAAAACCACCCATGGGTAAGTGACAAATTCATTTTGCCCTTATTTTGTAAACCATAGGCACTACTGGAACTGAATAATTACCTATAATAATTAAAGCAAACTAAACTAGCCAATATTGAGCCACTATTTTGACTTCAAATTGCTGAAATACATTTCCAGAAATACAGATGTTATTTTTAAGAAAGTTCAAACATATGAATGACTATTTAATAAGCATCTTTAGATATATGTTAGCTGTCCTAATGCTAGCTAATTTACTTTACCTTCTAAAGCCAAATCTCTTTTACCCAACAGTACAGCTTTCCACATGAATATCAGGAAGAGCTACAGTCTAAAAAATTAAATGGTATAGTATGATACTTTTAAGTAAAATCTACCTGTCGCACTTGAGCACGAAAGAATCACGCAGACTCAAGCAGTCAGGATAGGACCACCAGGCAGGAAAAGCCCCTGCCCTTCTTTATTCAGTCATTTTTATATGTTTCTAAAGACAACTGTGGATTGGAAGATGAGGTTACCACCTCTCCAACTCCACAGGACACTGACACAGTTTATCACCTTTCTCCGCCTTAGGAGAAAGGAATTCAAAACAATACAGGAGTTCAAAACAATATAGGCCGGTTAGGAAAACAAGGACTATGTTTATAGAAAAATGCATGAGAAATTCTATCACAGAAATAAAAACATCAAAACACTGCAGAACCCAGGGCAACATCTACCCCTAGAAGATAATAATGTATCATTCAAAGGATATAATCCCAATTTTGAAGGGCCCAGGTCGAGGGAAAAATATACTTTAAATCATTACTTATTCTAAGAAATTATGCAACTTATATTTTATGGTTAAAAGTCAATTAGAACTAAAACATATGTTCCTTACAGTTTGTCAAGTCTTTATTCTGGTATTATTGAAGAGTTTCATAAATAGAGAAAAAACCCCTTGCTACTGAAAGAACAAATGAGTGGGTGGACAGGAGGTACTGAACAACTAATTGGATGGTTTTAGAAAATGTTTTGATCATTTTATATCATTAACTTGGACAAAATTTCTGTTCTTAACAGCCTACACCCATCAGTTGTCTTGTATTTCTAGAAAATCATTGGAGCTTTATTTACTTCTGTGATGTTTTTCAGAATAGTAGATCATTAAATAAAGAATTTTTTTTTATATACAGTGTTTTAAGGGATAAACAGTATCCACTGCCAAGAGATCAAGACATAACAACTACACAGGCATTTTGTATTCAAATAATGGGCTCCAAAGTCAGTTTCTTGACTTTCCTTAAGAAATAATCCATTACAAGAAAAGTGCACACAAAACAATACCCGTTCTTTTGCCTACTATTATCAACACCATCCAAAGTCACTTTTCCTTATCTCCTGGGGAGGCTAGAAAGACCTAAGGTTGTAAGAGGGGGCCAAATCCCTGGAGTGGTGGTTTTCCACCCCCAGTTCTAGAATGTGTGAATACACACTCTGGATGGGCACAGGGATGGACATACACACACGCTCATGAGTTTTCATGCGGCCAGCACCCAGATCTAACAAGAAAAAGAGCAGAACCTTTTCCAGCACACACACACACAACCAACACTCCTGTAAACACGAAGCACAACACTGTCCTTCCTCTCTGCCCAAGAACATCTTGGATTTTAGATGAGAATAATGTTGATAACACACTGATGTTTTAGTTATTGCTAAGTAGTATTTACTTTAAGTCATGGACTTTTCAATTTACCATGCTCTACCAGTAAGCAGGTGTACAAAAAGCCAGAGCAGGGGGAGTATAGCCAGGACAGCTGACCCAGAATGGCCAAAGGGATATTTCTTGCCATAGACCATCATGCCCAGTATATAAGCTGGGGGCAGTTGGTAGGCAGGTGCAGATCATTGCTTGGAGGCAGATGAGTATTGTGCATCACTTGTCTTTCTTGAGTTTTACCTCTCTCTCACTCTCACTCTTTCTCTCCCCTTTTGCAATATTATCATTATTATCATTATCAATATCAACATCATTATTATTTATTATCTTCATCATCCTCATTACTACTAGTACTAAATTTTACTTTATTTCAAATATTAAACTGTTCTCATCTCAACCTTCTACTTTCACCTCTTTTCTTCTGATTCTCCTCCCCATTCCACCCAGGGAGAGGAGGTGTGAGCCAGTGGCTGTGTGGTATTTAGTTGCTGGCTGGGGTTAAACCCTAACAATTAGTTCTCCCCTGTTGTGGGCACAAGGACAATGGAAATACTGGTAAGATATATGAGTAAATACTGCCAAAGAGAAAATAAAAGTGGAGTCATGCATTCCTTCTACTGCCTCCTCCAAGTCATATTAAGGAATAATAGACAAATACACTGTAGGAGCTATTTTATCCTGTGCATTAACTCTATGTTTCACCAGAAAGGTCTTTAAGCCTGCCTAAAACAATGACAGAAGTCTTAAACTGGAAGTAAGCTAACTTCCCCTTTAACATTCTCTACAGAAAATTGGCATTTCTTTTTCCCCCTAAGGGAAGCCTCTTAAATACTTTATGATAGTCTGTTTTATTAATAAGATTCCTAGATAATTTGAAAAATCTTATTATTCATAATTGCAACCTTTATCTGATAACTGCCTTGTTGTATCTTCCATTAGTTTTCAGAACTTGTAGTAAAATCATTCGGTTATATGCCCAAAGAATTGCAAATTAACTTTCTCATCCTTTTTATAAAATTTAGTAATTTTCATGTATTAATGAAAATGAAATTTCATTAAATGTCTTAAAGTTTCATAAAATAAGAAGCATTAAGGTCGGTTCACCCCATCAAATTATATGATTCATGAATACTGTACACAAAAGTCATATTAAGTAGGAAGGCAGAAAGTCTGCAAAGGCCTTGCACTTATTCCTCTGTAAATACCAATGTTCTTTAAAGGAAAAACTAATTTAACAAATACTGAAGAACAGGTGGGGAACATTTGTGATATCTTAGGACTGCCATTAAAGCATGACAACAATCTATTATTACTAGACATCTGTTAGCAATTCCAATAGAAAGTAATTAATGAAAAAAAAATTCCTAGGTCATTATATTTATTATAATATTATCCATTTGGTCTAATGTTGATACAAAGCAGAAGGGAATTGTGGAGCTAATTACTGTTAAGGTTTCCAGAATCTAACAGTACAATATTTGACAACAAACGGAGAGAATTCATGCTTAAAGGGCAAAGTAATAACTGTTTTCCTCGTGCCAGGAAAGAGGAACTTGAGAATTCTGGGGTGATGACAAAGTGAATTGCACAAATAAAAACCAACATAAAATGTAAAGTAGGTTGTGTGAACTCTGGAAGACAAAGCATGAGGAAAGAGCACCTCTGTTGACAAGGAAAGATATTAATTTTGCTGTCAGCTGTGATGTTATTGCAACTCCCGGAACAACTGAGGAAGAATGAGTAGATAAAGTATCTAATTCTATCAAGGGTGACTCTCTGCAAGTAATCATAAACTGCAGTAAGGAACAGTCAATCAAAATCATTGCTGTATATGTCTGGGGATTGTTCATCCAAAATACAACATTAGTGAATTTGTAACAGGCCAGGCTGCACAAGGTTCGTAATAAAAATGACTCAAGTTTGGAACTGTAAGACAGAAACAGAAAACTTAGAACTGGATAAAATATGTTAACACAAAACACCTTGAGGTTTTTCCAGCAATTTCATACAAATTCAGTGTGTAGATTCTTCATGATGAAAAAGAATCCAAAGGAAGTCTTGCTGGGATCTCACAAAAGAGGTCAGAATAGAGCTTAGGTGTAGTGAAAAAATCTCAGAGATGTCTGTTAAAATTAGCAATTAAAAGAGCTCTAGCAAACCTAAAGACAGTTCTGGAACAGTGCTGAGAGACTAAGAAATGCAACCCATCAGCTCCTTCCATCTAGAAATGCAAACAGAAATTTGTTATAAGCTAGTTGCCTTAGCAACAGTACTACAAATTAAACTCTGCAAATACTTGAGCAATAACTGAGGTAGTAGCCTGGCAACATGTTGCACGTGAGAAGCTCCTGACCTGAACCTCAGTGGCATAATGACCTCAGAGCAAATGGACACATTTCCAAGGTTTAGTCTAAATGAACACTTCAATAAGACTAAAATCTAAAAGATTTCTCAGCAATCACATGCTACAGTATTAAAATTTATACACTGCAATTAGTGAAATAAATTTTCAAAACACAGGTCCTTTTCTCTGTATGGGATAGTGATGAATACCACAACACTTAGTCAGAATACAGTGGTTGCCAAAGGTGTACAGTGACAGCACTTGATTTATGACCTCTGATATCAAGTCCTGTGGTCATTACTCTGAGCTAAACCAGTACTCAAAAGATCCATGCTGATTACACACATATTATGCATAGAAGCAACAAAGCAGATAAACCAGTGATTGCAATAAATATATACGAGTCTATGTATATGCAAGTGTGCATTGGTATAATGCAATGAGAGAAGTAGTCAGGAGGAAGCAGAGAATTCCATCGTTTCAGGGAAGTATTTCATTGTTACTGCAAATTTTATACTACTTTATTATGTGTATCCAAATTTATGTCTGTACCTCTGGTTTGTGTGTAGCCTTTCCTTGCCTCCTCAAAAGCACCAAGGTTACACCCAATGCTGTGAAAACTGAAAAACCCAAGAGGAAAAACCCAAAAGAAAATCTTTCATATATACCCCTGGAACATAAAAAGTCTCCGTAGACAAAGACACCCAAGCTATATAAATATCTGCTAGAAAATAAAGAAAAAGAGACTCTTGCAATCCTACACCAAGACGCCAGCTCCTGGTCAGTAATGGATCCTGACAGCTGATTTTGTAAGCCATTTTGCTAAACTCTAAGAGTCACCAAGACATTGAAAGTTTAATGTACTTGTGATATCTTTATTGTATTGTAGATATTAATGAGTTTCACTTCTTTTTTCCTCTTTTCATCTCTTTTCACCTCCATTAGTGTCTATCTCAGTCCTTTAGCTGGGAGACTTCTGTTGCAATACCTCATTCAGCGCTGGTATGGAAATGGTGATGGTGTCATACCTTCATCTTTATGACTAGTTTCCAAAAAGGAAAAAAAAAAATTGCCTGCCTGAAAATCTGCTTTAAAGACTGTTAGTTTTGGTTTTTCATAACAGTAGCATAAAAATCCTTTGAAAGATATATTAGACAGAATAACCATGTCAAACCATTGCTGATAAATGTGGAAATCCTCTAAAAGATCTCCTTTGATTTCTTTTTTTCCCTAGGAATGACACCCCTCTGCAGCAAAGCACATTACATCAGCTGTGTATTACTTGTACATAGAAACAGAAAACCCATTGACTCTGTAACATCTGCCTACAGATTACAGAAGACACCATCATCTCTGAAAACTGCTATTTTGAGACTGTAAAAGGTTGCAAGCTATAATTTCCATGTTTAGCATAGTGAGAGGTGATAAAAGTGGCTAGGTAGAATTTATGGAGTTTGTTCTGACAGTCTCTGTGCAATTTCCCATTCACATTATTTTCAATTATTTCCTATTTCATATGATAAATTGTACGAATTTATGGGAGCTGACAGAGCACAAGGCTGTCTTTGCTTCAGATCACAAGGTCATGTTCCATAATTACTTAACATTACTGCTTTTAGAAGGACCTATATAGAGTTTGTGTAAGCAGTAATTCTTACTCCAATTTTCCTCAACAGAGAAAAATTAGAGAGCTTATTTTTATTGAGACTGCTCACAAAAATTCGCAGAAAGTATATTTTCTTCCAATAAACTACAATAAGCTAGAGATTCCATGTAAAACTCAGTGCTCTAGGACAGCTTTTTTCTTTTTTCTTAATGCTGTATTTTTGGAAAGAAAATGTAATTTTACAATCTTTTTTTAATCAGGCAAGGTTACCAATGACCATACCTTGAAAGGATCAGATAAAGTAGATGTACGAAATGGAAAGAAAGTAATCTTCACGCTTATTCAATTAAACAATAAATATTATATAGATAACACTCAAATACGTACCTCTAACTTGTTTTGAAATTAACGTACGTAGATTGGTTGCCTGGGTCTTTACATATACCAGTAAAATATCACTTATTTTAAGCTGACACTTCACTATTAATCCTGTTTCGGTAAACAGTATTAAAAAAACCCAAAAGCCAAAAACCAACCAAACGAAAACACACCTCCAAAAATAATTCTAGTGCTATTTATCCCCATTTTTGTCAGCATAATCATGGATTATTTTATGTTAATTTCCTGTGAAATGTTTACCTCCTACATCCCTGGCATTTAGCAGTCTAAATTCTGCTTTAAAAAGACTCTAGAAACTATGCCTGGAAAGCAAAGAAACATAGAAAGAAATTGCCATGCTACAAATAGAAAAGTAAGATGAGATACAGGGTAAGGGATTGAGTTGTCCCTCATTTATGCCAATAGCCACTAAGAGCTCACACCCTGACACTGAAAACTGTGCCATTCCACACTGGGGTGTAGAGATAAGACAAAACAAAACCCACGGGGTTTATAACTAAACTTAATATATATATATATATATATATATATATATGTATAGATTTCCTATAAGTCATCAATATTTAAATAGTAATATGAACCACAGAAGTCATCACACATCTGAGTCAAAGATCTTTCATCATCCTTCCACATCAATAATTTTCTTCTTAAAACAGCTTTAGAGGAGCTGAACTTCTCTTTACTGGAATGTAACGTTTCCATGCCACACACAGAACCAAAGTAATTGGAAACTTGCCAATTAATTGCATGCAACATCTGCCCTTAATGGTGATATATAATGATGTTGATAACAAAGTCTCACTTGCTGAGACTCAGCACTAATTGACAGTGTGTTCCTTTGAACGCCATATTACTTGTAATGTCAGATATTCCTTGAAAAACACCCTTTAAAAGTCCCCAAAAGTGACTGTGGATGCTAAGAAAGTTATCTGGGACCAAACTGACTGAAACACAGATTCCATCTCAACTCGAGACTCAGCCCCATCATCAGGTTAATTTAATTTGTGCTGTTTTCTTTATTGCTGACTGGGGAACAGTGAATTTCAAATGGCTCTAATTTGTTTGTATCTCAAAGTAATTTGCAAACAAAATCAGGGGAGATAAACCTAGTCTGCTTGTTTAGTGAAAAGTCTTATTGCATACACTACATTTTTAATAAAAAATATTTATTAGTTGCAGCATAGCACAGACACTGACAATGTGTTTCAGGGGACTGCAATGGAAAGTATTTCACCCAAAAGGTAATGAATGGATCAAAGTTAAGGTGTGCATACAGCTACTCCTTAGTCAATATTTGCTAAAACCCAGTTTTTTTATCTTGGATCCCCGTATTCGCTGTTGGCCCAGATGCTGTGTAGTGCCTGGCTATCATATCCTCCCCACCTCATCCTAAACAACATGCATCTATGCAGTTACAGTTACTTGGCATAAAATACAAGCTTTCATTTAGAAATTAAAAGAAAAAGAATATAAATGTCAAGGAGACCCACATCTACACTCTTTGATTTATCAGCATTAAGCACAATAAAATCTGTTCTTCTGACTACACTTCAAGGTATTGCTTATTACTAACATAACTGGAGATGCATTTCTTTTGTAGAGCACTAATTGGATGTCACTTCTGACCAGACTTTTGGTTGCACATAAATTATCAAGTAACCTTGTACAATCATACTTCAAACATGCATATTTTGCTGTTTGAAATGTTTTATATCTCCAAGCTTAGGTCAAATGCTTATGTTTTACTCTCACTTCTTGTTTCAAATGTAGACATGTCTTCACCCAGCTGCTGAGCATTTCTTAGCAACTAACAAGGGTTCCCAGTAAAATTATTGTCAGTTTTACCAACGACTGATTGTAAACCTTTAAATGACTCCTTTCAATTTTGCCAACATTTACCACTCTATTCCTGTAGCTGACAGTCTTTTTCAACTGGAACTAAACACATTTGAACTTTGACTTATAATGTCTTCCGAATTTCATCAGAAAGTATTGAACTACAGGACACATTTTGCAGCGCAGGCATAAAACAGACATATGACATAAATATAGTAAAAAATACTTATGCTTTATGTGACAATTTATTTCCAGTTAAGCTGAAGAAACTTTTCAGAAAAACCCCAACCTGTTGGTTACCAAATTTCAGAGAACAAAAGCATTAATCAAACAGCGTGTAACTATATTTTCACAATAACCTTTACTTTTGTTATGAAATGCATTACAGTGTCCTAAGATCCTACTTCAAATAATACTGGACTTTTCATATGAAAAACTGTTAAAGAATATGAGAGGGCTACTTTGAAAATACAATCTTTTGTCCTTGGTAAAAAAGATTGTTACTTGGATAATCACCTCAAATATTCAATTATTTTAATTTTTGCAACAGAACAAAAATGAATGGTACTTTTCTGTAATTTACTGCCACTCCCAGATTTTCAAACATCTCTTTAGAAAACTGTGTATAAATAATTAATGAAGGAGGAACTAGAAAGAAGTAATTATTTAGAATTTCCAAGTATAGGTGGTACGTCTCCCAAGAAAATTTTCAAACATGGCTGTATGGAAATAAGTGCTGAAGTTTTCCTCAATAAACAGTAGGATTTGGTTTTCAAGTTATTGACTTATCAAGAAACTTCTCAGTTATTCACGAGCAGGAAAGGTGCTAAAAAGAAGTATGAAAATTTTACTTCTCTAGAGAGAGTGCAACAATAAAAATATACTGAACACCATTAGAACTTTTACATGATTCCACATATATTTACTATGCCAAGCCAAATTTCCAAAGTTTTTGTGAGGAAAACAAAAAAACCCAAACAAACCCAATCCAAAAACTCACAGTGTTGTTTGACTGTCTAAATATTCTTGCCCAAACAATTTTGTTGAAACTTCTGTAATTGATGTATATGCTTACTGAAGCATTCAGCTTAAGACAGGTCAAGAGACAATTTTCATACTTTTAATCAGAAATGATGAAATGTTAAGAATCAAAACCCCAGAAAATAAGTAAAACCATCTTTCACATTTATGTTTGGTTCAAAGGGACTGTTTGTTAGTCTTCACTAATGTCCTAGTACTTAGGCCTAGCCATATCAGTTTCCCACTCACCTTCTAGTCAATTTTTCCAGCCCCTATATCACCAATCTATTTTGACAGTGGAATCTATGCCAAAAACCTTGCTAAAAATTAAAATAAACTATATTCACCACTCCCATTTTTGTTAATTTGATATGGATTCATGAACCAATTTAATAACCTCATTGGGACTTCAATACAGAGATTAGAAAAGCAGATTAAAAAAACAAAAAACAAAAAAAAAAACAAAAAAAAAACCCAAAAAAACCAACAAAAAACCAAAAAAACCCAAAAAAAAAACCAAAAAAAAAAAACCCCAACTCATTAGGAAGAAGAATTCCTAAGAACAACTTTGAGAGCGTTCAATGTTTTGGACAATATTCCCAGATATTTAGGATGAATAAGAACAAAAATACAATAGAAGGAAATGTATCACATACATAGAATAAACCTATTCAAGGCTGTGAAGATGTCAAGAAAGAATCTTTAGAATTTATTCTAAATCCACAGGAGATTAGCATATAGTTTTGTTATTAAGTGGAAATACATGCTCAGACACCGCAGTGAAAGTGCAAGGTCATGAGCTGTCTGTATTTTGAATAAAAGATGTCTTGGCAGCAAAACATGCTGGAGTCTCAGAAATCCAAGTATGAAAGCCGGTCATGACACGATGAAGACACGAAAATCCTTTGTTCTTCTTGCTAAGTATCAAGAGTCCACCTGGTAGTTTTTTTAACTGATAAAACTAAGTGTAGTAGACAACATGTATCACTGCAATTAGAATCAAGAATTTCAAAAGACAATTAGACAAAAATAGATCATCTTTTAAGAGGCCAGTGATATTTACTGGGAAATTAAGTTAAAATGTTGAAATATTTTAGGTACCTTCTTCAATAAATTAATAAATAGTGTGTGGTGATAACTGAGTTAAATTAAGATCTATATTTGCCATTAAACTACCTGCTGCTCAATTGATATGGTTTAGAAAAATAAGAAGGCAAAACTAAACTTTTTTCATTGCTGATTTTGATATTAAATTAGCACATCCTCTGCTTTAAAACACAGCTGATAGTCAGCAGATTCATTCCTTTTAGTCAGTCTCAGCATTTTATTAATTGTTCATTGAATTAAATTATAAATCAGTCAACGCATTTTCTGTAAAATTTTTAACTACAAGTTAAGGTCTATTGCCGCTATTTCAGCTGACTGCAAAAATTACACTGTCCAACATGTTGAAGCAGAGATAATTCTCCTTTTAGCTTTTATATAAAAACTGACCACAATTGCAGTAACTGGAGCTCATTACTTCTGCATTTTCTATTTCACTTGCAGTCACCAAATTAAATCTAATCAAACCTTTGTCTAGGATGATTTCACTATAAACTGTAGAATAAAAAAAATTATACCTTCATGCAGACTTGGTTGTCCTAAGAAATTATTTATCCAAAAATCTCACAAAAATTTCAACAAAAAAAAATACAAGGAACAATAAAATGTATGCACTAAAGCAAAACACATCCTTGAAAGTAAAGAAAAAAATTCTATTAAAACTTCTTTGTATATTCAAAACTTCAATGTATATGACCCCAAGCAGCATGACCCAACTTTGAAGTTAGATCCAGCTTTGAGGTAGGCCCTGCTGTGAGCAGGAGGTTGGACAGGCTGATCTCCAGAGGAAGTTTTCAACCTAAATTATTCTGATTCTAGACTTGGGAAAAAAGTACACCAAAAAAAAAAAAACAAAACAAAACCAAAACCAAAAAAAAACAAAAAACCCAGAATTAAATTAGAAGAGCAAGTGTATCCTTATTAAGCTTTCTACCAGAATATAACATGAATTTGTATAAATTTCAGGAAATGGGACAGAAGTTTATATACCATTGGCTTAAAGAGATTGATGTTAGAAATTAATTGCTAACAATATTTCCCATTCAATATGGATTTCTTAGAATTAGGTTTATCACATTTTATTATCAAGCTGTTTTCTGCAATGTATGACTGATAAAAATCTTCTATCCAGGCTAAATAAAGATCGCTGGGTCATGAGTCCTTGCCTGGGGCATGTTTTTATTTTTACTTACTGACAGAGTATTTCTGTCAAAATGGTTGGCTTAAAATTTTCACACATGGAGAGAAGAAGCAAAGTCCTGTGAAATGGAAATCACTTTGACATCATGAAAACAGAGAAAACTCAAACTGAGAGCTCAAACATTCAGCCACTGCTGTTTACTGAGAGTACTGTAGATTCAATTAAAATGAAAGAAAAATTTGAATTAAAAACCTGAAATGTGGATTAAGAAAAAGAATGTTTTAAAATTATACATTCCACAGAAAATTTACATAATAAAAATTCATTCAAATGCTGTAAAAATATTTTGAAGCCGGCAAGAATATCTAATAAAGTGGAGAAATTCTTAATACTATTGAATCGGAAAAATTTTACCATTAAGTAATTCAATTTTGGAATTCAACTGCATTGGTCAACAAGAAAAAGGCCTCTACTGATTACAATACAAGATACTTATTTCAATTGTAGAGAAAGTTGGTAACTAAAACAAGATAAAGACTGGATGTTCAAGAAATCTTTGTGTGTTGCAAAGAGTCATATTACTGACACATTTAATTTTTGTTCTCTTCAGGCATGATTTGCAAAAAGCCTTTAAACATGACACCAACTGCACTTGGGTTGCAAAAATTCACCAAAACCTGAAAGAGTGGAGTGGTTTTGTCATAGTTTTTTCTATAAAGGGTGTTTATCTTAGCGTGTAGCTTGCTCAGCACACACAAGTTTATTTTGCTCTAGAATCACATAACTTACTGCTTTCCCCAAATATTACTGAAATAATAGCAAGTATTTTGTTTTTATTCCTTAATATTCACAGAAGTGTCTTAGTAGGGATAAGAATGGTTTATTTTCAAATAAGTGATCTCCTGCTCATGAAAGTGCTTGTCAGCATCGTAATGATTATGACTGATGTCCTTTATATAGACAAGAGTCCTCAGTGTAATACAAACACAGTACTACGAAGATAATGCTACTCCAGTTCACTACAATGCATGTCTAGAGAACCCTTTTTGTTGTTTTAGCTCTCATTACAGAGTGATAACCACACTGCTTTGTTCTCCTTGTATCCTGGAAAACCTTAGTGACATAACCTCAGGTATTACAGCTGGGTTGAATTTAAATTATTTAAATCAACTCAGTTCCTTCTCTTAGAACAGCAGACTCTGGAAAATATCCCTCTTTTGTGGGGGAGAAGACTTAATTCCTATATGATCATTTCTGAGCTTTTCCACAGTTTCTAACACATCGATATCCCTTCCATCTCTGCTGCCAGATGACTCTTCATCCCCTGCATCCACAGATACTGCAGAGCAAAGCACCTCACTTGTACACCGTAAACATTGTTGTGCTGCTCCCAAGCTTCTCTCTAGTGAGCCTGGTTTATCCTTTTCCCCATTCAAAACCCATTTAAAGCTCTTCCATTGAGTCCTGCTAACTCCTGCATAAAGATCCTTTTACCCATTTGAGACAGGTGTACCCCATCTGTCGCCAGCAGGCTCAGTGTTGTGTAAACTGACACATGATCAAAAATCCAAAATTCTGCTGTGACACCCAGCTTGGAGCCAGGTATTGATCTGCTGTTTCTTCCCTCATCATTCCCTGTGCCTGAAAGGATAGAGGAAAAGATTTCTTGTGCACCTGATCCCCTACATCTCAAAGACCTGAAGTGCCTCTTGATTGCCATTGGACTTTTGTTGCAGTTTTATCACTGTCTACCTGAAACATCAATAATGGGTAGTAATCTGAGGGCTATTCCAGGGTAGGAAGTGTTCTTCTTCACATCTGTAACCCAGGCCCTTGAGAGGCAACAGACTTCCCTACAAAGTGGGTGTTGTTTGCATTTTGGACCTTCTCTTCTCCGTCAGAAGTGACTTTCCTATGATAAGGACCTCTTTTTTTTCCTTTATGGAAGCAGTTTGGACACAGGACATAGACTGACTTAATCTCAGTGCCACCTCCAAGCTAGATGAACCATTGTCCTGGCAATCACTCACTTCCATTTGCAGAGCCTCATACTGATTATACCCAGGACACCTCAGGATGTGGGGCAGGTACCAGGGTGCTCTGCCGTGGATTGTGCCAGCACCAGAGCTGCTCACCTTGATGAATGAATTTTTTTCACTAAGATTCCTATTAGTTTACCACTTTCTGAGTTTCATTTGCAAACCACAAATTTTTAATGTGAAGCAAATTTAGTAGGACTGGCACAGACACTTGGTATAAAAAAAACATTTGATCAAAGACAGTGAATTCTGTCTCACTAAAAGACATAGTCAGCTATCCAGAAGTCTTAATCTAGTTATTTCAAACTAGTAACAAACCATTCCTTTAATGATGCTCATGAAGTGAACATCTCACTCTCATCTGTTTCTGCTGTCAGGGAATATTTTTGTGGAAACATAGCTCAGATATAGGCCCTGTTTGTAGAAGAGTAAGAAATTGCTGTTGCACCTATGAAACACATAAAATATTGTCTTGCGGCCTCACATACCTTTAAAAGCAGCAATTACTGCTTTGACATACAAATATTTTCTGCTTGTTTTCTTTGGGGTGGTTACATTTTAGTGCTTAAAAGTGACATATGCATCTACTCTCCTAGGTAAGATCAGAGTTAGTGGGAAACACTATAATAAACAATAATAAATCTGTCACATTTATTATTATTACATTTTGAGGCATGTTGTAAGTGAGTTTTTCATAGTCTCAGGACTCATTATAGGTCAAAACAGCAACACATGTAATCTCACAGCCACTCCGACAACATATAGGAGGATTTGTGCTCTGTATAGGGATTTTATTTCTCTTCTGGAGGTCGTGCTGGTGAGCATTTACATCTCATATGTTATTCTACCAAACGTATACTGGGGGAGTATGATCCCTGAACTCATATCAGCTCTCTGTTGTTCTTGAGAGCAATATCAAGAATAGCAGTGGTTCAGTTTTAACTTTTTAAATACAAGATGACAGAGGGTTTTTCAGATCTCAGCTACTACATTTTCAGATACATCACTTAAATGTTATTATTATCAACTTTTACAGCTTTTTAATCAGCATATCTAAATACTCATAAAACCCAGAGCTACTTCTTCCCATAAGAACAAGAACTCACAAGCAGAATATGACAGGTGTTTTTCAGAACCTTATGTTAGATCAGGTATGATCTGGTTTCCAGGTCACTCACTGAAACCAGTCTGACACCTTCCTAAACTTGATATTCAGATTATGTACCAGCTGCACACTTTGCCACATCACTCTGGTAGAGAAAACACATTTATCATTTCCAAGCTGACCATCCCTTCTTCATTCAAACCTCACTGAAGTCTTCAGTTTGAAGATGACTTATGTTATATCTGTAATTTATGAACACTTGTTAGTATGAAACTATAATTACTTCACATAACTACTCTAGAGTAGTTAATTTCCACACACAAAGCCCTTCTGGGCATCTCAAAGGTTTATTGCACTGTTTAGTATTGTAAACTCCAAAAAAACTAGATTTACAAATCCTGCAGTTTAAAAAGAATCTAATAAAAAAAAATAGTCTATTCTTAAAAGATGGGGGGGCACACTCTCAAATTATTTTTTTGTTATTGTTCTTTAAGAGGAAAACTAACATAATAAATCAATATGATAACATTCAAGGATAATAATATATAATGTGCCTTGTAAACAGCTTAATTGAATGGGTTGTTTTCAGAAAATATCCAAAAAATACCAAGGTTGCAGAAGAAAACAACTTTGTAATCTCAGGATTATAGCACACTCTCTAAAATGTATTATAGCCTTACACTCTCTGATATTTTTACGAGTTCTCACAATTCAGAATTACGGTGAGTATCCTGAGTATTATATTTTTCTTAGAATTACGAGTTAGTATTTCTATCACTTTTTTAGTCTTCAAAAAAAATCTGGTCACAATCACTAAGTCATGTCTGAGATAACAGCGGAAAGACCACAAATCTTACTGTACTCACAAACTTGCTAAACCCACCACAAGTGCTAAAGACTCAGAGAAAATATATAGATTTTATAAAGGTCACAGAAGTGAAAACAGGAACCCTTGCTGATCACTATTTCACACAACTTATTCAAATATTAGCTGCTATAGTATCTTTGTAAGGTTTTGAACAGTGTGGTAACTGAGCAGAGCATAAGCTGCTGAACACTAATTAATTAGTCAACAAGCTGAACAGTCGGAATTTCTCTTGATGTCAAGGTCTTAAAAAATTGAGTCCATTTTTCATTAAGCACACCTAAAAGAGAAAAATAAAAATTGAGTTCCAGCTACAGTGTCTCAAACCATTATGATGCTGTGAATGAAACTCAACTTTTAACTACAATTGAATAATTTAATTTGTATTGTACTATTCTTTCTAATTTTACTTAAGATATTATAAAAGATATTATTTGAGAGTGATCATGTCCTGAAAAGCTTTAATTTTTCAAAAATGGTGTTCTATATCTATCTGGTTTTGCATTTCTTTAGAGTAGTCTTTTTGTTTCAGTCGACTACACCAGACATCTCTAATTCTCAAATGAGAAGTTTAGTCCTTTTATGTAGAGCTGTTAGTGAATTAGTCTGAAACTGCTGGTTTGGCCCACTTGCTCATTCTTTATCAGGAGCAGAATGCAGCCTGAGAATGCAACAAAATATGACTGCCATTGCTGGTAACTTCCATTTCACCTGAATATGTTTGAATGGGCCACAAACAAGGAACATCAAGGAATGATGACAGCTTGCAGCTGAGAGTGACATGGAAATCATGTCTGGAAGGCATGTCAGAAGGGTGAAGGGAGAGAAAAAGTTCTTACAAAGGACAAAGCAGTTTCATGGATTCTAAAATGTTTAAAAAACATAAAAAAAATAATTTAGCAAAGAGAAACACTAAAATTTGTGTGAATCATATAGCAATTTTGAACGTCAGTACTGAACACCAGTCTCAAGAGAAATGTAAGTTTTCTAAAAAACAATTCATGCTCCAGCTGGTATTAGTATTGGATCTGAATCAAGCCCCTGATAACAAAATAACATATCCCTAAAAACTGACTTCAGCTCTGGAAGAGAAGTGGAGGGAGTTACAAAAAGAGGCTGCTCTAGAAGATGCACAAGCAGAGGACATGAATCTTGGGTACTTTGTTGACCATGGAACAACCCTCCAGTATATTGTCTAGATCCCAGACAATCACTCCAAAACATTTCCCCATCTTCATTCACTCTCTGACAGCAAAGCTTACTTTCACAGACTTCCCATCAGACTTAAGTAGGAGCTGCCTTGGGTGCTATGACACTGAGGTACAGTGTTAATTTCCTCTCTGGGAACAATTTCTCAGGCAAAACACCTTCCCTTAACTCCTCTCCCCCATCCACCTTCCCAGTCTCTTCATTATGCTAGTAAGAGATGACTTCACATCTTTGTACCACAATCTGCTGAGCTATCAGCTCAGTCTCCCGACATCTGAGACAATCAATTTACATTTCCTCCCTAAATCCTAGTCGCAGTCTACCTCAACATTATTTCAGTTGGCATTTTCTTAAAAGATCTCCCTTTGTTACCACACCTTCTGGTTCATCTCCAAATTTTTTCAGTAACAGAAACAAACTGTTCTTTTTTAAGATGATGGTTGGATTCACCATGAGCATAGAAAAGATATATGCACACACTGACACAGTTTGCAGCAGCAGAGAGCTGTTATCACAAGCAAACAGCTACCGAAAAAGAAAAAAAAAAAAACAAACAACAACAAAAATAACAACAAAAAAAGAAAAAAGAAAACGTCTTTTGTCCCTGGAAAAAAAATGTGTTTGCCACCAGAGTTTTTGCAAAGCTATTCTCTACTATTTCAGGTGTTAAAACAGCAAAAAACCACTCACTTAAACTATCTGGAAGAAAATCCTGTTCTCAGATTTCCATAACTATCAATTCCATAAGAATAAGTGGTATCATTTTTCTGGGTATGGAGTCCTTTTATCCATATTTTCAACTCTGCACTACAGAAACACAACTTTCCTGACCCTTTTTTTTTTTTTTTTGGCCAATTTTCCATTCCTCTTATCATTTTCTGTCCTCATAAACAAGCTGTTGGTTAGCTGAGTGAGGCAGACCAGCCAGATGACTCTATGTGCGAGCATTTTAATGATGGTTACAAGTAGCAAGCAGTGTTGAGCTGCCACCTAATTAGCTGAACCCTTAACTCCCCCCTACATTCGTTTTGAACCCTGTGCGGAAACCAGCTGCATTCCCATCTTTCACACTGCACCTGACAAAGTCTACAACCTGCCTTTTTCCCTCTAATCCCTATACCAGAGAGGGCACAGCAGTTTTACTTTTCAGTTGGGAACCTGCTCCTTTTCATAAGATCCTCAAAACAAGTTGCACTTCAGTAGGGAACAAGAGCAAAAGCTTTGTAGCATCCTGCCTGCTACTGTAAGTCCAATGCTCATGTATGGCAAAGCATGACATGCAAAGGACATGTAGAAAGCACTCCCTGTCAACAATAATTATTAAAGAGAAGACAGAAATACAAATTATTTAAAAGGAATGAATTGAAAATAATCTGAGAACTTTATTGCTCACTGCCTAGTGAATATTTGGCAATATTAATACGTAACTTCATGTATGTTCACTTCACTGAATTTTATTTCCTCAGATCTCAGTAAAGCACCATGGTGTCCTCTGGAATAAGAAAGGCCAGGAAATTTGGCAGTGGCTAGACCATGCAATAAAGACAGAGGCAATTTTATATCTGTCAAAGCAGCTACTGCAGGAAGCTTGCCAATGAATTATATGGGGGAAAAGAAAAAAAAGGAAAAACTGCTTTCCTCAGATCATTAGTTAGATTGTGTTTTGGCCAGCTGCAAGAGAAAATCTGCTGCTATGGATCTCTCAACTGTTTTCACCTTTTTTACTTCACTTCCTAACTAGAGAGCATATTAGCACTTTACAGATAAACTTTAAATAATTTGGAAATGGATTCCATAGCTGTCGGATAAGGATTAAAATCAAGCTGGGTCTCAGGGCTGCAGTTAATAGCTGAGCTAGCTCAGCTGAAGTTCAAATTTCACAACATAAAGATTTCATAAAACTGAAAACCAGACATCAGGTCAGCCGAACCCTTAGGGTTTGTGCTCTATCTTTTTCTTCTAATTCTAAGGCAGTCAACTCCTAGAAATTAGATAAATTCAAAGCAAAAGTGTGAGTTTACTGAATCCCTGGTAAATCCAAATGTGCTTTGGTTGATATAAAACTAATCTTTTAAATTCTAAAGCATTCCAAGGTATATATAAATATACATTTAAATGTAGATATAAATATACATTTAAATAATCCAAGAAATGCTTTACAGGTACTAAAAGCAAAGCAAGTAGATTAAGGAAAAACAACTGATGTCAATTCTTTAACTTTTATAAAAGCAGAAAAAACCAAAGCAATATGCTTTCCCCCTCTCTTATAATGCCTGTGCATCACCTTAACTACAATGTACAACTGGACAGAGAAGGAGCCCTGAAGTGTAGTCTACAATTTCGTTTGAATTTTTTTTCAAAAAAAAAAAAAATCCCAAACCAAAACCCAAACCTGAAACCATTTGCATTGCACTTCATTCACTGCAACATTCAAAGTGTGGAGAGAGACCAATTAGACAGAACAGAATGACAAACTTTCTACTTATATTTCCTGCTCTCCTTGGATTTGGAGTAGAAGGACACACTTTCCCTTTCCCCTTCTGCCTTAGCCATCTCCAGGTACCCTGATATGGTGCATTTATGTTAAGAATGCATTATAGGAAGAAGAAGCACTGCTATAAAGCTGCATGGAAACAGTACTGCACTCATTGCAGCTGTATTTTTTTTTTCCATGGGGTAAAGTACATATTTTACTAATACAAAGGCATTGTATTAGTAATACAATACTAATCTAATACTAGTAATACTAATACTAATTACGGAGGCATTACAAGATATGGATATCTTCCATATCTTGTAATGCCTCAGTATGCCATGTGTTATCCCATATATGGTTAACATAATCCTATATAAAAACCCCACTAGTACTATATATAGAGAGAAATAGTTATTTTTTAAAGATTGTTTGATATTTCATTTTTTTACCCATTTTTAACTGCCTTTTTATACAGCCGATCATTTCTTTCCTATCTTTGACATCCAAGGTTGAGAATGTGTGGGGTTTTATGGTTTTGTTTGGCTTTTTTTGTTTTAGAGTAAAGGACTTCCTTAGAACAGGGCCAAATGGAACGGTAATTATTCTGCCAAACAGCTTTGCTGGTCTTGAGAAATATCTGGCATGTGTTAAAAGATGCCTGGCAAAAAGCTCTGCTATTTCACTGATCTGGAGCGGGGAGATTAGGCAGGAGGGAGCTGCACACCTTTGTAGAGCAGATGCGGCTTTTCACATACCTTTGAAAATTGTTCAAATTTCCAAAACAGAGGTTCAAAATTATAAATTTTAAAGGCTTATCACATTTCTAATACAAGACAAGACAAACAGCTAAACTTCTCAAAACCTCATTAACACCCTACCATCCAGCAACTGAAAGAAAGTAATTGCTTATCGGCCCAAGACTCCAGAAGCTCAGCAAGGCTTTTCTCGGCATTTTTGTGTCCCTCCTGGCAGCTCTAAGCTGGACTAGAACTAGGTGGAAAGCTGTGAGCAGCAAGTGTGCTTCCCACTCATCTTCCAACACTCAGGCTGAACTGAGAAAGATGTTCTATCTCAACTGTCCAAGTAGACAAAGACAACGGGGAAATGCGATGTGGTTGAGGAACATGGTGAAACACAAAATTTGGAACAAGAGGAAAGAACTGACGGTTACTTTAGAGAGAACAGAAAAGAGTCAGTAGACCAGTTGTCAACAGTGGGTCTTTGGAAGATGGCACTGAACTGTCTGATGGATACAGACAATCTGAGATTGCTCCAAAATCTTGACTGTGTCATGTAACTCTTCTGCTTAACTACTCCAAGTCTGCTTTCCCTCGCACAGATTCCCACTTTCTTCTTCCCACTTTCATATAAGGAGACTTTACTAAGACCTGTCAGGCTTTTTCTCTCTTCCTTGCATGATTTTTTTCCCACTCTGCACTCAGAGAAGAATGTTTACAGCTGCAAGCTGTCAGAGCAGTCATGCATCATGATACAACCCTAAACTGAATTTATTTTTTACCCCATGCCATTTCCCCGATCAGTGCACAGAAGAGATCTCTTGGCATCCAGCTGGACACAAAACTCAGGTTACACAGTAAAGCTGTTTTCCATAGTGCCCTTGTCTGAACTGTTGCTGAGAGTGGAAACCGTGTGGCAAATGTGAAATGAAACAATAATTCTACAGATAGTGCTGCCCTGAGGGTTTGGCTTCTATCTCTTCACTTCCTGCACATTATATCATTTAAACCAGCCCCCCAAGGATTACTATTCTGTGCTCTTGATCTTCTGGGTACTGAATTTGAAGAAGTGTTGAAAACTCATTGCTTCTGTTAGAATCCAAGAGGATCTCTGTCTGGAACAGATAAAGTGCTGTGTAATAAAAAACCCTCTGAACTACCAGGTACAATGCATGACAGCCATAGAACCCAAAATCACCAAACACATTTTGTGTTTGCTTTTTAGTACTTCAGTTTCTCACCTGAATTACTGTCTCCACAATGAAAACTGGGGAGTGTAAAGATGATAATTAATAATATTTGGGAACTACTGAAATATATAGTGGTAAGACCCACAGAAAATGCCAAGGGAAATTAAAAATTTTGTCATCAGAGCATGCTTTATTTAGGATGCAGTAACTAAAGCCTATGGCTACATACAGAACAGTGAGTATGAAAATGATGAAGGCAGCAATCATCAAGTAAGCATTATCCCTCCTGTGAACTGAATGAAGCGTAACTCCAAGGGGAAAAAAACCAGTATGTGATTCTCTAATTAAAAACTGTGCCTTTGTGCATAAACATAGGGAAGACAAAATTAAGATTATACAAGTAGCTCTAATTCTTAAATTTCACAACTTTTAAGCGCTTCATTTCTCTACTTTAACAGACCTCTTAAGCTTTTCCAATGTAAAAACACACGATAACAGCCCCCAAAAATAAAGAACATAAGAAAAAAATCAGAAATTAAAAAAATTTAATCCTGTGACACAGTTTGTGCAAACGTAACATCTAAGAAAACAAAATTCTTTTTATTATGAACCAGTAAAAATGATAAAGTGGTATTATAGCACTGAAATATAGGAGATGTAGAAAGATGACTTTCTTATTTGTGTTTTGGTGGTATGGGTGTTTGACCTTCCTAAGCTAAGAGCAGTAAATTGTATTTTCAGCACTGCAATTTCTGTTACTCTCTATAGTGAACTAGAATCTGGCAGAACAAAAATGCACAGGAGCAAGGTTATTAAGTTACAGAAACATCTATCCTATTTCTCTATTAAAACTGTCTGTTTAAAATATGAAAGTATGTTTATTTAGAGAAGACTGCCTGTGGCTCTCCAGAATCAACATTTTTGTCCTTCTCAGGACTTTCAGAATTCATGTATATACACAAAAAAAAATATTTTCATATAAACATTCTAAAGAGAGATTTGTTATCTTAATATTAGTTGGTTCTTTTCATCATAAAGGTAATTCATATAATTCTGCAGGTATTATAAACTACAGAGTATTTTCCTTTACATCAAAAGACTAATTAACTTTATTTTTTGTAATTATTTACTTTTATGTAACATCTTGGCATATTGCAGAAACACAGTAACTTTTTATATAAAGTAAGTGAAATACAATGTTACCTAAAGTTTCAGATAAAAGATGGAGTAGTTCTCTAAATCTACACATTAATCCAGTTTCAGGTTTAGTAGAATTTTATTCAAAACCTTATGTTTGTAGAGCCATTAGGGCCTTGCTCACTGCAGCTTGTTTACATAAGGTTCATTAAATTATTTAAGAAGTTACTCTATAGCTTGTTCTGCATAGTTTATGGTATTTACATCAGATGATGCTCATTTGTATAATGCTGGTAATTTTATATATGGAAAATTCATTACATAAAGTTATCTACACTCATTATGGTCAGCTCATGAAACTGATTTTTTTTTCTGCATTATGATTTCTCCTTAGGATCTTTTCCAGTACTTACTGCAAGTAAAGCATCTGTATTTGAATATTATCACAAAGCTAATTGCTATTCATATAAAGATAGTCAAAGAAATAAGCATCTTAGAATTACATGCCAGGCTTTTCCTCCCAAGCTGAATGTTTTATTCCACTATCAACTTTAGCCTAACTTTTCTCAGTTTAATCGTAGGAGCATTTATAGAGTTGCAGAGGTGAGGTGGTGTGCAAAACAGTAACAAAAAAAATTAATATCACAATAAAGCACCATTGTTTCCCAGCACACAGCCTACAGATGTTCAGCTGTTGGTACAAACAATTCCTCTTGTGTTTTTAGAGCTGAGAGTCTGCACAGGAACTTGCACTCAGGTCAGTTCCTCCTAAAGTACTGTGTAAAACACTCAGACATAAGAAACACAATACTCTAATAACAGAAAGTACTGCACTCGTTTGCCTCAATGTAATTGCTTACTGGAGGAAGACTCAGAACTCTCCTTAAAAGTAGTCTCAACATCCTGATGATGCCTTGCTTTAAAGGTGTCTTGCTGGCCAGATTGATTCAACCTTGTTTCAAGTATTGTAAGAATCACAGGAGTCAGTCTTTGTGAAGTGAATCAGGTATGAGTGCTCTCATCTCCGTAATTACATGACAATTATCTACTACTTCTCCCAAAATAAACATATAATGGCCTTTGTCAAATATTAGAATATATCCAGAACTGCAAAATTCCATTTTTTCAAGCTTGAATAAGTGTATTAAATTCCTAAGTTATTTTTTAAAATCTTTTTATAAGCATTCTGTGCTAGATTAGCAGACTGCTAACAGCATTTCTACATTTGTTATTAGGAAAGACACGAAGAGACAAGAAAGAAAATTGTGTACACATAGCAGCTATGTCAATCTCATCCATTCGCTTAATGCACAATGCTTATGACAATACCAGTTTTCTTTGCTATTCAAATGGAACAACCTAAATATTAGGCTGAGGCATCACAGAAGCAGCTTATTAAGAAATGACAGTGCTGGAGAAGAAAGCTACTTACAAAAAAAAAAGTGAAAAAAGATTTGTCAGAAGCAATAAATTAAACAAACAACCCTTCCCTTCAAAGAAACCACGCAATTGCAAGCACCATTACAAGTATGTTTAAAAGACTTTTCAAAAGCAGCAGTTTCATCATCTGTCAGATCAAGACACAAATTCCTAAACACTCCCTAAGTGTATGATTGTCTTCTTATGTTCAAGCTGACCAGCATTTCCTCTATATATCCTCCATTCAGTTTAATGGTGATATATTTGTGTATGATCACTGAGCCAAACAAACTTTCAAAGCTCCTGCCTTCGGGCTGTTAATGACATTTGGGGATCTCTATCAACTGGTCATCACGGAACTATGTGGAACATCAGCAACAAAAATCCCTAAGTCCTTTATACCTTACATTATTTGAAAATTCAAACCAAATCTTAACTATAATGGATATGTTTTAATTACAGTAAACATTCATGACTTGACTATGCCATCTTGCCTTTTAAACAGAATTTATTTTAGTCCGTTTTGAAAAGTATTTAGTGAGTTCATACAAATATTAGCATTCTAATTATTTTCAAATGTAAGGGATACTATTAAAAATCTAAACAGCTGCAATGTCAGTGAATTTAATTAACAGTTAAAAATATGAACAACAGGGAGCAAGGCAACATGCTGTTTCTAAAGATGTGCAAAATGAAAGTATCCTCTCCTTGTACCTGGAATATTGATGACCCAGATTTGCTCTAGCTCACTGCACAGGCACAAGCCTATTTCAAATTACTGAAAGGATACAAAGAAATTTTCATGTACCTTCTCTTCTAAAAGAATTCAGAATGCAGAAGCCAGTACTTGTTCTTACCCCCCTGAGCCCACCCGAGCCCAGCTGACAGGCTGCCCTTCCTGAAGTTTCTCAAGATGACTGAGAAAAGCTGGACTAGACCTGGGGAAGCAAGCTGTGCCATGAGCCTCCTCAAAGAAAAGCAACTTGGCTTAGATTTCACCAGTCAAGATCTGAAAGTTATCCTTCACTTCACTAATGCAACCAAGTGTTTACAAAGGTTTTCACTGTAAGATACAGTGGTTAATGATCTTATCTTTCATGAACAATCAGCGTTGGAAGTTACTCCTACCCAATCTCCTGACCATTTTGATTAAAAGCATGTATATATTACAGAAAAATAAAGAAGAAAGTCTATAGATTTTTCAGGTGCTGTTCTTCCTGGATTTGTAGAACAGTTATTCAAGCTGAATCTTGAAGGTCTACCAAAAATACCTCTGCCCCTTTCCCCCTTCATCTCCACAATTTTTTAATCTTTTTTCGTCTTTCTAAGACCATAAGATGTAAAAAGAACCATTTTAGCAATTTTATTTTCTAGAAACTGAGACTAGGACCAATAGATCCTGCTTTACTATTTAGAAGAAGAAAAAAAAAACAAACGCTGACATTTGCCATCTGTATAACATTGCTAAAACTTTCTTCCTACCGCATTTAAGAACCTGTGGAAAATTGGAATGAAAAGAGTTTCTGCTGAAGAGTTCAGTTTTCTACAGTGGGCAATCAGAAAGCACCATATTTGCTTTTGTTCTGTGCCTTAGCAAAGCCTAAGCCTACCTGCCAAGTTTCGTGGTTTTAAGCAAAGCACATTTTTCATGTGGTTCAGAACGCTCAGTCCCCTGGCTAAGTCATTATTACTTATTGCTTTTATGTGCCCCAGCCTTCTTGAAATGACAGCCAGTTTGGACAGTGTGCTCTGCCTTCCTTGTGTCTGGTGATACCGAACAGATGAATGGGAGGCACTCCCGGCTGTTAGAGCTGCTTATCAACATGAGTAAACACTGTAGGGCCTGATGATTATTTAGTACTGACAGAGTTTGGAGAGAAATACACTCCAGACAAATAAGGAGAAAAGGACGTTTTTAGGCTGTCTCCCAGATAACTTCTGCGTGAAATGGGTCTTTGTCATAACAGGAACTTTCCAAACTCATTACTCACCTTAAACAGTTTAGGTTAATGTGTCAGGCAGCACAGACCTACTGGCTACTCAATTTTTAGATATCCTGGTGGGAAAGACTAAGTTCTTCATGGTGTATTTTAAAACCCAGGGCTGGCAATCAACAGAAAGAAAAAGGAGTTTCAAATTCTTGACTTTTATTTAACAGAGGCCCTTGACTTGGTAAATCACCAATTAATATTAACTTTGTTAGCCTGAAACTGAATTAGGTTGACTGCAGCACATTGCTTCTTTGGCTCCTTCTGTGGTCAATGCAAGCAGTTACTTCTAATGGTGTTAAAGCTCAGATGAAAATGTTAAACAGAGGAGTCAATTGCAAGGTCATTACTTCTTTTTCCAAAGTAATGAAAACAAAGTATTTCATGCAATATACAATTATTGGTTAATGACACAGTCCTACAGAGTGGCTCTAAGGCCTTGTTCAATTTAAAATACTGATTTAAACAATTCCAAAGTGACATTAACTGTAAATAAAAATATGTTAGTCACAGTTTAAATTTTATATCAAAGCTACATATGATTAAAGAAAAAATTAATAGGTAATGCTTTTAATGCAAATATTTCAAAGAGAAAGTGTTCTAAGCCAGTATGAAAACAACACTCACTAAAACCAGCTATTACAAAGGCAGAGAGAGAATCAATCTCATAAAGCAACATTTGCCTATTCATTCACCTTGGAATTTCTGCAGTATAAAAGAATATTATCATAAAATAAAACCCAAAATATTGGGAAATTTTGCTGGTACCTTCTTTACAATTATATGTTGCAATGCTATATGAAAATAATGCATAACTATACTCATTTCCATTACAAAGACTCACACCAGGTTCTCTTTCCAGTATCTTCTACAACAAGAGAGAAGATGACAGGATATACTTCATGGGGATTTTGATTCTCATGGAATTAAAAATTAAAAATAATTTCTCTCATGTCAGTACACTTGCATTTCTCAGACAGAAAAATACCCCAAACAATCATTAAAAATTAAAATACCCGAGTACCAACTTCCTGAGTAGCAGCAAGCTATGGACAATAAAAAGACAAAAATAATAGATAGATATTTACATTGCTGAAATTCACACCCTTCAAACTCTGCCTGGAGTTCTGAATTAAAATAGGTACGCAAGAAAATGAAAGAATGGAATTCAGGGTCTCTCTGGGCCCAAACCAAGTTGTGATGCACAAGTATTTTTTTCATTAGAGTCAGGAACAAACTCTGACCTGAGCATTTCATGCAGCACATTTAGAAGATACTTTTACAGTAAGAGCCATGAAAAAAGTACACCATGTTCTTTAAATCTACCTTAAGGCTCAGAAACTTATGGATAAGAATGGGAAGCACACTGGTCAGGAAAAGCATCACAGACTTTTCTGTACCAATGTTCAGTAATGTCTCTGGACATACTTACACACCTGTGTTTCAGAAGGATCTGTCATAATGCAGAAGATTCTGGAAATTACTCAACACCAAACCAAAGAACAGTGGAGAACTAATCCCTTTCACACCCTCTTTCTGTGCCCCCTCTGCCTCAAGGCTCTCCACAGCCCTACCACAGATAGACAGCGTCTGCTCAGAGAGGATTTAGTAGCTGAAGGGCTTAGAAGGAAAATGCAGTCAGAGAAAGGTACAAAATCCTACAGGAGAAAACATGCTGGAGGCAGGCTGGCACTGGCCAGGGATGGTCAGAACTGGTCAGGTCCAGCTGTCACTGTCCCCCATGCTCAGGGGAAGACGGAAACTCAGCCGCTTTGAGGAGCCACCTCTGGGAGCCACTGGGGAGGACTCTTCTTCACCTAAATGTGTCTGCCAGGCCAGGCCAGAGTCTTTGGGGCCTTTTCAGTGGTGCTTCTGTTTAGCCGAATAAATCTTAAGTGCTAACCAACACACAACTTTTCAATGTATTAAAACCTGTGTATATTCTGCTCCGCAGAGTCCCAAAGGAAGATGCTTGAACAAAACAGAAAGTGTGGCCTCTGCACACTGTCTTCTGTAGAGAAACACCTCATCCCAAGCAAAATCTCCCCCTGGAGACCCCTCCTAAGCAGACTCCCACCACTCTCACTCGCAGAAGTCATCCTGAGATCATGGCAGTAGAACCTAAGTTATACAAGACACTAACCTGAAGCAAAATTGCTGAAACAGGAGACCTGTTAGCAAAAATATTGGTCGCTGACAAACTGGGCAGCTGCCCATCCCCACTGGACTAAAGAGAACAGAGATGGGTGTGTCAGAGCTTTCACAGAGTCCTGCTGGGTGACAAAGTAGGAGTCGTATCCTCAGGAAAACACCAGTGGATGTTTGCCAACACATGGGGGACTGAAGGATGCACGTACCATGGGGATACACATTCACAAATGAGAGGGATTAGCCTGCAAGACAGGTGGCTGTGATCAAGGCAGAATAGTTGTACTTGTCACTGGAAGCCAATAGCCAATAGCAATAAAATGTAGTATTACTTCAATGCACACATTTCATCCATTCATGACAAAGTAGACGTCATTAGGTTCATGAGCGACAAGATTGATTTTTAGCCAAAACTGTAACACAGTTAAGAGTTTACACCCGGAAAGAACGTGATTTTTTACTTCACATAATTACGCAATTGCTACAGTTTCTTCATGGCCTCTTTTCTAGTCTCTTTGGTCTCTATTAGAAACCAGCATTACACCTCCATTCCCCCCACCACCCCCTTCTCGTGACACAAAAAAGGGGAGGAAAGGGTTTAGAAGTACGCCAGAATGCAAAGCCTCTTTTCTAGCCTCCTGCTTTTTTTTTTTTTTTTTTGTAATGCAAACATCAGGATGGTCACTGGAGGCATAGAAACTACCGGACAACTGCAAATCAGGAGCAAGAGAATGAAGACAACATTAATCAATAAACAAAGAACCAGGAACTTTTAAAAATAACTATAAATTTACTCCATAATATATACACAGTAAGTATGACTCAAGGACTGGAAGCCCCAGGTCCAGCCCACACCTTTCACCACTGAAAAGAAAAATACAGTCTAAAAGATAATAAGAATTTTGAACAAAGATACTGATACTTATTTTTGACACATCCCTGTCAAAACAGAAAAACAATAAATACTAAACACTTAGGCTTCTGCAGTAGAATAATGAAAATCTTTACTGCAAAATACTACTGTACCTAATTTTCTAAAAGATCTTGAAAAAAACTAAAATGATCCCCTCTTATTGGCATGCTCCTGTAGGGACTTAAAACAGACTGATACATCATGGTTTTATTTACTTTGTCTTTTGATGCAGGAAGTTGGTTTTTGCACAAATAACTTATTTTCCACAGTTGCTGTTTTATATATCTGTGTTTTCCCTTTCAAATAGCTAACCAAGACAGTTGGTTTCGACAACTCTTATTTAGGATAAATAACAGCCTTTCTCACTTAGGTCAATTCTCTGAAGAAAATATGTAAGAATTTAGTTCCCAAGAAAATTTCTGAAGATGTAAAAATATCAAAAAGGCATCACTCACCATGCATACACTCCATTTTTCGAATGCTCCAAGAACTCCTGAGGGAAGACCAAGAGGAAACCAACCACTAATTCTGTGTTTGGGGCACCTTAATGCATGCTGAGAAGGCAGAAAACTCCTGTCCACATTGGAAAGCATCGAAGCACAAACACAAAAGTACACCCAAGCCCAGGGTTCAAGCACACACAGAACCACAGAATCACACAGAATAAACTGAGTTGGAAGGGACCCTCAAGGAGCATTGAGTCCAATTCTTGGCCCTGCACAGGACCATCCCTAAGAGTCACACCATGTGCCTGAGAGCATTGTCTAAACACTTCTTGAGCTCTGCAGCCTTGTGCTGTGACCATTGCCCTGGGGACCTTGTTCTAGCGCCCAAACACCCTCTGGGATAAGAGCCTTTTCCTAATATCCAACCTAAACCTCTCCTGACAAAACTTTGGGCCATTCCCTCCAGTCCTGTCACTTTCACCACAGAGCAGAGATCAGTGCCTGCCCCTCCTCTTCCCCTCAGGAGGAAGCTGTAACTGCAGTGAGGTCTCCCCTCAGTCTCCTCCAGGCTGAACAGACCAAGGGACCTCAGCTGCTCCTCACATGGCTTCCCCTCAAGGCCCTTCACCATCCTCATTGTCCTCCTTTCGATGCTCTCTAACAGCTTAATATCTTTTTTTTATATTGTGGTGCCCAAAACTGCCCCCAGCACTCGAGGTGAGGCTGCCCCAGGTCAGAGCAGAGCAGGACAATCCCCTCCCTTGCCCGGCTGGTGATGCTGTGCCTGATGCCCCCAGGACACGGTTGGCCCTCCTGGCTGCCAGGGCCACTTCAGGGCTTTGCTTATAGCACATGGCCTGCTTGAACCATACTGCCGCTGTAACTGGCTCTCCAAAAAAATAATCTTACTTATGCCTCACAAAAAAGCTAACAAATTTGTGTTTTACCTGAAACATGGCATCTCATCTATCACTCCCAGGACACGGCAGAAAGTATGATTTCCATATTACATCTGCATGCATGTCCCAGGAAAGTCTGGCAAATTATTTTTGGGCCTTTTGCCATCTCCTTTTAACTGAGTATGTACAGGAATACATAGAAATCTTTTCACTGATTATAGACAGCAAGGCATACAGGATGTTGGAACAAACACAGATTTACAGAATATTTTTCACACCACCTTCAATGCTGGAAGAGCATTACAAGGAGGAATTGATTGCCATAAGGTAAAAAAATAGGAGAGAAGTGCCAGGCCATGTATTTGCAGCCTGGTTTTAGTTACAGTGACTGAATGGTATCGGTAAATATATATAAATAAATAGTATTTATAATCCTCCCTGATGAGGATTAACACTGATACTTACACAAAGCACAGCTCTCCATTCCCATCCTGGGAATGGAATATCCTCTCGCCGTGTCCTGGGACAGCTTCCCTCCCACCAGAAATGCCACAGCCTGCAAGGAGGGGCCGGTACAGTCCTCCAAGACAACCTAGGATGCGTATTTTCCATCCTCTCCCACCTTATTACAGGGAAACAGGCTCACAGCCATGCCTCAAGAGGCCCTGGGAGCGGCTGCCACCACTGTGCCAGCCCCACTTCCTCCCTCCCTCGCACAGAACAGGGCTGTCAAGGTGTCTCACACATCAGGAGAACACATTTACACTGACTGCTCTTAGAGAGATCTCTCAATACAGGTTCCAGTGACAGTCTTACTTGCATGTGTCGGGCAATGTTGCCTCATGTTTGTTTTGTGATACAAGCTGCAAACAAAATTGCAATCCATTCCACACATTGTGTTTAGTTACTCCTACTTAATTGTGGTATTTTACATTAGTTTATATTCAGTCTATTTATTTCTAGTCATTGCTTCAAATGGGAAAAATGTATTTCCTTCAAAATCTTATCCTCCATTCCAAATTGCAAGTTGCCACAATCTCCATAAATTTTGTGTCATTTAATATTGGTATTCTCTATTTCCACTGTTCAAAATGCTGATGAAAATAATGGAAAAATCATGCAATACTCATTCAGTACATCTTTTCTAGCCCAGTTCTGCCACTCAGTTGGGCTTATTCTTGTTTTACCTAGCCCATATTTTCATAGCTTAGTTAGGAGAATATTAGTTGAGACAAATTTGAGCAGGATACCAAGGTCAATATTTATAACATCTACTAAAAGTCACATAACTCATACGAGTTATATGAATATGAGCAACTCATACCCAATTCAAAATTATAGTTTTCATTACCATAGTACTTAAGAACCAATCTTGAACCAGAAGCCCACTGGGATAGGCACCGGACAAACATAAAAAACCAGCAGGGGGTTGCTGACCTATAGAGCTCACTACCAGAGTACTAATAAAGACAGAACAGTGCACAAAGATGCAATAGGTCAAAAGGTGAAAATAAGAGGAATATACAACATATCCCAAAGCTTTGGAATGCACATCTGAAAAGAATTACACTAAAACAAAAAAAAAAAAAACAAATACCAAATTCCCAAACACTGGAAGATGTTCTTAGGAAAGAATTTAACATATGACAGACAAGTAGATTTGTAAAAATGTGTGTGGAGCTTTTCTGGTGTAACAGGCAAAACAGGTAGAGAAGAGAAATTTATTAAATTGCTAGTAAAACCTCTATATAAGAGGTTGACTCTATTTCACTCTTATTATTTAGAGGCCAGAAAGGGCAGAGAGAAGATGAAAAGGACCGTGCAAGCAAAGACCTGCATTTATATTGCATTTGATGCAGCTAGGAAGACGATTCACTACAAATTGTCGACAGAACCTTCAAGTAATTAGGAAACATCTAATTTTGCACAAGACTCTGTTTCAATTTTTTATTCTTTTTGAAGTGCCGCACGTCATTTCTTACTACTTCATTCTTTTATTCTGATCCTATGTCATGTTTTGTACTAATTACGATGCTGTTGGGACCCAAATATTAACTACTTCAGTAACTGGCAGAAAAACTACTTGACTTTGCTCACATCCTCTGAGCATAAGACAACTAATTTCATATTCCAATCCCACGTTCCTCCTCCTCCTCAAAACAAAACAAAACAAAACAAAACAAAACACACCTGCTATGGCTCTCTAGAGGTCTCAATCCCCACTGCTGCCCTGTCATTGCAATGTCTAAAGGCATTAGTGGTGCTTCAGTTACCACTGAAGTTTTGTCATAGGAAAACAAGGGTTAAGTTCATTCAAGATCTATTATAAACGAGATACAAAAAAGTCAGACAAGATATTAAAACACATTTTTATGTCATGTTTATCACCAAGACTTCTTCTCAGCTTCTCCAGTATTTCAACCAGGGTTTTAGGGACATGCATAAGTTTTCATATTTAATGTCTATGCCAAGAAATTTTCCCTCTATGATTTTTCATTTCTTTGTTTTAGGAGGTACTTCTGGGCATACAAGACCACTTAAGCTTTCCTCTTTCGTGCCAATTCCTGAACACTTTCAAATACAGTTCTTCACATCTTTCTGATGAGCATCTAAATTGTCTTCTTATAGCTTGAAGAGAAATTAAGTTCAGGAACTACTATTAATTCATAGGGAAGTTCAAAATACTTCATCAATAAGTTTCACAATGATCTGCAGGTCTCAACATACAGGCTCATCATAGGCAAAAGTCACTATCAAAATAACTGGGAAGCATTCGCACACGTGAGAAAGAACATAACCTGAGAGATCTAATTAATGGAATTAAAGGGAAAAATACATATAACTATTGTAATACATTTTAAAATCATAAACCACATGTATTCTGCCTTTTATTACCTGCAAAGACCTCTTGCAAAGCAAGTATGCTTGCAGGACCAGTACTATAATCAAGTTATATTTGGTTATATTCTTCTTCGCTATTACTTTTTTCTCCTATGAAATTTTCATTTTCCACTTTTCAGTAGCTGAAGTTATTTAATATATTTATGAATATTTAACCTAAAATAATATTAAAAAATCTGACTCCTTCTATGTTGGGATTCCTTTTCATCAGGTATCAGATTCTAAATTTATCTCTACCATATCATAGTTCCCATTATAAATTCATATGGAACAATTGTTTAGAACAGTGACCCACCATATTGTAAGATTCATGAGATGCTTCGTACCTTGAAGTATATCAAGCATCTTAAAATTGTTTGAAACAGACCAGAATATGTCAGCCTAAGAGCAAACTGTAGCATCACAAAATACTAAATCATCCTCTTTTCTTTTCCAAAATGTGAACTGTGCTATGATCACCTGAATTTATTGATTGTAGAGGTGAAAAAAGTTATTGAACTTTATTATGGGAGAAACTAGTAAATACAAAGACTATTTTTCACAATTTTCTGCTTATTTTAAGAGCTTTATATGTAGTTCCTATATTTATCCCACACATTAGTTGCAGAGCAAAGTAAATATGCAATACATCCTTTTTCTTCTGACATTCTCCAAGTGTGATTTGAGATTATGGCATAGCTTTTAAAATGGCATAAAATTGCCTATGTGCATATTGTTAAAACTGCAATTACTTTCACAAATTGTCCCACTATCATTTGTCGATAAGAGATGTAACAACGAACGACAGTTTTTCATTTAGATGAAGCATGTGATACCAGGGAAAGTATTAACATTTATGGAACATTAGTATAGAGAAAATAATGTTAAATTACATTGCTTATACATTCCTTCTGTTTATAATTAAAGGCAAATTCATGGATGCACAAGATCATATTCTGCCACTAGTGTATTCATTAGCAATACAAACATTTAGATAATTACATAATAATGCCTTCTTCACTGGCAGTTAGTAGCAGACGAGAAGATTCCTACTTTAAGTTCCTTATATTACCATAGTTATCAAAAGCTTTCAGAATAACCAGTTCTCTCTAAAATATTATATTTATCTAACTCCTCTGTTCCTCTATATAGAAATCTGAGGAAGACCAGTTTGTTCACTTCTGCCCTACCTAGGCAATGTCACACACCCAGGGCTGGGTTCTACGCATGTGCTCCATGCTGGCACGAAAGCCATATCCAATAATCATAACCAAAGGCGGGTGCCTGTTGTGTTTGGCTCTGTCTGTGCAACTATAATCCATATTACAACCAGCCAGTGCCACATTCCAGAGAGCAACAGTGGGCACAGTTGTGTCGAGCCAAACGGCGCCTCACAACTTGATTGCACATGAAGTAGCTACACAGCTTTGGTTTCCATCTCTACTGTGACCAACCCAAGCTCAGAGGTTTCTTAATTGTGCCCCACTGATCAATTCATCAAATTCCACACTTGGAGATGGCAGAGTTGTCTTTGCAACTCATGTAGGAAGCAGACACTTTATTAGAAAGGAAAATACATACACACAGGTTCACCATAATTTTTTTACTATACACCAGGGGAGACCTGTGTACCTGTATTTCACACCAAGACAGGATACTTCTCCTTATCAGATGCTGTCCTCTCATATTCTTCTTCCAGAAATCAAACAAAAAAACCCCAACCAAAAATAACCCAAGGAAAAGTACAGATTGCTGTAAATATGGACCTTTCATTGACCTTTGTTACTTTATGCTTGTACACCTCAAATATGCACAGTCTACTGAGAGGGGAAAAAAAAAGTGTCAGGAAATTTAATTGAAAACAGGATAATTCTCCAGAAGTAGAAGACAACTAGCAAGCTAGAAATAGCTAAATGGTAAGTGGGCCTAAGTGACCTAGATAATTTGAAGAGGATATTGCAGCTAAGTGAAAGGGGGGTAGATAGCTATTCAGTGGTTTTTTTTCTTTAGAGGTAAAGCAATTACATAAGGAGAATGCATTTTTTTCTATTAAGTCATTTTGCTCATAGTCTTATAGAACTGGGAAACGTAAGATTTAAAAGGTGTTTGCAACCTGTTTGACCTTCTACACATACCTTTCTTGTCAATCCACAAACTGAATACATCTTCAGTCAACTAAGAAAACCTAATGTTAAAAATAAAGCTTGTTTAACACTAGTTTCCTCCCTTTGGCTGATGGGGAAAACTAACTGAATTGCTTTGTGTGGTGTAGAAGGTCACTGAATACAGCTTAGGGCTCTGAAATGTGGAGGTTTTCAAGAGTATTTCCATTATTTCCTGAGGTGTTAATTAAAAGTATCTACTATAATAAGAAACAAAATGTAACAGTCACAGTGTCTAATAGTCAACCTATTTTTTTCCCTTTAAATCACATTCAACATAGGATTTTTTAGCGCAAATGAGAAAATTATTTTCAAAAAGACAACTTCACAATCCGAGATTCTCAGGGAGAACAGTTTGGTGCATTTTCATGCAGAAAGAAATTTCTGCTTTGATAGTTTAACTTCCCTCCCTACAACCCCTTTTTTTCTTTCTTTCTTTTTTTTTTTTTCTGTTTTTTTCTCCCTCGCTGACTTTAAGCAAGAATTTGGGTATATCTAGTCATAGTTTATACAACAGGTCTCTATCTCTCATTTCTCTGAAGGAGACAATGGGTTTCATACATATTTGAGTTGGATATCAAAGAGCAGGGAGATTGCAAGCGATGAGGTGGTGTGCAAAAGGCTTTGGGGCTGGGCCAGTTGAAGGAGATAAATCACCACAGACCAGTTCCTGGGCCAGCCCCTTGGTAGCTGGATATTTTCTAGAGATAAATGTATCAGTCCTCCAGGCTCTGCGTTCACTCCTCTCTCCCAACACACTGAATTCCCTCCCAGCCCAAAAGTGTGTTGGGTGGGTGTGTTCATTCCTCAGTCACAGATGGGAGTCTCAACATAGCCTCCAGCTTTTGGATTACTATTTCTGTGCCTATGAGGGCCATTTTTATGTCATTCTAAATGTAGTGTCATTAATATCTCACTATGGGAAGTGATTGTCATTTCCTGGAAAAAAAATAATCTTACATATTCTAATGCATAATTAGCATGAAATTATTATAAGACAGTAAAATAAGAATTGCTATTCTGGGCAAACCAAGGGCTCTTCTAGGTTCATCCAACTCTGATAGTGGCCTGTGCTCCTTAGGAAAAGAGTATAAGAATAGCACAAGTGTAAAATCACATAGTATTTCTGAATAATGCCCTAATTTCTATGAAATAATAGTTAGAAATTTCCTAAGAAAGGTTCTGCTCCTTAATGTTCAGAAAATTGAAGATGGACTTAGATTTCTTGCTGATATGATCTGTATCAAAAATGAAGCAAACATTTTTTAAACTTCATGGAGAAATATATATGACTCACTGTAAACAGCTCTGTGGTGAAGTCTCATTCAGGGCATAAAATATGCACGAAGGAAGCAGTAATATAAACCTTATCTATTAAAGTGTTGTTTCTTTATGCAAACAAATATTAAATGTCATCTGTCATTTAATCACCTTGCCATTCAGTATAATGAAATCCCTCTTCAAGCTTTTGGTGGTTTCTATCTGACCTGCATGGTTCTGAACCATCAGTAGTTTTGCCACATCCATCCCTTTACCAGATAATCATCTGCTCAATAAAAATTTACATTCAATCCCACTGCCAACTTCCCTCTGTTGTGTAAAATGACCTCATTTGTGTCCTTTTGTTTCTTGTCTTAGACCAGCTTTCTGAAACATAAGATCTTTTTCAATTCATCCTTTTGAAAGAAAAAAAATATTTACAGATACACACTTTTTTTTGTGTTTCAGTCATACTTATGTATTCATACTGATTCTTTTGAAGAAGCAATGCAATTATGAGGCCTGGCTTCTTTCAAAAGTATATTGACTCTTCTCCCTTATATCAGATGGATCCACATGTCCAGTAATTTGAACCATTTCTGACAGAAAGAGACAAAGTAGTTTAAAACACTGCCAATATTAGCATCCTCCTCTGGATACAAGGTTGAAACCACAGATTACAAAACTATTGATGACTTACAGTTTTATATTTAAGTGTCTTTGGAACCATTTCTTACTGTAATATTATTTCTATTATAAGAGGGGACTTCTATTGCCACTGAAATTAAGACATCCTTAGAATCACACTGTATAAAGAAAGGTGTTAATGCAGAAGGCTTCCTAGGTTCCCTGACAGTAAGCAAGGCAGAAAAAAAAATTGTTTAGCTACAAAGCCTAAATTTCCATGAGTGCTCCTGTGGAGAGCATGCACTGCCATCCCTTTCTACCTCCACTTTGCCCCAGATAATCATGCAAATCAGAGCTTGTTGGCAAGGGGCAAATCAAAAACTGCTGCTGGCCTTTGAGGTGATTTGTTTATCTCAGAAACAAACTGTCCGGTGAAAACCAATGACAACTTGATAAGATCGTGACAAGATGAAAGAGGAACTATTTGATTGAGAGATCCATGGCATCCCTAGACCAGAGATCATCACAATAAGGACTAGATGTGGCAGATCATCTGGAGACGAGACCATGGGTGGCGACAGCCTCCAAGTGAAAAGCTGCGTATGTGGAGCCCAATCTGGCTTGGTAAAAGGGCACCTTGGGATCACCAATACTCCAAACACCACCCGCACCAGCACCCTGATCCCATCCTGTTGGGCCCCACAGGAGATCCTGAACCTCTGACTGCTCACTGTCCCTGATGGGCGAACACGCTGTGGGTCTGTGGTAACGGGTTAGCACACAAAAATGTGCCAGTGTGATTTGTGATTCCATGACTAGGAAGGCTGTCATCGTATTAGGCAAGATGGATGTTTTGTATGATTAAGACATTAGTAGTAAGATATTTAATAAAAAACTGGAATATTGTTCAATGTGATAAAGGATAGCGTAACTCCAGATGGCATTTGTTAGTTGTTACCTAATTAATCCATCAGTTTCTCTGCAAAGCAGTTAAAGGTGCAGTGTTTTATTGCCCTGCAACACACGCCCTTTAGAACCTGATCATCTAGCAGCCAGCTATCATCTAGATCCCTGCCATATTTCCTGCTTGTGACCTATGGAAAATGCCCCACTGATTGCTTTAATTGCAACTTTGTAGGGACAGCTTTTCCTGTTTTCCATGTTTTTATATAATTCTCACTCATGGACATTTTTTTCATTTCTAACTGCTGCTAGGAGATGCATCACTTAGACTTTACTCTTTTAATATGGTACACTGTAGTAAATATACACATGGTATACTATAGGATATAATATACTATACTCTCTTAATATAGTATACTAAAATAATATCTGACATTTTCTATATCAAAAATAGTGTGGCCAGCAGGACCAGAGCAGTGATGGTCCCTCTGTACTTGACACTGGTGAGGCTACACCTCAAATCCCACGTCCGGTTCTGAGCCACTCACTATAGACATTGAGGTGCTGGAGCAAGCAACAAAGCTGAGGAAGGGTTTAAGGGATCTAGGGTTGTTTAGTCTGGAAAAAAGGAGGCTTAGAGAAGACCTTATTGCTCTCTACAACTTTTTCCACTGAAAGGGTTGTCAAACATTGTAACTGGCTGCCCAGGGAGGTGGTGGAGTCACCAACCCTGGAAGTGTTCAGGAAAGGACTGGATGTGCACTTAGTACTATGATTTAGTTGACATGGTGGTGTTCAGTCAAAAGTTGGGCTTTTCCAGCCTTAATGATTCTATGATTTCTTATAGAAGGAGTCAGGTGAGAATACAAACCTGAACTTATCCTGGGTGAATAACTGAATAATGAGTACAGACTGCATAGGCCAACTCAATTCCTTGCTTACCTAAGTAGAAATTAAAAGATCACAAAATATCTAGAGAAACATGTACTGGGTCTTTCCCATAGGCAAAAGTACAAGAAGGAACTGCTTGGATGCTGATTCAGTATTCAAAAGCATGAGATGAGGTGGTAAACAGCATATCCGATAACCTTATGAAAGGAGATTGTGAAACACCTTGATAGGTGCATTCACTTCTTCTTTTGAGTTCCCTCCTCATCTTCTTTTCAGCACAGCTCCTGTTTCTGACCTTAAATATTATCATTTGGATCCAATTTGTCTTGATTTGTTCTGTGAGGACACCACTTGTGAATGCATATTTGTCAGAATTATAGAAAACCTTATTGTTTACAAGCCCTGTGTATAACTGAATACATAACTGAATACATAATAGAATACATAACTGAATCAAGATATGATTTTCTTCTCCCTGTGCACTCTGACCAGTTGCCTTAAGAATGGCTCCCTTTAGCTTTTATGTTTTATGCAAACATGACATATAAAAATTCTGTGAGAAGGTGACTGACATTTTTCAGGGCATTTTGTCTGAACTTCCCCAGTACTTTAGAGTCGTTGATATCAGGGTGGCAAGATAACCCTCCCTCTTTTTAAGTAGGGATTTTTAATGTTTCATGTAGTAATTGAATGCAACCCTGTAATTGAACCCTCTCTGATAAACTATGTTCCTTATACCTGATTGCACTATGTCTCTCATGCTTGACTTCTTTGTACCAAATGTCAAATGGAACCTTTATATGATTTTTTTTTTTCCCAAAGAAAACCAGTTCTTGCCTTAAAATGCCAATTTATATATGATTGTTCACTACAGAGAGAAAAAAACAACAACAAAAAAACCCCCACATTTGAAAATTGCCATAATATTTTGTTTTTCAATCCAGCACTCAGTAACTCTGCTGTAAGATAGAATACACAGAACATAATAGCTTGTTTTATGCACAGACAGAGCCTCACAGATTGTTTCATCCTGTGGCCAAAGACTAGGCCAAAAAAATTTAAAAATTTTAAAATTGAGAACAGCCTCATTTAATATGTTTTTTAGAACTGTGCTTACCTGTGTCGTGGTCAATACTTACAGCTTTCAACAGAATTCCAAGTGGAATTACAACTTATCACAATTTATTATTACTGTTCTCAGGGAGCTATGTCAGAGTTTGTTTGTTGGGATTTTTTTTTTTCATGTAAAGGATCTTATTGTTACCAATAGCTTAGGATATAGAGTAAACTTTTACATATATGTTTATATATAATATGAACTTATTTATATGTATATATATATATTTAAAACTGTACCAGACTGAACAGAAGAAATTACTTGTTTCATTCTTTTCCCACAAAATCTTAGTTTCAATAAATCAATACCAAGTACTTGGGCACACTGAAAGCATCCTATTTTTAAGTCAGCAATATATGCTCTCACACTAGTATTACCAGGAATTAAATGTGATGGGCTTAAACTGGCAGATCAATCAAACACACCATGAAAAGCAGATAGAAGAGAAAAACGGCTATTCTGTGCAATAACACCTGTCATGTAGATCATTGAAAAAAGTGGAAGTATTAACAAAGTCAATGATATGAGCATCAATATTTAATAAGACTGGGATACGAAAACACAGGAAAAAAAGACGTACCAGAGCAGAAAAAACAAGGATTTTTTTAAAAAATAAATTTAATAGTAATATAGCTGCTTTAATAATTCTCTAAGCAAAAACCTAATAGGGTGTCTATGTCAATTTTGCCACTGCTGTTGAGAAATAACTGCAGCTATCATATGCAGGGTGAGTTTTTTCCCTTCAGAACTCCCAAACATTATAAAAAAGGAAAGCAGCCATAAAAATCATACTTATTATTGAAGTGTTGGTCCGGAGACACCCCCAAAATATGATGGAGCCACTTCCTGTGAAAAAGGCAGATATGAAAGGTCCTGTGCAAATACAGTTATTTGCAACCATTTAAAAATAAGATTATTGTTTCTTAGTAAGACCATCTTTCATAATGTTACTTCTTCCTGGCAAGTAGACCTAAAATATAGGTGACTGTTTAAAGAAATTAACATCAATAGGAGTTGCATTTGATCCAGTTGTAATATCACCTCCATCAGCAGACCCTGTACACAACACAGATACCTCAAAGAATAACAAAAAAATTAATACACGAAACCACAAGTGCTTACTGGACTGGGGTGGGTCACCTCATCATCACCAACACTGATACATCAACATCCAAAAATGCAGTCTGTAACACTGTTGTGGTCTGCCCAAAACGAAATACTTTGTGGTTTGAAGGGCTGTCTTTGCTTTGGGTTGTATAGGGGTTTTGTTACCTCTAAGGCATAGTTTTTAAAAAAATATTTTGAGCATTTAAACACATGGCAGGAATTGCCAAACTTCCTGATGTCAAAGACAGACTATAAAAAAAGGATGTTTGTACTAGAGACACACAAGGTGACCCCACTACCTCAGGCAGAGGGAGGCTTAGGGATGGTACAGAGCAGCAGGGGAGGGCAGGAGCCCATTGGAGGTCCTAGCCAAGGGGTGCAGGTGAGGAGCTGGGCAGGTGACAAGTTTCTCCCTTGCTTTCAGCCTCACTGACTAACAGGACATGACGCTGACACAAGCAGAGACGAGGGATCTGTTTAAGCGATGTAGGGAGATCGAGGGAGAGAGATCCACCAGTCCTAAATGTACAAGCTTGCACCTGCACTTTTACTCTCAGCTTTGAATCTGAGACATGTGATGACGCTTTTGCCGATAGGGAGAATGGTCAATATGATTTGCTTGAGCTTCAGTAGATTTCCACACGAGAGCATTCAGATAAATGGAGACAATAGCTCAAAAATTGGTTTTATCTCCTGGTTTTATTTTTGAACTTCTGAAGCATAATGCAAATCCACTAAAGTCTTATTTTTCTGCATGAAGAGTTTTGCTTTGGAGGTTCTGAAGATGATTAGACGTAATAGTAATGAATTCTGAGCACGGAAATGATGATGTCTACTGCCAGCAAAAATCATGCAAATTTGTAAATGTTTACAAATTCACAAGCTAGACATACGCACCACTGAGACCAATATTGTAGTGCTATATTTAGCTTGCTCCTACTCCCCTCTCAAGAAACGTATACAATAATAACTTAAAGTGAACAATTTTATTTAGATTAATACATTTTACTTACACTGCAACAAAAAAGGATGAGAATTTGAATAGAAATCTAGGAGGTGCAAGGCCAAGTGTGAGGAAAAAAAGATGAAGGATCTCAATAAACATAACTCGATTATTTTTTCTCTTAGTAAAACATATTACAAATGAAAGTCCACTGCCCTCTATTGCCAGTAGTAGTGATTACTTTGCTTACTTGGCACATCTAATACATCTCAGGGAAGCTATTGTTATTCTACAAGAGTCTACAAAAACAAGAATGCAAAGACAAATTATTTTAACATAATAAAAATGCATGTATTTTAGTCCTCCTAATTTTACCAATTCACTCAGAAATTTCAGATTAAAAGCCTGTGATACTGCATCATCTTAGAAGTGTCTAAAATGTAGTCTATATTCACTCAGACATTTCTAATGGTGAAAGTGTTTTGCCGTGCAGATGCTCATTGTTTCAGATAATACACTTGCACACGTGTTAGAAGGGCAGTCATTTTCGTGGAAAACATTTTAACCCTTAATATTTTATTTGGAGAAGTGACACAACCTTTGCACGTGCAAGCTAAAGATACTGAGAACATCTTCACAATCTTCAGTGGCCCTACTGCAGCAGTGACAGTTCTAATTCTCTCTGACTAATAGGGATTTCCTCCAAGGGCTGCTGCACTCACGGGCAGGATGTCTGTGGATCAGGCTTGGATATGGGTATAGTTCTGGTGGAGAAAGAGCCCATTTTCCCCATGGAAAAGCTGCTCCTGAACTGTAACTAGTTTTGAATTTATACCCACTAAGGCAAAGCAGTGGAAACATGTCAGTGCTTGTACAGTCATGGGATCAGACAGAAGCCAGCCTCACTTGCAAGCAAAAGGTCTTTTGAGATACACAGCCAGCAGCCTCAGCTCCACCAAAAGATTTGCAGATAATGAGGTGGAAGGAGAAGTTTCACTTATCATCAAAGTGAAAATTAATCTGCTCTCCAAGAGCTGGCTTGTTAAACTGCAATCATTTAGACATTTTTTGGGGAAAAAAAAGGCCACAACAGGCAAAGTTGTAAAGTCTCCTAGTAATAGGAGAATGTTTTGGAGGAGAAATATTAGAAAATCCCTTCCTTTCAAATACACAGTAAAAAAAGTCTTCACGGTCTGAACATTAATTTTTAAAAAAACCCTAAAATGCAACCACAGCCAATATAGAGACAGTTCGATTAGCTTTCTTGTTCATGTCGAACATCTCCCTTTGTGACTTTGAAACAGAACCAAAAACAATTTTTCTCCTTTCTATGTTTTCAGTGAAAGGGTTCTTTCCTGTACTGACAATTTGCAAAGCATCTCCAGCTGTGTGATAGCCACAGTGGGTCATGAGGCTCAGGCTTCTGATGTTACCAAGAACCGAGAAAAATAGAGAAGCCCTCCCTCTTAAACACCACTTTGATTTTGTTATGCTGCATTGTGACAACACACAGCTTCTGGTGTTCCTTGCTCTTACAGTAGTGAGGGCATAAATTCTCTATCTCCACCACTCAGGCCTCTACACTGGGCAAAATTAAATATTTATAAATAATAAATAGATTATATAGGGAGATATTTCAAGGGTAAGCTGAAAAATTGCTTTGTAAACAAAATATAAAAAGTCATCAAGTTAGTAAAACTGAAAGCTTGCATACAGTGTTGATGCTACATGCAAAATTCAATGCATGAGGATATTTGTGTCTTTAAACTGTGCCCATTTCTGCTCTTAGTAATGTTCTGTTCATGATAACTTTCTTGGTCACACAAAAAAATCTATAAAATTTATATTAATAGATAATACAAGTTCCAGAATTAAATTCTAAGTAAAAAAAAATAACAGCATTGCCATTGATATTACTTTAAAAAGTACAGTGAAAATACCTTTTAAGTTACTTTTCATTCCAAAGGAAATTTAATTGAAGCACAATAAATATTCACACAGACAGAATCCCATTTTACTGCATCATAAGAAAAAATGCAGACTATAGAGCACTAATAGCTTATTTTATATTATATATCAATGCAAATAATTCTGAGCATGTGTATTGCCTGATACTTCCTTACATATTCTGGAGATATTCAAAAAATAAAAATCTCTAAACACTTAGCAATGTAAATGTGTTTTCTACACCCAGTTTAAACATCATTTGCTTCAAAAGCTTTTGCTTTAATGATACAGAATGGACATGATGGGCCTTTGGTGTGTTCCTGCAAGATGTATTATAGAAAGGTTACTGGCACAAGAAAGCCTGGTGTTTTAAAACGGGATGTGTCCCAAGGGTAGTGTTGATCACACAGAGCTGCAACTCAAAGTTAAGAACTATTAATCATCAATGAGAGTTCTGGTTATTTGCCACACAGAAGCAGAGACAAGTAATTTGGCGCCCACATTAGGAAGCTGTTCTTTCTCACTTTTACTGTAGCACTCAGACAGGCTGGCAACAGGTACCAAACAGAATGATTAGATATTTAGGATGGATAAATATCAATCATGGTATCTAACCAACAACAAATAATACCTACAAATGATTTTTTTACAGATATATCAGAAATGGTACAATTTTAAAACTATCAGGTTTTCTGGGAGATTTCTTTCAGAAGAAAAAATAAATTCTTAGGCCGCTCACAAGGTATTATCCATGTCTAATTAATGAACTGAGCTAACATCTACCACACTCACTTTTAACGTGTGATCTTTAAAGAACTGATAGGAGTTTTAGCACAGACACCATTTCAAAATTTTACTAACTGTCCATCTTTTTTTTTGCCCTGGAATGAATGTTCTTGTATGTGATACATGATCCTCCTTTATATTTATCTTCAAATTAGTGCTCCTTAGATGAATAGAGCACAAATTTCTTTCTGGTGAAATTCAGCAGAACTCTAATAATCTAATGGCAACATGGAGCTCAGCAAACTTTTATTTATATTGTTTCTCCATCAAGCTTTTGTGCAGGCGCTAGATTCTCTGTAAATGGCTAAAGCACCACAACTATCCTAATGAACTTCTCTGAACTTGTCTACAAAGATATTAAAGTTTTGTCCTGCAAAGCCAGTGCTGATGTACTCTCCGGAACTCAATTCTAAAACTGAAATCCTACAACGCCAGCACACCCTACTGATAGCTTTTATTACCTGAAACAACTAGGGATCTTTTCTGGTCTCGTAGACATGCATATGCAACTACTGCTCTGATTTTAGAAAAAACAACATACCAGCAGGCATCAGTGAAGCTTGAGCACACTGATCAGAACCTGATCGTATAGGATATAATTCTAATTGTCCTACCAGTTGCCCACTCATCTAAGCAGCTGTCTTCATTTGACATATAGGTTGCTGTCAGGAAAGCAGTTTGGAGAGAGCTAATACTGAACATTTAAATCTGTGTTTTTGTGATTTGTTGCCAGCCTCCATCCCTCCCTTCAGCTACTCTGCTTGGTTATTAACTGTTGTCCAGAAATATGGCTAAAGACATAGATTATTCACAGGGGTAAACACATTTCCATAGAAGCAGAATCTTAGAGAGTGTTGTCAAATGAGACTATTTTTGTCTTCTCCCCAGAATTTCACCTGATTACTCCCATCCCAGAGTCTGCACACTGAAATCACTTTTTTGTGAGTCACTTTTAAAATTTATTTTCATTTCAAGTCACTGTGAAAGATAGCATGGAAAGCTGAGCAAGTGTATCAGCAAATGCAGCACTGCAAATTTCTCTGTTGGATGCCAGACTTATGGCAGTGCTGTCTCTCTGGACCTCGACTATTTGACACGCTTCCTCAAAAGACCAGTAAACTGTTCATGTGTGTCAGTCATTCCTGTTGTCTGATATGCAGGAGGCACTTAATCTACCATCACAAGAGACCACTAAAGAGTCTTGAGTAATTTCAGGTTGTCTATGAGCTCAAGAAGGCGAAAAGAACTGAGACCATCACCACACTGCCCACGATATGTCACATACAAACCCTGAGTAATTAAATTATTTTAACTGCTGTGCAGTTTGACTAAAATAAGCAATGCTCTCTTCTGTGTTCCCTTTATCCCTGCGTAGACCACTTGACTGAACAATTTAGCTGCTATTCAAAATAATTTCATTAGTAAAGATGTATTTAATTTTGCTCACTGTTATTCTACTAGCCACATGTATTTTAAATGAGGCTGTCAACCTTACTTTCTTTGGCACAGGTTACATTATTACTGTGGTTCTTCACATGATCACACAAGAATGGAATCAAATTCCACAGTCACCACACAAATAACTACCTCCTAATGTTTCCATCTGCCCATAAAAATGTGCCATTTTTCATAACTTAAATTCTCCACTAAAAGGAGAATTACCAAATGATCTTAGTTTTCTGTAAAGCTAAGTAATGTAATATTTGGTATACTTTCATCTATTTTTATATTCTGATTCTACAAAACAAAAGGAAGAAAATCCAAACATGAGGTAAAGAAACCATAAAAATTACCCACTTTTTTTCCTGGCCAAATCTAACATGCTTTATTTTCTGACACTTGTTCCTATCCAGTTGGACATTAATAATTACAGTGGTCACATGAAAATATCTATTGTCATATATAACGTCTTTGTGGTGGAATTTTCTATTTTTTTTTTTTGTAGCAGAAATGTGGACAATATACTGAAACCTCTGAATTTGCAAGTGATTTTATGAACATCTGTTATTTGAAATCACACACTAAAACACTGAAAGCTCCTTCACAAACTAACATTCTTTTATGAAATCCACTTATAGGTTAAGCTTTGACCTCAAGCTAGCCATAGGGGTATACCCTGAAATTCAAGCTGCCAAAACTTCCAATTATTAGCTCATGTCCTTCTCTGTACTAACAACAGATACTTCTACTGCTAACATTAAAATTGTCAGTAATTTGAGACACTGTCTCTATAATGAGGGAACAAAAAAATTGTCCATATTTCTTTGGTCATAGGAATTTACTCCTTCCTTTTTAGGGTTGGTTGTTGCTTTTTTAATTTTCACCTTTTTTTTTTTTTTTGTGGTGTAATTTTCATGTTTTCCTTATAGAATTTATTGGCATATACGAGCTCTTTCCTATATGCAAATAAAGAGTATTTCCATCTTCAGCAGCACTTTCTGTTCTGAAGCCTATTATGCAACAAACGAGGCAAAATCTTTAACCAGTGAGGCAACATAAAGTCATTTACAATGGGGTACAGGCACTGTTAAAGTGATTTTTGTGTCTGTTTCAAAGTTCCACCAGAGAGCTGCTACACTTGCAGGACTGTGACAAATTTGCTTTCTCCCAAAACACATAGTTCAGATTTCAGTTATATCAAATTTTAAAAGTTGGTATCTGAGCAAAAGCTCAGATCATACCCAGGACTAGACACATCTCTTGTGGGAGCTCTAATTACAGTTCTATTAATAAAAACTAGGTTATAATACTTTCCTTTAATATCATTACATACACCCTGCAGAACTTCATTATTTTATAAATAAACTTCATCCGAGGACAAAGAAAAGTTCCTTCTGAATAAAATGATACTAAATTATTATGTTCCACATTTTAAAAATTACTTAAAGTTTCAACTTATTGCATGCCATTTAGATGGTAAACCAAGAAGGTATCACTAAAGAAAGTAACACCCTATGTCTATGATTACAATGGGGAAAAGAGAGGTCTCTTGGATTACCTTCTCCCATTTCTCTTATACTTTAAATTTACTGTTTTATCTCACAAACATCGAAAGCCAACTTTTGGCCTTTCTTACTGAAATTTTGATGATTTTCTTATAGGTGAGTCACATACTGTACTTTTCAAGGCCCAGATTTGCTGCATAATCCATTTTCTGGCTAGTAAAAGAAGTAAGAATTAGAGAGAAACCTGCTCTTTCGAGCGACTGTAAGAGGGACCTGCAAAATGTATATTCCCCACTTTTTCCATTCAGAGCATCTACTCAACTCACCAAAAAAAGTCTGAAGTGAGACACAGCCTCACCCATAGCAATTGAAATATTGCTGACATTTCCGCTATCTTTTCCTAGACACCCTTTCACAGACTTCTTGGTAGCACTCCAGAGGTTTTAGGTTCTACACATCACAGACAGAAAACTGTCAAGATTGCTGAAACTTCATTACGGATTTCATGTTAGGGACTTGACTCCACAGCTAAGAGGCAGCACAGTTCACTGCTGAACTCGAGGCATCTGAGCATGAAGTAGCTACACATGACCCAGCTGAAATGTAACTGTGGGCACGGCCAGAGGAACGACAACTCTCTTCCCCCAGAGGTAAAAATTATGTGTGGGTTCTCAAGTTACGCTGGTGACACATAAATTAGAAAATTATTTTTCAATTCTTTACAACTTCTCACATTTAAAAGCATTATTTGTATTTACATCACAGGTCATATGAAACAACTTGCAAATCTGAGTGTTTTGAAAGCTTAGTCTGTGAATAAATACACTGAGACACAGGTGCTGTAAACATTGAATTTTTAGGAAAGTAATGGAGCTCTTTGTGGAGAAATGCATTATACACCCAACACAAATGAAGATTTAGAATATTTAGATCTAAGCTTTTATTTTGACTATATAAATATGTAACATAAATATGTTGGGGTTTTTTTATATATATGGAAGGCAGTGGATGGGTGAAAATAATCTAACATAATTTCATTTAATCCTAACTATTTTACAGTTAATTAGTGACCTGGATTTCACTAATCACAAATAAGAGACATGAATGATGCAATACATTTCTCTGTCAGAATTCCAACCCTGTAGGCTAATCTGCTCAAATCAGCACCTCTACACAGGATTGAATAAAAACCAATTCTACAATGAAAGTAATTCATTTAGCACTTTTACAAAGCTGACAATGATGAGAAATCACTAACAAGGAGTAGCCTTTTAACTGAAATCAATTCCACAGCTAGAAACAGAGATGGATTTGAAGCACCACAAACAAGTCAGGAGAAGAAGAGGGACAAATTGTAGATTTCACAGAGAGAACCACTTTCATGCTTTGAACCACCTCTCTGAGCCGTTAGAAGAGGGAGAAACACTGTCCTGGGACAGCAAGACCTCCTGTGTTTCTGTCCTAAAAAACCCAGAAAGAAGTAATTTCTTCAAGATTTAAAGATCAAGAGTTTTTTGATAGCTGAAATAAGAAGACCCTGTCCAAAAAACCCCAGGTCATGCTTCATTGAATAACGTTTAGGAGGTTTTTCTCAGAGCCCGAATGAAGTAGAGGGAGATTAGAACTTTTACAAATATATGTTCACAACGCATTTTCACATGCAACTAAAAATACTGTTATAAAACTCAAGTAAAAAGTATCTAAAACACCATTAAAGTAGACTTCACAGAACTGGAATTGGAGGAAAGGCCTCTAGATCATTCAGATGAACAAGTCAAACCTAACATTAAAAGCATTTGTTGATAGGTATTTTCTAAACCCTTCATAATTCTTGTTATTCTTCTGCAGACTTGGTCCAAGTTTCCTCAGAAATTGCAAGCTTTGCTATTCCATAAAACAATCATTTCTGAGAAAATAATGCTTTAGAAGCATTACATTTTCTTCAGCTATAGAAGCAAAACAGCTACTCTTCCTTTTCCACAACTATTTCTGTGACCATAAAAAGTCCTAACTAGTAATACATTTTGAATTAGGCTGTATCAGATGATTGTTGCTGGGGCTACTTATTCATACATGGAAAAGCAAGATTACAAATTACTCAAGCTAAAATCACACTACTGCCAAGAAAAAGAAAATAATTACATCTTTTGCCTTCTGTGAAGCACTTCCATTATCAGAGCCATATTAAAGTTGCCTTTTTTTTTCTTTTTTTCTGCAATTGTATGATGCTGTGGATTCATTCTGTTTGTGATTCAACACAGTTCACAGAGCTTTCCTTTGGCTTTATTATTGCCAGCCCAGTGCTCCCCCCACCTTGTACATGCATATGTTTTACTGCTGTCCTAAACATAATATTTCACAGTTGTCTTGTAATTCGTCATTTGTTCAAGACTGTATTTCATCCTGATCCAGTCCTCCAAATTGCTGGATATCTCTGCTCTAAAGATGCTGAGCACAAATGTGTGCTGCACAAATCACTTAATTGGTATAAGAAAATGCTCTAGACCATGGAAAAGCCCTGTGGGACTCCCTGATGGACTAAATCACTGCTGAGCATGTTTTTCAACACTATGGTGTTGTATTCAGATCATTTTACTCCCCTTTTTTAATGAGTAGAATCAGATGGGACACAATCAAAAGCCAGACTAAACAGAAGATACATCACATCAGCTACTATTTCATTGCCGTCTACTGCCTGGTAAAATGACAAATGGTGGGATTGATTTGTTTTATTACTGGCAAATTATCCTCCAGGAATTAAAAAAAATAAAGATACAGCAAATTAATAGTTCAAGCAGAATTTTTCCTGAGTATTAAAGATAAATCATTATATACCGCCAGAAGGGCATGCTTTAAATAAATTAGTTATTTGGGGTTTTTTTTCCACTCAATTTATGATCTACCATTCTCAAAAATAACTATTTCAAAACATATTATAATTGACTTTCATCATTTGTTAGCTGGATCACACCTTCTATCTCTGACCTTGCTCTTCTCCACTTCATCCAGTTTTATTAAAGATGCAATTGAAATTAGAAACAAGAAAAGATAAGTCTAATAGAGGAAACTCCTTCATATATTAGAAACATAACAAAGGAATCCAACAAAGAGTAATACAGATGCTTCACTAGTTTGAGAACAGGCAAAGTACGGTGAGACAGAGAACATTTTGAGAGAAGGACAGCTTCTTACATTTCAATCACTGCTGAAATCAAAGGAATAAAGCTTGAACATTTTTTTAATAAATCAGTCAACTGCATTCAGTGATATCTGAGACTTATAACTGTTATCTTGAAAACTAAGCCTCAAAACTGAGTGTAGGAATATCAGGTTTCGTTGGGTTTTTTTTAAACATACAAAAGATATTCTGGGCAATAAATAAATAAACAAATTACCTTAGCAAACTGTGCATTTATCCATTTTGTGAAAGTTTTCTTTTGAACATCTTCCCGTTCATCTGCCAGAGGAAAGAAAAGCACTTCATTAGAATTATTCAACAAAATAATGCAATACTACTGACTAATGTTTCAGTCTTGCTTCATTGTAAAGCTACTAATAATACTTCAAACATAGCCAGGAAATCTGTTTGGATGTATTCTGTCTCTGACAATTACATCGACACATTTTGAAGGTCTACAGGTCCCCTTCATAGTCACGGCCCTAGTTCAGCTGACCTCTCCTGTGGTTTCTTTTCTTCTGGAAGAGAACACGTTGCAGTAGGATCTGAAGCACCCCATTCTAATTTTTAATTTCATATAGGCATAAAAAACCCCAAACATGTCATCTGATGGTTTTGGCATGAGGAAACTCTTCTGCAGCATTTCTAGAAAAGTACTTGAAATAACATTATATGCACCTCCTCAAATTGCTTGAGGAAGTGAAACTTTCTTGACCCCAACAATAGTTCTCCTTTGGCAGCCCCTGATGTACCTTATGCCTTTCCTAACTGGCAACAATTTACCTGTCACAAACTGTTATATATTTTTCCTCCAGTGGAAAAAAAAACCAAAAAACCCACACATATTTGTTCAGCCATACATGAAATTCATTCTCAATCCTTTAACATGAAATCTTTGTAGAGGGAGATGATTTATCTTAGGCCTTGATTTCTGTATCCAAGTACAGTCTTCATGCTGAATGGAACTGGATAAACAAAGGTACAATTCTGATGTATTTTATACAGGTTGAAAGAGGAAAACTATTTCAAACTAGAACTTTGTAAGCATTTGCTCCAAAAGATCTATTAGGCATCATCCCTGAAACATAAAGGACAGACTTCTTTGTTTGGCAAAACAAAATCAACCCCAACTAGAACTGAAGGGCATATGTGGAAAAGGGTGCAGAGTGCTTATACTAAAAGCTCCCCCAATGCAGCCTTTTGGTTTGCAGTAAAATTCTCTACACTTCTCAAATAAAAAAGGATATTAAATTCCCTTCTGAAATGTTCAGCAATTAATAATGTTAATGGATTCAGGTAAATTTGAAAGGCAGGTATAGATGAGCTACAAGAGAAATGCATGGCATTAATAATGTACTTGGCTTTCCCTCCTTCCACCTGTCCAAGAAGCCAAGATTTGCCAAGGCAAATCTTTTTGACACAAATATACCTTTTGTTCTTAAAACCTCAACCCAATAGCACTTTAAACATACCTTTTCCACCAGAATTTTTCCAGTTTCAAAGATACAATATATTAATGAAACAAAATACTAGATTTTGCAAAATAGTATTTTGCAAAATACTAGATTTTGTTTCGTTACAAAGAACTACTGCATAAGTGAAGGAGCATATTCTAATTGTGTTCAGATGATGATGATGAATGAAAAAAAAAGACAACACAACAGTATAACTGGAAACCTGCCACAGAAGACATGCATTATATAAACTCTGCCACTAATATATGAATATTTACTACAATAAACTTCCTAGATTTCTGTCTACCCCAAATAATGCTGTCAGCTTCATCCTTTGGCTGAAAGTAATACTGGAACAGTTAAGAGACTCATCTAAAAGCAACACTATGTGAAGGTGATGCATGCTTTTGGTAATACATGATGTTAAAGCTGTCAAAAATTTTATTTTTCCCCAGAAGCAACACTTCCCTCTGTGTTGACTGTAAGTTGTTTATTATATGGTTTTTGTTTCATTCCAGCCACATGCAGTACACAGAAGATGAGAGAAGAAAGATACATTTTGTCGGTGGAAGATAAATATTCAATCTGATGTTTTATTACAAAATTCTTCAGCAACTTCTTATAAAATATTACACATAAATAGCTATTCCTGTTTAATCATCTCTGCAAAACCTGCCAAATGCAAATGGGTTCAAAGAATTATTTGTCACTTAGCAAGGGAAAGGAAAAAGAGAAAAAAACACCTTTTTCAAACTACTCAAACGATATTATATGATATTTTGCAGAGAAAAGGAAAGAGACAAAAACACCTCTTCACACTGTTTGAACTTCTGCTTTTCTAGCCCTGGCAGCTGTAATAACATATGTAGTAACAGAGTGGGTTGTTTGGTTTTGGTTTTTTTGGGTTTTTTTAACAAAGATATATGCGAGTGATTCAACTAGTCACCAATTAATTCATGTCCACTCTGCTAATAAATATCAGGGTCTCCTGAGAAAAATCAGAGTCAACCCCACAATTTAAACGTTTGAAAGATATTCAAAGTTCAGGCAATGCTCTGCTACTTTGTAAACACAAATCTATTCCACTGCTGTTATCTTTATACAGAGATCATTGCAAGCACTTTTATCTCTAGGTGCTTGCTCTGACAAGTTTATACCACAACAATTTGTTAGTGACAGCCTCCTAACCTAAAAAAGAATCAATCTTTTGGTTATGCATGGCATGATTTCCCCACTGTAAACATGATCTTTTCAAAAGAGATGTTCTCTTAGCCCAGATTTATGGATTGAATGCTAGATGTGGAAGCTGAATGACATTTATCTAGGTGCTGCAGAAACGTGCCAAGAACACTCCTCTGCCACTTTCATAATGTTGTTTTTATAAGAGATCCTTCAGCAGTGAACCACTGAATGTCCTTGCAGGTGCTTTTACTCTGAGACAAGAATAATCAAATGGCCAGGCAGGTAATTCCTTCACCTGTTCAAGAGTAATAAGGTATGTTTATTTTTCTTTCAAGCTGAAAGAATCGCAGAATAAGTGTGCTGTCTCTCTTCAGGTTAGATTTAAACATGAAACACTGCATGGATCCTGAATTCCTTTATCACAATAACAATGGGATCCCTTCCCACAGCAAAAAATGCTTTCCTCAAATTGATGGACGTTGAGTGGAATAGGTTTAACCTCATTTTCTGCAGGTTATCAACTCAGAAAGTGAATGCTCTGAGGTCTACAAAAAGTCTTCCAGAAAACAGAGATACTGAGCAGTAAGATTTACCTGATTTTCACGCCCTACAGCCTCTAGTACCACTGAACAGATCTTGCTTTAACTACAAGACATTCACAAACGTGTTCTGATGAGCATCCAGCTTTGCAGCTGTGAATGCAAACCTCTCATTAGTTAACTGCATATTTGACTCTTGAAGTATTATTCCAGGTTAGGCGTCATAATAAATTATGACCCAGAGAGAAAGTGCAGTATTAATGAAGCTAATCATCTGACAAAGGACAGTTCTGACACTTAATCAGGCAGCAAGGCTAACAGAGACAAGTGGCACACTGAAGGATGTTTGAGAAAAATCATGATTCAACAGAGCAAGGATGCTATTAATAATGGCAAGTGGTCACTGTACAACTTTCCTAGATATTTAATAGCTCGTGTTTGCAACATATCACTCCAATGCGATCGCTATCTATTTTCCACAACAAAAACTCCAACATATTGTTGTCATCTCTTACTAAACTACACTTTTTACTACTCTTAATTTTCCACACCACCCTACCCCCTCAAATACCACCAAACATATTAAATAGAAAATGGGAACAGGAAAAAAATATATTTTAAATTCCTGGTGTACTCTAGATACTATTCTGAAAGTATACAGCAGTGTTAACAGATCACTGAAAAAGTAATAATTTTAGACAATTTGAGCTGACAAATGCCAAGAGATTGTAGAACGAACCAAGGTTCAGAAACATACACTATGTATGTCACTACATCATTCCATTCATATCATAAAAGCCACTTTCCCACAGAAAGCATGTAGCAGGGAGAAGGAAACTTGCACACTTTGGGGCATCCTTCCTTTTTTTTTCCAGGGGATCTTCAACCTCTGAACTCTTGACACACCTGAATAAATATTTCTTTCACTAACTCACAGAATGGCTGAGGCTGTAAGGCACCTTTGGACATCATCTGGTCCAACTGCCCCAATCAAGCAGGGTCACCTGGAGCAGATTTTACAGGACCATGTGGAGTGTGTTTTGTTATTATCTCCAAGGATGGAGACTCCACAGTGTCTCTTCCTATAGACTACCACATCAAGACTGCATCTTCTGCCTTACACAGATTTGGGTAGTGTTTTCCAATGCAAGTGGCTTAGAAAATTCTCCTATAGGGTAAGTGCAGCCCAATTTTTAAAAATAGGAGACATTCTACAAAAGTGTACTGGTACCTGAGGAGTATGGGAAATGAGCCATATCCTTGGATTATAAAGTTCAACTTCAAACAAACAAACAAAAAATCATTGTCATTATCGTGTCAATAAAGATGTGACATTTGTAGAGTACTTGAGTCACTCAGGGACAGGTAGTGATGGGAGGCTCAGCTGTGTGGTACAAGATTGTATGCAACCTTCAGCAAGCAGTTCCATCCCAGGTGTGGGAATACAAACAGGAAAGGAGACACCTTATTCTGTTACCCAGTGTTGCCCTGAGGTAGGTTAAACAATAATTGAATAGTTGGTTTTGGTTTTTTTTTTTCTACCAGAAACTATAAGCAAGAAAGAAGGAAAAAAAAGAAAAGAGAAAAAGGAAGAAAAAAAAAATTCCCATATAGTGCTGAAAACTTTGAAACAATGGTGTTAAGGCAGGGGTCAATTCCCTCATTCATGGCAACTGCAGGTTCATTGGAACACTGCACTTTAGAGAATAAAACCATCAAAATTTCTATTTGATTTTCCAGCAGCCAAACAATGCAGATTGAGAAAAGGTCAGGATTTTCTTCAGTGAGTGGGAGTGAGTACCAGCAATGGTGGGAGCACGAGGAACAAAAGAGGCCACAGATAGTCACATTATTGATACTCTGGCTCCATCGACTCACTATTCTTAGAGGTTTCAGTACATTGTTACAATACTCTGCCAGTAACTACAACTGCTGAGAAATGTTCCCTTCCCATTCTTGCTTATCTGAGAGGGGAAGAAGAAATCAATGCAATACAATGACTGAATGATATTCGAGTGGACTAGCTTTGATTTTTAGTCATTGAGGTCATCCAAGACATTCACTAGCTGACAGGAAACACAATAGACTGCTTTGACAGACATCCAATGAATTTAAGTCTATTGCTCATGTAAGGCAATACAGAACATGCAATTTTTCGTCCATCTTCTATAAATATACTGATGAGCAGTGAGTTGACTTAATCTGAATACTGTTAAAACTCCCTGTTCCCTGTGCTACCCTCTTGAGACTTTACTGTGGAACCAGAGTCAAATCACCATAATCAGACCATCTCAGGCTTTTCAAAACACTGATGAACCTATTCAAATACTCAGCAGAAATGGAACACTGAAAGCCCTCATTAATATAGATTTAAAGAAAAAAAAAGTACAACTAAATACCCTGAAAAATAGAATACCAAAATTTTTTGAGAAAGATTTGGTCAGCTTTAACGCAAATTTAGGAAATGAACAGGTGTATTCCTAACCAAAAAGACTTTGCTCCCCCTGTTTCCTTCAAATACAGGAACTCAGAGGGAGGGATGCCATTTACTGATCAGAGGACAAAAGAGAGGATGTCTGTAAGACTCAACCTACAAGATTTCTACTGACAGATTGGTGTAGCAGATTGAACTACTGAACTACCTTGCCTAGACTGAATGTCAGGCTGAGAAACCTTTTATTTTTCTCATTTCATTATGTTAGCTGGAATTGTTCTCTCGCTATAAATGTTTTAGGGAAACTGCTTCCTGACTTTTCCTATTTTTTTAATTCCTTAAGGCATTGTAAGTGTTTCTGTAAGGTCTCACTCTTCTGACCTAACTTTGACTAATTAGCTATTTAGAGAAAATACTGAGTGCTTTTGAGGACTAGTATGGATGTCACGTATAGAAAAGGAGCAGGAGGAGCACAAAGGATAGAGAACACAACAGACTGCCAGCCTGGAACAGAAGGAAAGATAAAAAAAAGAAAGCAAAACAAAACCCACAAAAATAACATAAAAAGGAAGAAAAAGAAAAATGAGGAAGAGGTGCAGGGGAAGACAGAAGGGGAAGTAAACACCTTTACCCTGGCTTGGGGGCGGGGAAAACGGAAAAAGACATGAAAAAGTAGAAGTGGGATGGGAAAAAGCCGAGATAAACACTTCCTTTCTGGAAAGAAAAAAAGGATATATGGTAGCTAGAAGATCATATGCAGAGAAGCAGTGAGTTTGAACAAAAGAACTACTGAAGCATGTGCAGCTTAGTCAAAAAGATTTGACTAGCATCCAAAAGTACCAGAATAAGGCAAACAAGCTACATATGATTCCTAAAACAATACTGGGCAGCTGTGAAATGTACACATAGATTTATGTTTGAACAAATTAATGTAATTTGTTCATGTTTGTTAACCGCCCCCCAGCCCTTCTTCCCTTCCACCATTTCTCAACCCTTTTTTCCCTAAATAAATTGTAGCATATGGAACTCCCAAGACAAAAGGAGGAGCACAATTCCAACAAAATTTAAAAAGGAAAGAAACAGAACGTCAGTTCACATTTCCAGAACATTTTAAATATACACAACATGGGCTGTTCAGCTCCAGTTCATACACTGGTAATCGTATTCCCAGCTGTTGACCTAGTCCTCCTCTGGTCCACCACAAACAAACACACTTTGAGACCTGATCATACTTCTCCGTGTCTATGGATTTGACCTGAGGACCTGTAGCACAACACGGACGGCCAGAAAACCTGCCTGAAGTGCTGGTGACCCACCCCTGCCTTAGGGTAAGGACTTGAAAGTGTTATAAACCACACTCTACCAAAAATACCCATATCTAGTTATTAACAGCTTTGCAAACACAAGCATAACTGGTTTTGTTCATTGAGGTTTTTTTATTATTTTCTAACCAGGAATTACTTTGGATCCAGTAAGTTTTTCCTGAAGGGAAGTCACTAGTAAAATGTAATGTAAAAAGAAATGCTTCAATATATCAGATTTCTCTGCACAAGATAAATAACTGCTCAAATTTAAGGAACTAACCTATCTCTACCTGAGAAGCTGGTGCTTCAAAAGGAGTTCAGTTTATGAATTAGATTTACAGGGGAATATATAATTACTCATTTGGATACTCACCTGTGTATAAGCAGTGCCCCCTTTTTTACCTATTTTTCAATGTCATAAAAATATATTGAAAAATGAAAAGAATCTTTGATAACATTTCAATAGAAGCCCATGCTATTTTAGCATCATACCATTGTTATGACAGTATTTTCTGAATACTGTAGAACATATATCTTTAAATGAGGTAATATATTTGTCTTCACTTAAACCCTCATGCTAGTTAGAAGTGCTGTACCAGCTGAAATCACTGCTGCTTTCTGGAACTTTCAGTTATTGCATGATTTAACTGTATTATCAACATTTTGGCAGTCAGACACCAGTGAAATCATGTTGCCAGTACGTTCAAGTACCTTGAAAAAATACTGATGATGATCTGACAGCTTTTTGGTTTTGTGGATTGTTTTTTGGTTTTTTTTGTTTGCTTGTCAGTTTTTGTTTGATTTTTTGTTCTTTTGGGTTTCTTTTTGTTAAAAGCAACAAAATTTATTTGCAGGATAAGTGCTATAAAATGTGTTAAATTAATGGAGAAGGATAGTGATATTGTCAAAATATGAAAGAAAAGTAGGAGTTGGACAATGGTAACTTCATCTTGTCAAATGAGTATATTTGGGGAAAATAATTAATATTTCTTGATAGATTAATTTCAACAGGATTTTTTTTCTTGTTTACAGGCTAGGAGAGCACAAGTTAAATGCCGCTAATACATCATGTGATGTTATAAAAGCAACAGAAACACTTTTTGCCACATAGACTTAATATTATTATTATTATTATATATAAAATCTATTGAAACTCCGCAGCCCATACCTGCAAGTTTTACCACAGCTGCTGAGAGATACTTTGATCCTTTCATCTTCCAAAACCAACTAATGACTCGTAAGGTTGATTAGCAGAAATCACAATGTGCTCGGAGTAAGGAGGCCATATTTGCTGCTCAGTCCCCTTGCTGATTGTTAGGCTGACTTGGACTAAAGGGTAGAACCTGACTGACATTCTAGAAAAAAAACCTAACATATAACTTCTTTGAAAGAGTGACTAGACCTGGTAAACAGATTAAACACATCTTGGCTGTCGTAACTCTGGTTTCAGAGGTTTTTATTTACTTTTAACCCATTTTTGTTCCTTCCCAGAGGAAATGAGAATTGTTATCTGAAGACAGAGAGAATCAGTATCAGCCTTTTTTCTCCCCTCTGAGCACAAGGGTATTTCCACACTCTATTCCTCGCACAGGAAGGACAGTGGCATTAGGGCAGATGGACGGGCTCAGCCGTGGCCTGGCAGCAGCCATCCCTCTGTGAGCCTTATTGAACAGCCAGCACCAGAAAACCCTCCTCAGTTAGATACTAATAAAATTGGTTTGTGTGCACTGCACCCTCAGTGACAACCTGTAATAAGCATTGTTACTCCTCTGCACCAAGGATCTGAGAATTGCTGAAACTAACTCAAAGTGAGAGTGAGCGCTCTCACCTCGGCTGCTGTTTAACCAGCCGGCACGAAGAGAACCCAGCGCTATAAATGTCCCTGTCAGCACTGTGGGAAAAGTTACAGGCCAGAAAAGAGCAGCACTGGCAGCTCCTGTATTTCAGCTATGTCACACAAAAAAACCCAAAAACCAAAAAACAATTCCCCCAAAATAAGAAACTTGTTCTGAAAAAGAACTTTAAACAGCTCTAGACTTTATGGTTTTCACCAGGAGAGCTCCATGCACTGGGAGGAGGAAAATCGTGATAAAGGAGCTGTGGCCAACATTGAAGTTGCCTTGTCAGGACAGAGGAGCTGTAGGTTCTTGGGGTTTTTGTTTGTGTTTTTTAAACCTTGCAAGAGAGGTCAGCATTTATCTGATCAGCAGGCCATCTCAGAGTGAGCTGTGACAGAGGCACTGCATGGGAATTGTTACTATAACAGAGATTAATTACTAGAAATAAAAAAAGTCAAGGTTATGTAACTAGATAAAATTGCCCACAACTTTCATATTTATAACCTTTATGAAAAATACGCGCTTATTTTTGTTTTGTTCAGAAAAAAGAAGATAAATGTTTACTGTTAAACAGACTGTGTCCTTCCTTAGCTGGAGATTTTTAACCACCTAGGTTACTATTTCTGTTCAGATACAAGCAATAGAGGACAGGAGACTAAGGACAGTAATGTTAATTCATGAGCCAGCCAGAGCAGAACACATAAAAAACAGGAAATAGGGGCCCACAAACTTTCTGAATTATAGAGTTTCAGCTAATAACAATTGAAGCTGAAAGAAGCCTCAGTATTTAAAATACATAATCGGAGTCTAAAACATAATGTTAGTATCTAGTTTTTCACACAACCTTCTGATGTAAAAATGCAACTGCTGTTCTGTTTTCAGCAAATGCCATCTAGTGATGCATAGTTGCAAAGCTTTGAATCACTCTGATTTTTATGCATATTGTCCCAAATTTTCTGATTTGCTTCTATCAAAAAAAAAAAAAAAATCAGGCAAGTGCTCTACATGGTAACAGAGTCTCAAAATTCATGTCACACACATGCAGAACACAGAGGAGGATGGGTTAACCACATGTGAAGGACCAACATTTGTTACAGTTTGTATTAAAATATTCATTGCAAACAACCGTGCTAAGTACACTGTGGTAGTTAGCACTATTCTGTAATATTTCAAGTTCTTTTTTTGTTCCACTGTCAAAAGCAATTAGAGAACAGGCTGTTCTAGTCTGCTTGACTGACTGCTGTCTACTTTATTTCATCTGACCCAATTAGTGTCTGAGTTAATTAGTAGGAGCTGCCAGTGGGACATCAGAAAATGTATCAGAGAAGTTTGCAATTAATGAGACCAAGGTGTTAATATGCAATTGTTAACAATACACACACCCTGTTCTTAGGGTGAAGATACTGTCATTATAAAGCTGACAGCATCAACTGGCCCACAGCTAGAATCCATCTTACTGTACAACATTTGAGAAACTTTGAAAGAAAAGAGCACATGCCTCTAAGCACAGCTGTGTAAATTAAAGGTAACTGAACTGTGTTTTCCACTCCTGTTTTCACCCCACCTGAAGTAGACAAAATAATGATGAATGTGTTTAAACTGTAGTTGTGATTTATTTAATTCACAAAGAACTATTGCAGATTTCATGTTGTCAGGTCTCTTGGCATCCTTTCACCACTCCCAAGCATCCTCCACTTTCCAAGGGCAGAAAAGAAAGGACAGTCAAAGAATAAGATGAAGCATTTCAAAAGCCCCTGTTGATAGTAATTACTGGAGGGGGAAGCCAATAGAATACCACTTGATTCGCCTATACCCTTTCCCCTTCCACAGCTACTTTGTTCTGATTGTAGTGGTTCAATTGTACAAGTGACTGAAGGATCTTAAACTTTCAGAAATACACAACAGGATCTGAGTGTTTGGCATACTGAACATGATTGTCCAGTACTACCCCATGTTAGGGAAAACTCTGACTGTACAGGTGAAGGCTAATACAAATTACATTAAATACCAGCACGTCACAGAAAACCTGGATTACAAAGAATGTTAAATGTGCATCTCCTACACCCTATAATGTCAAGCATTCCTGAAAAGAAAAAGGAAGTCTGAATTTCTAGACAGCTCATAAGCAACACCTTGCAAACAGCCACAATATTTACTGTAGACTGCTCCTCCTTCAGCTTCTTTCTGAGGCTTCTATTTTTCATTTAACAGCTTTATTTGGGAAGTGACTGTTCAGTTCTCACACAAAGAAAAAACATTCAAATTGGAAGAATGGGAGAGGTGTTTGTCTCTATTTCCTCTAAGATGGTGAAAAATGAGAGCACAATAGAAATGAGTTTTAGACTTCATCACAAACATGGCGACAACAGTGACAAAAACTATGCATTTTTTAGAATATTTAAGACAAAATGTATTCAATTTAGAAGTCAGCAATGTGCCCAAAGCCACCAATCATTCCAACTGTGTTTTTCCCGAACAGCCGGTGGGGAAAAAGCTATCATTATAGAGAACAGGCATTATAAGCTGTAGAAATCACACCGCTGAACACGGGTGAGGAGCCAGCCTTGCCTATCAAATTACATGACAGCATTGGTCTTTGGTGCAGTCTCTGTCTCTGCAGTACCACACCGAGCAGTGGGCAGCCTCTGATACTCAGAGGAAGTACAGGATGCATTTCTTTTTAAGCAGTCAGGCATAGGTCCTGCCTATGAACATTTTATTATGTACAGTAACACTAAACACATATTTCGCTATGTGTTGTTAAACATACTGTCTACAACTTTGCATAAGGTCCTCAGATTATTTTTAAGTTGTCTACAGAACTGAATGAAATTAGGCAGAAATCCTATCCAAAATTCATCTGCCTGACATTCGTGAACTTGCATTTGTTAAATCTGAATTCTCAGTTTGGGGAGGAACATATTTTTCCTCAACACATGTGGACAAAGCTCAACATCTTAAATTTATCTTGGGAGAGAGGAGTAGAAAGAATTGGTTAAAAAAAATGGACAGGAACACTGAAATACCAAGGAAGAAAGAGGATATACATAATTCCTTATCCATATTTTGAGATACTTTTTTCATTCCGGAGTAGGGGGAAAAGTAGAGGGAGGAGCAATTTTTAGAATAACATCATTAGATTTTGTAACATGTCCCTAAAATTCTTACTCCACTTTAGAACTTTTGAAGCACTCATGAAATATTTGTTAAAATTAGATTTAATATGAGTGCTGTTCATCTTCTCATTAAGTGGGCATTGTCTCAGCAAGTTACAAGAATATTTGCAATAATAAATCGTATTTAAATCCTGGCAGATTTCATGCCCTCCCCACTGAAAGTAGGATTTTCTGACTGTACCAGACATGAACATTTTAGATAATGAATATATTTGCTGCCTGTACGTATTCTGTGCATTGATCAGTGGGGTTTTTTCTATCTCATACATCATTCAGTACTGCTTGCAATGAAGGATTTCATATCTATAACATTAAGTGAAGATTAAGAAATATTAGTATTGATGCTAGGACAGTTACCTATTATAAACATCGATTTTTATTTCAACTCCGTGCCAACTCATCAGCTCTACTGAGAGGAGCTGTGTTTCCCTAACATGGATTCAGCACAGAAAAAGAAGAAAAACACCTATTTGTCATTCTTTTTACAGCTGTTCTTTTCCAGTCTAGACAACTCAAGGTAAGTGTGATATTTCACAAGATCATAAACTACACTGAAGAAACATACTGTCATTCTATTCCAGTGTTTTTGCAACAGTAAAGAAGAGTAATTTTCTTTGTAGCTTAATGCTTTTTAGAGGCACCTTAATCAATCTGCATAGATATTTTGATCACATTCATCCCAATAGAAAAACAGAGTGAATAGATACCAGAATTTCAGTTTAGGCTTCTATCTTGGAGGACTGTACAAAAGACCAATTGAAAATATTCAGGGTAGAAAACTCATAAGCGGAAGGAAGGAAGGAGGGAAGGAAGGAGGGAAGGAAGGAGGGAAGGAAGGAAGGAAGGAAGGAAGGAAGGAAGGAAGGAAGGAAGGAAGGAAG